>JAEHOD010000097.1:0-338371 GCA_016834595.1 Chlamydomonas schloesseri
GTCGGCGCGCGCGGCATAGGGGCTGAGAGGGGTGGGCGGAGGCGCGGGCAGGTGCGGAGGCTACGCCGTGGGGGCGCGTTGCAGTTGGTTAGTTGTTGAGCGCGGGTTTTGGCGCGGTGAGAGTATGATCTGGTTACGTTGGGGGTTCGGTCGCGGGGGAGGGTGACCCGGGCCGGCCAGGCGGCGGGTGTGCGCTGTGTCGGTGTTGTGAGGGGTGTTGGGGGTGTGGCCCCAAGGTCGGTCAGGGCTTTCTGAAGCCGCGCAAGGTTCCGTTAGAGTTTACACGCCTGTACGCCGGTGGTGTTAGCGATGAGATAAGTAGCAGGCCCCGTTTGCCGCTGTCCGTGGTGGCCGTGGTCCCGAGCCCTTCAGCAGGGCCGCAGCGGGTGTCCCGGCGGGGATGTGCGCCAGGGGGTGACGTGGGCACTGGCAAGGCCTCGCATAGGGGGCCCATTGTGTTGCGGGATTATCATGAGCGTGATTGCGGGTGTGGCTTGGTTTTCCAGGTGTTCGATAGACGCGGTGGCCCAGGCAAGTGCTTTGGCGCAGGAGGCGGGTTCAGGGTCTGGGTGGGCGAAGGAGAGACCGTCGAAGGGGGCTGTATACGCGTCATGTGAAGCCCCGAAGAGGATGTCGGCGGCGTGGTGGCTGTAGTAGCTCGTGGCTTTCCCAGTGCAGTTAAGTGGGGAGGCAAAGCGCTCAGTAATTTGGAGTGGTTGGCCGTTGTCGGGGTGCGTGGAGGTGAGGCAGTTGTACAGCGCTCTTACCAAAGGTTCTGGCAGTGAGCGTTCCCGAGGGGGTGCCTCCTTGCAGCTTTTGCCGTTGTTGTCTACCCTGGTGCGAATGAGGAGTTTAGCCAGGTCTTCTGGGAAGCCACCCTTGGCCCTGTGGGGTTGGGTGGCTTCGGGGTAGGTGGCGAGGGCGTGGTCGTATCGGGCTTTAAGGGTCAGGAGGGTGCCTAGGGTGATGGAAGCAATGTGTCGCCCGGTTGGGCCGTAAACGTGCGCAAGGGTGTGAATGTCTGTGTAGGTGTCGGGGACCTGGATATGGTATTGGCCGGTGGGGCGGATATCAAGGTATGGGTTGCACGGGTTAGTGTCGATGCGTGTGTTCTGGCGGACCGTGCGTCGGGTGTGCGCTGCGGTCAGGTCGGGTTCCGTCCAGCGTCCTTGCTGTTGGGCTGGGGTTAGGCGGTTGTCCCGGGCAAGGGGGGAGGTTTCGGCGATTGAGGTTTGGAGAGTTGTGTGTAGGTGGGCGGCGATGGCCCGGTCCCAGCCTTCTATAGTCGGGCATTGTCGATGGGTTCATTAGTGTGGCCCATTTCATGCGTGTGAAGTACCGGCTGCAGGCTTTGCCGTAGCCGTGGTGAGGGGTTGCCTCGCCTGTGTATTTCATGCGTTTGTATGCCTCTTTGGCCCCTTGAACGATGACGGAGTCCATCCAGGCCACTTCGTAGTACTTTTCGGTGTGGAGGCTCTCACCTCGCTTGGGGGCCGTGACGGCCTTTGTGATCGGGCCCGCAACGATGTGTGACATTTCTTCAACTTCGTTGTATAGCGAGAAGATAAGTTGAGTAGCCGCTTGGGGGATGTGGGTGCTTGTTTGGGCCAGACAGTTGTCCGGTTAGGAGTTGGTTTCGAATACACCGCCACCGTCGCAGGGGCTTGGGGTGGTTGGCGTGCTCCTCCTTGTGCTGTCGGAGCTGTGCGCAGGCGATCATGTGGAGGGCGCGGGCTTGCCCTTGTGTGTCTGCATCTGGCTCACGTGGATCGTTGGGGTTGTTGCTGTCGGCCCCAGTAATAGTTGGCCAGCGTGGTGGGCTGGGGGCGATCATAAAAGTCGCCTGTGGCTGTCCAGCGGGGTGGCTGGTCGTAGGAGGTGACTGGGGGTTGTGTCGGCGGGTTGGCGGCTATGTACGTCGTGACTGGGTTGGGCGTTGGGCCCTCTTGGTCGGTGAGGAAGTAGGGGTTAGTGAGGTGGGCTGGTATTTTACGGTTATAGGGTTGGCGGGTCCTGTTGCGCGGGAATTGTTGATGGTAGCGGGGGATACCGAGTCGGGGCATACGGTTAGCGCCTTGCATGTCTGCTGTACACACGTGAAAAATTGACGGGCTAACATGACGAAATTCGGTGGGCCGCGGTCAGCCTCGTCGGGGTCATTTTGCAGCACAAAGCCCTTCTTTTGTGTGTGCCCACGCATCCCTCTGGGAAGGAGTGGGTCGTGTCTCGGTTCTGCGTCAATTTTCTGCTTAAGTCTCTTGATGGCGTTCGGCCGGGTTTTTTGCCGCCAGCAGGGCGGTGGGTCAGTGTGGGCGGCGTGTGTCGAGGGTGTTGGTTGGTGGGAGGGCATCTGTCTGCGTGTTATGTGGGGGTGGGGTGTCTGGGACAGCCTGTGCGAGTTGTGGCGTTAATGGTGTAGGCGACGGGTTTGGATTTTGAGTGTGGGCGGCTGGGTGGATGGGGTACGTTGGCGGCGGGGGCATGCCAGCTGTATGGTTTATTAGGTGGACAGGGTTGCCTGACGTAGGTCTGTGTTGTGGGTTTCTTGGTTCCATTGGTGCCACTGCGGGCGTCAGGGTGCAGGGTGGTCATGTGTTTCAGGTGCGCCTCTAGCGTGGCGGGCGTCGTTAGGCGGCTGGGGGTGGTGTTGCGAGGTAGGAGGGCGGCAAACGCCGGGTTTAGTGGTGAGGGCTCGGTACCAGGTTGCGGTAGAGGCAGGTGGCTTTTATAGCTTTCTGCGTGGTCATATGGCGGCTCACGGGCCTGAGGGTTCACATTCCGCGCTGAGCATAGGCCTTAGTCTGTTGTGAGAGGGGCCACCCGATGTTTATGAAGGCATTGGTTCCGGGGTAGGTGTTGGAATAGGGAGTCAGAGGCGATGAGGCATGGGCGTCCATCCGTTTGTGCCGTTCGTGGCTGACAAGTTTGCGCAAGTCAAGCCCGGCTGTGTGAGGGAGAGGACAAGATGGTGCGGGATGGGCTGCGGGCTGCGAGTGATTGCAGCCATGAGGGTGTTGGGTGGGCCTTTGTATTGGGCGCCATGGTCCCATATAGAGAGATCATAGGCGCGCATGATGCTCATCTGTTTGAGTGTGGTGTAGTAATGGCTTTCCGCTTCTCAGCTTATGGACGGCTGCGGTGCCTGCGAGGCGTGTCTGCATTTCGAGCAGGGCATGTGTGACCATGCCCAGGCGGCCAGGGTCGTTTAGGGCAAGTGTCAGCGCTCGTGTTGCTTTTTGTATGTAAAGTGGGAGGAGCGAGCCGACTCCTAAGCCAGATAGTTCGGCCGGGGCGAGTGTGGCACGCGTGGGGAAACCGCGGCTTAATCGGTAGCAGGCTTTGGCTAGCCCGCGCTATCATATTGTCGAGAGTTCTGATGTCATTCTCGGTGTAGGGCATAACAGCGAAGCTGTAGGCTGCAACCGATTGGATGCACGATTTAATGATGCGCAGGCACTGTTCCGGCGAGGCCTGGCACGTTTGTAGGCTGGTACTTTTCTCGGATATGGTTTTGCACAGGTAGGCAAACTGTGGGCCCCAGTTGAGGTTCATTGTTATTTGCACGCCCAGGTATTTAAAGGGTTCCGTGGGTGGGAGATAAGGCACGCTCGTGTTGCCTACTAGGATTTTGTTATCGAGCATGGATTTGAGAGTACGGTTGCACGTTGGGCCGTTTAGGTCCTTTGTCTTGGTGGGGCCCGGCGGTGGAGGATGCCTGTCACCCGGCACTTTGCGTGGTTGACCTGCAGGCCAGCCCATTCTGAGTAGCGATGAATTTTATCGCATTGGATTTTTAGATCACTCAAGGTGTTTGTGAGCACCGCCAGGTCATCGGCGTACGCTGCAGAGGAGCAGTGGTATCGGTCGTTCAGGTGGGGTGGGAGACATCCGTAGGCGTAACCACGGCCACCTACGTGGAGCCATCTGATCAGCGGTTCTATAAACATCAGGAAGAGAACGGGTGATAGCGTGTCGCCTTGCACGGTACCACGTTCAATATTTATGGGGGCAGTTAGGCCATGTTCCGTTAGCACGTATGTGCGGGCTCGGGAGTAGAGATTGCGTACAACGAGGATAAGGTCGTGGGGCATGCCGAGGTCCCACATGATTTCCAGTAGTCGGTCGTGGGAGATAGTGTTGAATGCGCTGGAGAAGTCAGCGTACATGACGTAGATGTCTTGTTGTGTCAGGCCGGCGTCCTCGAGGGCGTGCACTAGGTTCAGCGTTTGCCCGCTCGGTGTTACGGTATCGAAGGAAGCCTTCCTGTGTTTCGCTAATATGTCCAGGTCATGGGAGATGTCGGAGATGGCCACTGTAATAAGGCTGGTCACAGTTTATATGTTGTGTTAGCCAGTGCTATGGGCCGGTAGTTTTTAGTAGCAGTGAGTCTCCGGGTTTGGGTAGGAGAACGGTTTCACTGGTAGTCCAGGACGTTGGCGTGTGGGCTCGTACCCAAAAGAGGACAAGTAGGTTGTGCGTCGTGCTGCGTAGTGAGGGGGGTAATGCGCGCAACAGCTCGTTTGGTATGCCGTCTGGGCCAGGGGATTTGTTACGGCTCAGGTGGTCAATGCAGGCTTCAAAGTTGGCGTTATCTGCAATGCTTGGGAGTAGGGCGTGGGTGAGTGGGGAGGTGGGGGCTGTGAAGAGTGAAGGTGTCCGGGGCCGTTGCCTTGAATTTGGGGTCAAAGGGGTAGTGGTGCGTGCGTTCATCCGGTTTGTATTTTCCCGTGCGGGGGCCTGTGATAGAGGCCCCCTGATTTTGGAAATATGTGTGGATAGCGTCTAGGATAGTGGTTTTGTCGGTGCAGTGGGCCTCCGTCGTGGGATGCAGCAGTGCTGGTATGCCACGAGCTTGCTCGTGTGTAGAGAATATTTCTTTGTGGGCTTGTCGGGTCCGTGTCGCGAGTTTGTGTTGGAAACGTGCCCTCGCTCTTTGTACATCTGCACGCGTTTGCTTTTTGAGTGTATCTCGTAGTAGTTTCCCTGCTGCCTTGATTTGCGCGGTAAGTGTCGCCATTGTTTGGGGGATTTGGTTGGTTAGGGGTGGTGGGGCTGGTGGGGTGCCCGCGGGCGTGTTGTCTTCTTCCATTGGCGCCGGCTCTGGGGCTGTGTTCAGGGTTACAGTCGGCGGCGGTTGTGTAGCGGCGGTTTGCGGGTTGGTTGGCGGGTTGGTCCCTCGTGGTGTAGTAGTGTTGGCTCTGAGCGCGTCGCACTGCGCCCTTAGCTGTTGTATTTCGGCATGGGTCTTTCGAATTTTTCTGCTTATCTTGCGTGGAGCAAATGTGCCCCGAGTTGGGGGTTTCTTGGGGCACATGTCTACCAGGATACTCAGCCCGTCTGTGAGGATGGTTTGCAGTTGGTTTGCTAGGGCGTCGAGGTCCGGCGTTTGTACCATGGGTTCCGTTTTCAGGGCGTTCTGAAGCTCCTCAGCAGTGGTAAGGCCAGATGTATGTTTGGAGAGGTGCATTTGTATGGTGTCAGTGGCGGGTTGTATGGCTTGAGCTAGGCTCGATATGGAGGACGCAAGGGTATGCTCAATTTTCGTTTGAGCGGCCTGTATGGTAGTTTTGGGGATGGGTAGAACCACATTTCGCCACGGTCCTGGGGTATCCTGTGGTAGGTTGTCCGTGTTGGTCCGGGTGCGTGACGGCCATAGGCGGATGGGATAGGTGGGAATGCGCGCGTTTAGGGAGTAGTGGTCGAATAGCCCTCCACATGGGAGAACATGGAGCAGTGCTTGTTGCTGCTGGTTTGGTACACTGACTGCCGATTTAATGTGTTGGCATATGAATATATCATCGATGCGGCTGGTAGGTTGGGGTGTACCGTGGCGTGTCTGGTAGTAGGACATGTTTGTGGCCACCGCCTGTTTCAGGGAGTCTGTGTAGTTTGTTGTTCGAGACAAAGCGTGCGTGAAGTCTGTCGGCGTCATCTAGGGGGTCCTGTGCGGTCCATCGGGTTTTAGCACTGCGTTGAAATCACCGGCGATAATGACATGCTCGCAAGTGTGGTTAGCTTGGGCGAGAGTTGTTTCGCAGTATTTATATATGCGGCGGCGGATGGTCATGTCTTCAGGGGCGTATACACCGATAATATGAAGGGGCGTGCTATGTGGTGTCAGAATGGTGCAGTGGATTACGTGCCCGTGGAGGGTTTTGCGGGATGTTGGGTGTGCGGATGGTGCCTCCAGCATGATACCGTTGTGAGATGGCCATGAGCACCCCCGCAGCTCGGCGTTTGTAGTGCGCTGTGCCGGGTTTAGTAGAGGTGAACGTACGATAGGCGAGTTTTTCGTGACGGAGGGTATCCTTAAGCCAGCGGGTCCGTGGTCCCAGTTTGGTTTCAGTTAGGATCACGATGTCCGCATTCCACTCACGTAGGTGGCAAAGGGTGGAAAGGAAGTTCGCTCCTAGGCCCCTAACATTATGGGTAGCGATGTTGAGCCAGGTTGTGTCATCTGGGGCTGGGGTATCTTGACCAGGTGTGGTGGTGGGTTGTCCGGTCGCGGGGTCCGGTGGTGGGGTGGGTGGGTTTGTGGCTTCGGCCGTGTGGTGCGCTGTTGGGCTGTCGGGTTGGTCTACCCTTGGGCGTTGTGTCGGCCGGGTGGCACTTGGTGGGTTTCAGGTCTCTGGCGAGTGATAGTCGTGGTTATGTGCGCAAGAGCTCGTAGCGCTGTGTTCCCCGCGGTGGTGGCCTGTGCGACGACAACTTGGGCCCATGTTCGGTTGCTTGGGGGGTGAGCTCGTGGTGGTGGCATGAGGGTGGGCCTTGGGTGTTGTGTAGCCGTATTGGCATTTGCGCGTGTGGGGCTTTCTGGTTCTGGCGGGCCGGCGTGGTTGTCGAGTCGTGTTCGGCGGGTGGGTCGTGCTGCACTGTCGGGGGGTGGGTGGGCGTTCATTCTGCGTTCGCATGACGGTGTTGTTAAGGGTTGTTTGGGTTAAGGGGCGGGTGGCTGGGGGTCTGGTGTGGTCCGGGGTGGGTGTGGGGGCCACGGTCGGTCTAGGGATCTGGGTAGCCGGCTGGGTGGGCCGCCGGGTGAGCATGGCGGTGAGAGTCGTTTGGGTGGGGCCCTGTGTGGGCTTTGTTTGCCTCGGGGGCGGTGGCGGTGGTGGTGGGGGCGGGGGAAGGCCTGGGATTGTGGGGTATGTACTCGGGTCGCAAGGCAGGTCTGGGCGGTAGGGGTGTAGGCAGAAGATGTCGCCTTTCACTGCTTGCCATAGGTCCTGCGTCATGGGTTTGCGTCCGATGTGGGCAAAGGAGTCGACTAGGTGCCAGGCGTCCCCTTCCTTGCGGATCGCGTAGGCGTGTCTGCCGTCGTGGACCATGAGCCCCATGTCCCTGGAGCATTCTGGGAGTAGTCCCAGGATCGTGTCCTGTGAGTGGCCAGGGCTGAGGGTTTTGGCGGCTAAGCGCAGTAGCAGGCGTGTTCCAGTGGTGTCAATTGGTGTTGGGCGATGGCGGAGGTAGTGGTTGATAGCGGCTTCATGGAAAAGCCCGTTTTGACGGAAATGGTGGCCCCACGTCGATTGTAGCTCGGGTGTGTCAGCTAGCGCGGTGTGTACGGCTTGGCAGAACGCAAGCACGGCGTTGGCCCTAAGCCACGGCGTCCCTAGCATGTTGTTGATAGCGTGGACTGTACAGAAGTTGAGGAGTTGTTGCTCGCGGAAGAATGTGGGTGGTATTCGCCTTGGCCAGGCTAGCGCCACTGGGGTATGGCCATTATCGTTTGCTGTAGGTGGAGCCGTCGCATTTCTATTGGTGTTAGTTCCTCCTCGGAGTTGGTGAGGAGGGAACGTTGGGCTAGAGTTCAGTTCGTAGGATTGTTTGGTGGCGTGTGGCGTAAGATAGTTATTTATGTGGTAGTAGGCCGCAAGGGTGCTGGTTAAATTAATGGATGCGTCATGTGGGTGAGCTTGGGTCTGGGATAGGAGTAGGGTGGTGGCGAGAGTGTTAGTATTAAGTGCAGGGGGGCCAGGGAGGTACGGCAGGAGTTGAAGTGCTAGCGGGGTTGTTGCCGGTGCTATTTGTGGTAGTTGGGCAGTGGCTTGCAGGTTCATTAGGAACAGGATGATAGTTAGCAAGCTGCGCATAGAGTAGGCAGGTTTCAAGGCTATTGCGCGGCCTAGGCCATAGATGGGAAGCCCTAATAGTGCTGGCAGCATGCCGCGTGTTGTTTTAATGATGCTGTAGGTGGTGCAGGCTGTTATGAGCAGATTGATAATGGTTATTGTATGCTGATATGTCATGGTAAGGAGGAGTAGGGGCTGAGCCAGTATGAAGGCTGCCGGGATGGTGAAGATAAGGTTGGTGGCCCGTGCCGGTGTTGGGAGAGTGAGCAGTGCATGTGATGTGTGGGTTAGATGTGCGATGCCAGCAATAGTTAGGGCAAGGGCTGAGGTCCATAGTGACACGTGGGCCGTGAGTTGCCAGCCGCGTAGGCCAAGCTGCGCGGCGCTGGTGGCAGTGTAGGCTAATGTGTGGGTGAGGAGGAGTCTCAGCCATGCCACGGTGTGGCGCATGAGCGAACAGGCTCCATGGAACGTGCCAGCGGCGGTCCAGAGTATTATGCTGGCGGCGTGGGCAGAGAGGTAGCTGATTGTTGTTATGAGCGGGTCGGTTTCTTTGTGTAAAGTCAGCTTGGTGATGGGGTATGGGCCCATTGTCTGGCACCAGTAGCTGCGGTCGTGGTTACTGGGGACAGGGTGGTGGCAGAGGATAGTGCAGGCAAGTGTATTACAGATAGTTGTGTGGTGCTGGTTAATGTCGGCCGCATTGTTGCTCTTAAGTCGTTTAACGGGGCGTGAATTGTGCCTGCCGTCCCCATTGACTCTCCTTCTGCGGTCTAGTGGCCGTTCGACATCTCTGCTCGTAGTTTCTACCCCGTGTCTATTGCAACCTTCCTTGTGCACACAGCGTCCTCTACCGTTCTCATTTTCATCAATTAGCGCTATCATTGGGCCCATGTCATCTCTCGTGTACGGCGGGTGGTGCGTGCAGTTCGTATCGCTAGCGGAAACACATGTCCAAGGCTCTCTCCTTTGATTGTTGGCATGCGGCTGGGGCGGGGGCCTTCGGGGGTGCTGGTTGGTGCTCTGGTGGTGTGGCGCACAGGAAGCGGAGTCTGGGTGTGTGGTATTGCCGGTTTGCTGACGACACGGGTGTTGGGGTGGCTTACCAAAGAAGGCGTTCAGGCCGACGGTCACAGCGGGGCCGGTGCTGGGCTCGTCGGGCATGGCGGCGCCCATGAACTCGCTATACTCGCCCGTCGTAGCGATCGCGGGCATGGCCTCCCTCATGGTGCGGAGGGGCACCGCGCGGTGGTCGTTGGAGGAGGTGGGGAGCTCATTGCCTTGCAGTGTCCGTGCCGCGTTGTGGTTGAGTATACGTGCTTTGCCTACGGGCAGGCGCGCGGCCGTGGTCGCGCCGATATCGTTAATTTTCGGCTGCTGTTCGCAGTTTCCCCGAGCGTGCGGGGTGGGTTCAATGTTAGCCGAGAGTGAGGCGCCCATTTTGTTTTTTGTATAATGAATATCGAGCGTATGTCGATCCGAGGCTATTTGTCTTTTGTAGGCAGGGTCGGGGCCCGGTTTTTGTGTCGTGTTTGTGCTTTTTTCAAGAAGCGTTTCCACTTGGTTTTTTCGGGTTTGTTTTTGCCTAGGTTGGTAGGCGTTTGTTTCTGCTAGTTCTTCTGGGTCTGGAGGCTTTTGGGGTGTGCTCTGTGGTTCTTTTGTGTGACCATAGGTGCAGGTGCGGGACTCTTCCTTTGGGCTTGAAGCTTCTCCTCTAATATATATTGTCTTTAAAGTTTTTGTTGACAATGTACATGTTGCGTCGTCTGTCGAATTTGTCGTTTTTGTCGTGGTTGTCGGGTTTGTCGGGTTTCTGCCGGTGAGTACAGAGGTTGAATATTGCAACGTGCTCTGCTGTTCGATAATGTGTTCTTGAATTAATGGTGGGTGCAGTTGTGAGTGTGTTCGGGCGTTTCGTTTTGGCGGGAGTTGACGGTGGGCGTAGGGTCTCAGGTACCTTTGTGACTTGTTGTAGCTGCCTGTGTTGGGCGAGGTTATCTCAGCGTTTATCAATTGGAGAGGTTTGGAGGAGGCCGGTGGGTTGAAGAGAGATATGTGTTGAAAATCGAGTGGCGCAGTTCCGCTTGCTTGCTTCGGCCCTTTTTCCCAATTTGATCCATCCTGTTTATCCTTCCTGACAAGCTCCCAGCCTATCGGCGTGGGTTGGCGAGGCAGGAGGCAGGAGGGGGGGGCGACCGGAGTGCCGGCGAAGGCAAGGGCGGAAACGGCCGTGATAATAACAATCACATAGGTCGCTACGTTGAAAGGCATCAAAAGTGCCAGTCTTCGTCGCGTTCGCCTTTCGGCTTTTTCGGCTTCCATATTTCTCAGCTCCGAGGCTTGAGATAAATCAACCGCGCTTATAGCAGCGAGTTTTTTTTTTTGCTTGTGTTCGGCAGCCAGGGATAGGTAGTGAAAGACAGCACCTGCTGCACCTGTACGTACCTGCACCTGCACCTGCACCTGCACTCGATTGGTGTTGTTTCCGCGCGCGGGCGGGGTCCGCCCGCCGTGGCCTGAGGGCACTTTGCATTTAACGGAGTCCGTAAAGTTATAATGTTAATGTTCGGAGAGTCCGGTCAGCCAACTTGGCAAACCCATGGCTAACTACGTCGGAAAACAGATGGGTCGCGCCGTGGGTCGCTCTCTTACCGGGGCGTCGGCGCCTTGCGCTGGCTTATGCAAACCACGTTTGCATGTGAATTTAACACGAATCGATAGTTGTCTGGCTTTGCGGCCTCGTTTTCACCACAACTGTTACTTTGCTCATCCGTGCTCGTCAAGGAAAAACCTGGAAAAACCCCTCCCGGGCGTGATGACGGGACGGCTCTGCTGCTCTAAGATCCAAAACGCCAAAGTCGCTCGCTCCATCCCAATAATTAGCAACGCATTCATTTTGTATAGCAATTATCTCATAGGAATCAACTGCGCATCATGCGCGCGTGTCTTCGCGAAGTCGCTCGCAGAATCCCCCCCGCGTGCTGCCAGCTCTGCTCGCGCTCGCTCCCGGCCCCCCGAACCTCCCAAACCCGCCCCCCCTGCAGCAAACAGCATAAACGCGCCGCCCGCTCCTGTATATGGTTTAAAAGCTTGATAAAGCACATGTATGCAGCGGTGGGCGGCGCGTTTATGCAGTTTGCTGCAGGGGGGGGCGGGTTCGGGAGGTTCGGGGGGCCGGGAGCGAGCGCGAGCAGACTGGCAGCACGCGGGGGGAATTCTGCGAGCGACTTCGCGGCGGAGACACGCGCGCATGATGCGCAGTTGATTCCTGTGAGATGATTGCTATACAAAATGAATACGTTGCTAATTATTGGGATGCAGCGAGCGACTTTGGCGTTTTGGATCTTAGAGCAGCAGAGCCGTCCCGTCACGCCCGGGAGGGGTTTTTCCTTGACGAGCACGGATGAGCCAAGTAACAGTTGTGGCGAATTCGAGGCCTCAAAGCCAGACTACTATCGATTCGTGTTTCTTCATATGTAAACATGGTTTGCATAAGCCAGCAGCGCAAGGCGCCGACGCCCCAGTACGAGGTGCGCAAGACGTCTTCTGTCCCGTCTGTCCACCACGGTTCACACGGTTCGACATCGCCCGACAACATGTGGGACGAAACGAGGCCTCGGCACCAACGAAACTGTTAAATATTTTCTCCTCACATGTGAATATGGTTCGCATAAGCCAGCGCAAGGCGCCGACCCCCCGCGCCCGCCGCCCCTGACGGCCCGTCCATCCAGGCATTGGCGCTCGCAGGCATTGGGATCCAAGACCTCTAAACTTGTTCCTTTGAGGTCCCCGGAAAATCATTAAATTGCCACGCATCATATTACTTACAGGTAAGTCACTACTTCCGCGTCAAGAGCATCGTTTCCGCGAAGTCGCTCGCAGAAATGAGGCGACCCCCCTAGCCCAGTGCCTGTATCTTGTAGATGCCCTTGGGCCCTCAGTGTCTACTACCGCGTAGATGACCCCTGCTAATCCTTCTACGCTAAACATTTTTCTTGGGGGGTAAGCCCCCCAACCCCCCCCTTCCTTTAGATTGGTTTAGTTTGGGCTGGTAACACCCCCCCCCCCCCCCCTAAACGTCTACACTTTTCCTGATTTGCCCGCCAAAACGTCTACCGGTACCGGCCGTAGACGTGCGCCCCACCAACCCCTGAAAGCTTCTACGTTTTCGGCCGGAAGAGGGCAAATTTCTACGCGGTAGAAGGAAGTTACAGGCACTGCCCTAGCCTTAGTCAAGTGACTCCCATGGACTAGGCAACCCCCCTAACCCCCGCCGTTACCCAGCCCCCTCACCCTGCCGCCCAGGGCCGCCCAGCTGCCGCCCAGGGCCGCCCGGCCCCCACCCAGCCCCCGCCCAGCTGCGTGGCGCGCCGCCCACCCCCCGCCCAGCCCGCCCAGCGTGCAGTGGAGGTTGCATTATCGAGTTACATGATCTTATTTAGGTTGCTCAGCTGTACTTGCCGCCTGTCCATCATCCACCCGCACACACGCTGGTCTCCATCGAGGCACCGCCACCGCAACCACCATTCAGTCGTCAGTGCACACGTGCCTCACGCACCCCTCCTTCCAACCGCCACTCAGTCGTCAGTGCACACGTGCCTCGCCCCTCCTTCCAACCGCCACTCAGTCGTCAGTGCACACGTGCCTCGCCCCTCCTTCCAACCGCCACTCAGTCATCAGTGCACACGTGCCTCACCCCTCCTTCCAACCGCCACGCTCCATGGCCTTGTCCGCCCTGGCCATCCGCCGTGTGTCCATGTGCGGATGTGCCTGACCTGCCGCCTGCAATACGCGCAACTGGGGCACGCGGCATTAGTCAAGTTCTGCACAAGCAGCGCTGCTGCGGGCATCCCTCGCAGCACTGAGCCACCCCTGCAGCGTCGCGCTTCTCCCCCCCCCCGGGGGCAGTCACGTTCTCCGCAGTTTGTTTCTCACCGGGACTGTTTACCAGTAACCCCCTTATGGCATTGGGTTTGGTTTAGTTTGGGCTGGTAACCACAACCCCCCCCCCCAACCCCGCCCGGGCTCCCATGCATCCGAAGCACGCGGTGCGCTGCTGCCCCACACCTGCTCATCACCCCGGGTGCCACAGGCCGCCCGTCACGGCTGCACTACCCGCGGCCCCAATCGGCGTGCTCGCTGTGTGTCAACTGCCATCGCCCGTCCACGATCTCCAGCACGGCCGCGCGCGGCTCGCTGGCGCTGCCTCCTGCGCCTGGCCCAGCCGACTTGGGCGGCCGCACAAACTCCATGTACCATGTGCATCCTTGGTGCTGAACATCGCGGCCACACCCGCCATGTAGCTCGGCAGCAGGAGGGGCCCGTACCCGTGCCCGCGCGGATGCGCCCAGCGCCGGCGGCCCCGGTGGCGACCGGCAGGAAGCGCCTGCGCTGGGTGCCAGGCGGCTGCTGAACCGGCTGCTGACGCAGCTGACGGCGAAGGCTGCGAGCCGCCGAGTACGCGGGCCGGCGGTGACTCATCAGCATGCGGATCTGCAGGGGGGAAGGGGGAAGGAGGGGGTGCGAAAGGTAAGATAGGGGGTTGCAGTCGGCACGGCGCCTTGAACCTTCCTTACGCTGCTGCCCGGTGGCCGCCAACACACATCCCTGCCCGTGCACAAGTCCGACCTGTTGCCTGCCCAGGCGCCCGACACACCTGATGCGCCACACCGCTCACCTGCGCTGTGCCGCGCACGGACTGGGCGCGCATGCAGGGAGGTGTCGCCGGCCACATGAGACGGGTCAGGTCCAGCGGCCCTGACCTCGGAGCACCCTTGGCGAGCGGCCCTCACTCCGCGGCGCGTTGCATAGCCGTTGCGCTTGGATCGCTTGCGCTTGGGGCCCGCGGCGCGCGCCTCTGCGATGCCCATCGCGCCTCGACGAAACACCGGTCACCGAGAGGAACACCACCGGCCACCGGGGCTGCCGCAATTGTGTGCGTCCATTGCGGCTACTGCGCTTATGACATATGTAAGGTGGCCGGCGGACGCGGTCGTTGGCGCGCAAGGATACTACTTTAATTGGTGAGTGCGCGACCTCGTCGCGGCTACGACAGTCATATAGTTCAGTGGCATAAGTTTCAAATGCGCGATTGCAGGGTTTTTAATTTATTCGCCACACATACAGGGACCTGGGGTCGGCGGCTTCACCTGCTCGCAGCCGCGCGTGCCATCTGGACACCTTGCCATCGTGCCCTTGCCCTAGGGCACCCGGGCGCACGCCTCGCTGCACCGCCTCACCCAGACCGAGACGCAGCACACCCATAGGCCAGATCATTTACAGAGCCCGAAGGACGGCCTACAGTCTGCTTCCTCAGTTGGCTTCTCCGAGCCGGCTCTCCTTCATGACAAGGTAAGCAGACATCAGTGTACGGCGAGGCGCGCGCGTGTGGTGTACCTGCATGGTGTTGCGGTGTGGGCAGCGGACAAGAGGCAGCAGCAGTACTAGTCGTTTGACTTCGAGCTAGCAGGACATGATACGGACATGCGCTAATTTGCGAAACTGAATGATCACGTGAAGCATGTGGTGGTCAAGGGGGGGCCGCGGGGGCGCCGTGTCGATGTCAGAGGCCGTACGTACACACGGGGCAGCCGCCGCCGCCGCCGCCGCCGCCAGACTCTCAGCGCATTGCCGGGCAACATGGCCTCGTCCTACATGGCCCTCACCCCCTCTGCCTCCACTGCTGCCTCCACCGCGAACGTTTTAGTGATCACGCATGCCGCGGGGCCATGAGAAAACGGATACCGGTGCGGGCATATGAGGCACAGAGCGAGGGTGTCCAGGTGCCGCCGCTTCCATTGACCAGGGCCGCTTTTGGAAGTTAGGGAGGTTGGCGCTAGTCTTTTTTAATCGTTGCTTGATGCAAGCATGTGTGTCTGCTGTTTGAGCGGCTAAGATTGCACGCCGTGTTGCCGCCTATGCACTTATGCACGGCCCAGCTTCAAAGCTTGGAGCCCGGCTGCCCGGGTTGTAGACTTTTGAGCCCCTAGCACCTTGAATGCTTCACTGCAGCCCCCGGCCTTCCTGTCTTGAGTGATGGCTTATCAACACTCCCTGGAGCTTCCAGCGCGGCGTGACTATTACCGTAGCGTGGGGGCCATCGTGCGGGCGTGAGTACGCCAAGCCATACCATGCATCGATTTTGACACAAAATCGAACGCATGCACGACGGCCTGGTGCCCCGTGCACCGTGTTTGCTGGTCTAGGCAGCAGCGGCCGTGTTTCGGGCCCGGGTCAGAAGCCTGCCCACAGCTGTGAAACAACAAAAACCATGGTCGTGCGGGAAAGGGTCAAGGCAGGGGGTTCGTGAAGCTCGGGCGGGACATGGCTCGCGACCTGTGCCAAACACCTGTTTGGCGCGCCCCCTTGATGCCGGAAGTAGCGGCGTCCGTATACGCTGCATGTGACGCTGTTGCGATGGAAATCGAACGCCAACGTTTCTGCGCGGACCCCATGCCCAACTGCTGCTGTGAAACCTTTCGAGACCAATCGTGGCATGAATACTAATAATAAGAATTTCCTTGCACTGTTCTAAACTACATCTTTGCAAATGTTTTGACCCACCGGGCCCAGGTTATGGCCAGCGCCAGCCGGCTTAGGTCCGCCCGACCTTGGCCTTCAAATACGTTCGCTGATGCGGGCGCGCATTTATCCGGCGGCCACGTACATGAAACAACACAGCCACTGTCATTTGGTTACCACGCGGGGGCTTGAATTGCAGTCGATGCAGTTTTGAGGAGGTGCGTCATCCTTCATCGCGCGTGCACTTTGCTCCAGTTTGTCTTGCGCAGCTCAGCCGGTTGTTTACCGCAACCGGGAGTAGCCCTAAATGCTTTTCAACACATTACTGAAGCAAACTGAGAACAAACTCGATACAGGCATTTTCCACGCGCGCCCGCTGTCGCGCTTTCCTATGACTGCACGAATGCACCTGTAGTCAGCTCGCGGAAAAGTGAGCTCCAGGCATTAATAGCGCGCGGCGTCAAGTATGGCGTCTAGGACAGGAAGCGCCTTCCCCGGTGGTGGCGCAGCGGCTCTCGAGTACGCAACGAGAGCAGATGTGGACGACCCTAACTTCTATAGCTGGCTCGAGGACTGGATTGGTGCGTGCAACGTGGTTCCATCGCGCCAAGTGCATTTTTCTTCGGCCCTCTTGGGTGCCTCAGGTTTTTCATCAGACGGCTGTGCATTAAGCGGCATGGTCAACTTAAATAGGTCTCACAGGGCCTTTCCACCGAAGCATGTGGCACAGCACGGAAGAGACGGGGCTTCCGGCCCCGGCTGCTGCCTCCTTCGCCCCGCCTTGGCCCACAACCCGCTGCTCGCGTATCCACCGCACCCACACACGCTTGACCCGATCACGCTCTGCATTCTTCCATTGTTCTTCTCTTGTCACTGCAGGCAAGAACGACGAGGACGCTGCCATCACGGATGTTTTCGCCACCCTGAACGACTATGGCACGCAGATCGACTGGGTACGTCGTGCGTTTCACCTGGTTTACCAAGGGTACCTTGTGCGACGCTGCGTGCGCCTTTACCCGCATCGATACTCGCACCGTCTTGTTTCGGTTTGTCGTTCTGACGCTCTCCGCCCCCTCCTTGTGTGTGTGCATCTTACCACACACACAACAGCAACAACAACAACAACAACAACAGCAGCAGCAGCAGCAGCAGCAGCAGCAGCAGCAGCAGCAGCAGCAGCAGCAGCGCGGTCAAGCAGCGGTAGCGGCAGCTGCAGCAGCTGCGGCGGTCGGCGAGCGCGTGAGCCTGGTGGATGACGACGAAGATGCGCCGCCAGGCCTGGGTCGCGCCGGATCCATGCTGGATTCGATGGTTCCTGGATCCGTGGACAACATGATGGCGCCGGCGTCCCTGGAAATGATGGTTCCTGGATCCATGGACGCTGCCGGCGCCGCCGCTGCTGCTGGTGCTGGCGGCGGCGGCGCCGCTGCCGCGCCCAGATCCAATGCCAATGGCGGGCTTGCGCCCGCGTCCGTGGATCTGATGGAGGCGCTGGCGGCGGCGGTGGCAGCGTGCTCGTCCCCCGCGGTTGGATCCGGGTTTGGGCCCGCGGCGGCGGCGTCGTCGTCGAGCGCCGCGGGGGCGGGGCTGGGGGCGGCGGCGGCGGTGCAGCCGCCGCCCGGCGGCTTGCGACAGGACGCTACGGTTCTGGATGCGATCATGTCTTCGGTGCCGCAGTCGCTTGAGGGCGCCGGGCTGGGACTGGGATTGGTGGTGGGCCCGGGTGGTGGGGGGCTCGCGAGCGGCCTTATGGGCGCGCGGCTGGCGCAGCAGCAGCAGCAGCAGCAGCAGCAGCAGCAGCAGCAGCAGCAGCAGCAGCAGCAGCACCCACAGCAGCAGGGGCCAGACCGTGCATTGTCAGGCTCGGCCTCGGGTCCGCATGCGGGCAGCGGCGGCAGCAGCAGCTTTGGCGCCAGCGTTGGCGGCGCCGCAACGGCTGCCGCCGCCGCTGCCGCCGCCGCTGCCGCCGCCGCTGCCGCCGCCGCCGCCGCCGCCGCCAACGCCGGCGCGGCGCCGATGACTGCGGCCAGCGTTGCGCCGTCTCCGTCGGACTCTGGCTGCGACAGCGTCGGCGGCGCCGCCGCTACTGGCGGCGGCTGGAGCTACCACATGGGCGGCGCGGGCTTTGGGGGCCCGGGCGGCGGCTCGCCGTTTGGGGCGGCTGCAGCGCCGCCGATGGGCGCCATGATGGGGGCTGCGTCGGGAGGGTTCGGAGGAGGCGGGGTTCCCGGCATGGGCATGGGCATGGGCATGGGCGTGGGCATGGCGGGGCCAGGTGGCTTCCTGGGCTCCCACCAGCTGCAGTCCTACCTGCGCACAGCGGCCGACGGCGCCGCGCTCACGGCGTCGTTGGCGGCGTCCTCGCTGGCGGGCGGCGGCGGCGGCGGCGGCGGCGGCGGCTCTCTGACTGGCGGCGGCCTGCTGAATGCAGGCCTCAGCGGCGGCGGCGGCAGCGGCAGCGGCGGGTTGTTGGGCGCCGCCGGCAGTCTGGGCAGCCTCAGCGCCGCCGACGGCGTCGTCGCACGCATGCCGAGCCACGGCACCGTGTCTTCATTTGTTGGCACTGCGCCGCAGCAGCCGCAACAGCTGCCGCCGCCGCCGCAACAGGTGCTGTTGGGCGCGGCGGCCCCGGCGCCGTCAGCCGCCGCAATAGCCCCGCCGCCGCCGGCAGCGGTCGAACGGCACGGCGCCAACCGCCTCCGGTCGGACGCGGGCCTGGCGGTTGGCGTCGTGCCGTTCGACCAACTGCTGGCACGGGCCCTGTACGGCAGGGCGTCTGGCAGCGGCCCCCGCATCAGCGCCACCGGCAGCGGCACCGCCGGAAGCACGGGCAGCGCAGGCGTCGTGGCGGCGGCGGCGGCGGCGGCGGCGCCAGTGGCGGCGCCGCGCTCCCCCGACAGCTACGGCTCCGTGCCGAGGCACGAGTCCTTCGGCGGCGCCACCAGCGGCGGCATGGCGTTGGGCGCGGGCGGCGGCATGGGCATGGGCGCGGGCATGGGTGTGGGCGGCGTCGTCGGCATGGCGGGCGGCGGGCAGCTGCTTGGGGCGCGCGGGAGCGGCGGCCTGCAGGGCACGGCACTGCCGGCGGCGGCGGCGGCGGCGGCGGCGGCGGCGGCAGGGGGTGTCTTCAAACCACGCCTGGACGCGCCGCCGCCGGCGCCATTTTCGTCGTTTGGCGGCGGCCCTGGTGGCGGCCCCGGCGGCGCCATCGCGGCCACCAACTCATATGGCGGCATCTCGGCGTTTAAGCGCACCAGCTTCGACTACGGGTCTGGCGTGGGCTCGGGCTGCGAGGGTGGCGGCGGCGGCGGCGGCGGCGGCGCAGACGGCGGCAGCGGGCACTTCGGCCGCGCGCCGTCCGACCAGCTTCTGTCGCCGTCTGGTCTGGTGGGGCCGTCTGGCGGCCCCGGGTCGGGTCCCAGCAGCGCCGGACCAGCTGCTCTGTTGATGCACAGCAACAGCTCTAGCCTCACTGGAGGCATCGGCGGTGCCGCCGGAGGCATCGGCGGCGGTGCATACAGCGGCCGGCATCGCAGCAGCCGGAAGAGCTTCAGCGGCGGCGCCGCCGGTGGCGGCGCCGCCACGGGCGGCGGCAGCGGGCTTCCTGTGTCGCACGCGCGTGGCGGGCACGCAGGAAAGGCGGGCGGCGGCGGCGGCGCGTGTGGCGGCGGCGGTGGCGCCAGCGCGGGCGCGGGCGGCGGCGGCGCCAACCACCACACCATTACGCCGCGAGGCGTGGGTGTCAACGCCAGCGGCCGACCCACCCGCACAGCAAAGACCAAGGTGCGGGGCCGTGCTGTGCTGTGCTGTGCTGTGTGACCGATATTCATCGCTCGCTTGATGCGTGCTGCGCTGTGCCGACCTGCCGGCGGGTGCCCTGCCGTATGCATCGTGGTGCTGTTACGGTTGGTGGTTACTGTCAACCGTAGCGCGGCCCAGTCGCGGCAACGTATTCCATTTGAGCTCATGTTCGGCTTTGGCCCGAGCTCGCCGCTCGCTTTGGCCTGTGCTCGACGCGCCCTTTCCGTTTCTCTACTTGCTTCGCCACTGTGAGCTCCCTGCTAAATCATAATCATCAAATCACTCACTCACAACCCGCGTGTTTGTCCGGTCCCCCGCCAGGCTGTGTTTGCGGCGCTGGAGGCCGAGGTGGCGGACAGGCTGAGCCAGCTGGAGGCCCTGGAGAAGGAGCACAGCACGCTGCGGCAGCGCGTGGAGATCCTGGAGGTGTGTGTGTGTGTGTGTGTGTGTGTGTGTGTGTGCGTGTGCGTGTGCGTGTGTGTGTGTGTGTGTGCGTGTGTGTGTGTGTGTGTGTGTGTGCGTGCGTGCGTGCGTGCGTGCGTGCGTGCGTGCGTGCGTGCGTGCGTGCGTGCGTGCGTGCGTGCGTGCGTGCGTGCGCGCGCGCGTGCGTGCGTGCGTGCGCGCGTGTTCCAATGCACCGTGTATGCGCCTAGAATTTTGCCCGATCCGTCCCAACCCGGCCCAAACCACCCAACCAAACCCGTAGAGACGTCCAGAACCACCGATCTCACCTACGATCAGGGTGCGAAAGGCAAGGCAAGAGGCAGCACCGAGGTCGGTCAGTGATGGCATGTGAACGCACGTAATACAAAAAAGTTATGCGGCAGGCAGCAGCACGGGCTGTGTGTGGGAGTATGCATGACACCGTGGGCCGGCGGAGGCGGACCCCCCGCTCCCCGCTCCACGGTGACGCCGCCAGAGTGCATCTAGACACGGCAATTGGCAGTTGGCGGTGTGTGTGTGTGTGTGTGTGTGTGTGTGTGTGTGAGGAGGGTGTGTTTGTGTGTGGTTTAATAAACGGAAGCGGAGAGAATTGTGTGCGTGTGCGTGCGTGCATGCGTGCGTGCGTGCGTGCGTGCGTGCGTGCGTGCGTGCGTGCGTGCGGAGGGTGTTTGTGAGAGGAGGGTGTTTGCGAGAGGAGGGTGTGCGGTGTGTGTGTGTGTGGGGGGGGGTAGTTCATTCCACAAACCAAAAGTGAAACGACCAAGAGAACCCAAACCAATCAGCCCAACCCAGAGCGCGGAGGTGGTATGGCCTTAACCTTTAGGTCTCGGGCGCCCTTGAGCCTTGAATCTTCAGTCTTGTCGTCGGTGTTGTCGGTAGTCATGGATGGCACCCAGGCTCGCGCGCGTACAGAACCACCCCGTTATCTAAATTTCGCGATACAATCGCGATACTCACCTGCTTGACACCAGAGCAGTGCCGGCGCCGTGATGTGAGCGCCGGCCACGGAGGCGTACATGCGGGAGGGTTGCAGGGCAGTGTTGCGTAAGTAAAGCATCAGAGCGGGAGGAGACTGAACCTAATTCTAAAGCCTAAAGCCTAAACTAGTGCGCGCGAGCCTGGGTGGAAAGAGGGCTGGCCGGAGCGCCAGCCGGGCCTATAAGGGGGCCGCATCGGCGTTACTTGGGGGCCGGCGGGCGAGGCAGTAGCGGGCGTTAGTTCGCGGTCGGGGGGGCGGCGAAGCATGACACACCCATGAGGCAGGGAGGGAGATTGTAAACACCAGCCTAAGCTAAGCCAAACCAAAGTAAACAGGCCAAGCAAGCAGATTAGTGACGGCGTGAGGGGTATAGTTAGTGAGTGGAGGGGTGAGGGTGGGGGGGACCCGGGGTAAATCATTCCAGAAACCAGAAGCGCAACGACCAAGAGAACCCGAACCAGCCAGCCTAACCCAGAGCGCGGAGGTGGGGGTGCCATGTATGTATAAATAATGACGAGGGAGATGTGTGTGTGGGGGGGGGGGCGTGTATGTGCCCATGCGGGGGGGGAGGGGAGGGGTTGATGGGGTGGAGCTGGAGTGGGGTGGCGGCGATCGCGCTGGAGAGGAAAGGGACATGAATGCGGCTGCCTTGTCATCACACACTCGTAGCCTTGGGCTCCCCTCTGCTCTACGCCGCTTTCTCTTATTCTCTGTCTTCCTCACTCCTCCTCACACACACTCACTCTTACTCTCACTCTCACTCTCGCTCGCTCTCGCTCTCACTCCCGCAGGTGGCGGTGGAGCGGCAGGACGTGGTCCTCTCGCTGCTCACACCCGCAGCTGAGCGGCGGCGCGCGGCGCAGCAGCAGCAGCAGCAGCAGCAGGCGGCGGCCGCGGCGGCGGCTGGGTCACCGGCCGGCGGCTCGTCCTCGTCCGCAGGCGACGGCGGCATTAAGCCAGAGGGCACCCAAGGTGCCGGCGGCGGCGGCGGCGGCGGCGGCGTCAGCTTCCAGAAGCCCATTATGGCCTACGCGCCGCCACAGCCCCTGGCAGGTGACGGGGCGGCGCAGTGGGCGGCGGCGGGCACGGCGCCGCCGCTGCCGGCGCTGGACGCGGGGTTGCTGGGCGACGGTTCGGTCTGGGCGGCGGCCGCCGCCATGTCTGGTGGCGGCGGTTACGCTGGTCTGGTCGCAAGCGCCTCGTCCTCCGCCGCCGGGGGGCAGCAGCCAGGGGCTGTGGCTGCTGGTGTGTGTGCTGACGTGGCGGGCGGTGCAACAGGGGCGGCGGCGGCGGCGGCTGGCGGCGCGCCGCCGCGCGCAATAGGGGTTGGCTCCTCCGGTGCTGCTGCTGGTGGCGGCGGCCTCATGGGCGCGCTACAGGTGCGCGATGTGTTGCGAGGACGAGCTGGTCAGCTGGGCTGGCTTCTAGCCAGCTAACTAGCCAGCTTCCTAGCCAGCTTCAGCCAGCTAGCTAGTTGGCGCACCTAGCTAACTGGCTGGTTTGCGCAGCTCTGTGAGCTGCACATGAAGCTGCCCCGGTCCTTGTCGTGTAGGGGTCTCCTCCCATCCCTTTGTGAAGCCACACTGCGCACTCAGTTGCACACAACAACAACTGACACAAGAGACGACACGCCACACGCACACGCACACGCACACGCACACGCACACGCACACACGCTCTGCTCCCCTACCCCATCCCCCTGCTACGGTACGCAGGTGGTGCCTCGCGGTCCCGAGGGCAGCCGGCTGCTGAACTGGGCGCGGACCTGCACCATGGAGGAGTTCAAGGACTGGTACAAGCAGTACCTGCAGGTGCTTGGGGAGCTGGGGGGTGGGGGGAGCTGGGCGGGGCGGGGCGGGGCGGGGCCGGGGCCGGGGCCGGGGCCGGGGCCGGGGCCGGGGCCGGGGCCGGGGCCGGGGCCGGGGCCGGGGCCGGGGCCGGGGCCGGGGCCGGGGCCGGGGCCGGGGCCGGGGCCGGGGCTGGGGCCGGGGCCGGGGCCGGGGCCGGGGCCGGGGCCGGGGCCGGGGCCGGGGCCGGGGCCGGGGCCGGGGCCGGGGCCGGGGCCGGGGCGGGGCCGGGGCGGGGCGGGGCGGGGGGTAACTGGATTGGCTGATGTGGGCGTGCGGGCGTGTGGTGTGCAGCGCGAGGGCAGTCTTTGGGATGCGGCTTCAGCGCGCGCCTTGTAAGCGCTTCGCTGCATGCGTTTGTGGGCTGAAGCGGGGATCCTCAACCAGTTGGCCTCCCACTGCCAATCTCCTGCAGCAACTTGCATTCATGCCCATCCAACCATCACATGTCTTCAAATCACATTCCCGCAACGCATTACGCCGCACATTTCTCTCCCGCAACGCATTACCAACCGCAACGCGATGCGCCGCATGACGCAAAACGCACCGCAGCAACTGTCGCTGGCGCTGCTGGAGGCGGAGAACGCGGCGGCGGGCGGCGCCGCCAACGCGGCGGCGGCGGCGGCGGCGGAGGCACGCCTGGTGGCGGCGGTGGCGGCCATGGGCGCGCGCACGTGCCTGGTGTGTGTGTTCCAGCCCCTGATCCTGCTGCGGCTCAAGGTAGGGTAAGGGTGTGGGTGTGGGTGGGTGTAGGTGCGTGTGGGTGTGGGTGGGTAAGGGTGGGTAAGGGCAGGCAAGGGCAGGCAGGCAGTATATGCGCTTGAACGGTGAAAGAGAGGGCTTGAGTCTTGTCCACACGGGCTTTGTTTGCATGCCCACCCATCCACCCACCACGCCAACAACTCCCATCGCACATCCCCACACCTGCAAACACACCTCCACACATCTCCTCATCCCCTCCCCCCCCACACACACACCTCTCCACACACACCACACCCAGGGTCTGAACCTGGAGACCGGCGTCTACGAGGAGCCGCCGGAGAGCCACTGGCTGGAGGTCATCAAGTGAGGGGGGGGGGGGCTGACGGGTGGGGGGCGGCTGGGGGGCGGCCGGGGAGTGTGTGCGTGTGCGATTGTGTACATGTGTGCGTGTGTGTGTGTGCGTGTTGGTAAACGGAAACGGAGAGAATTCCCGTGTGTGTGCGTGTGCGTGTGCGTGTGCGTGTGTGCGTGTGTGCGTGTGTGCGTGTGTGCGTGCGTGCGTGCGTGCGTGCGTGCGTGCGTGCGTGCGTGCGTGCGTGCGTGCGTGCGTGCGTGCGTGCTTGCGTGCTTGCGTGCTTGCGTGCGTGCGTGCTTGCGTGCTTGCGTGCGTGCGTGCGTGCGTGTAAGTAAGGGGGCGGGGCCAACCCCAGATTTCAAGGGCGGGTGTGCCGCGCGTGAGGGAGGGAGAGAGCGGCTCGCTCGCACGGCATAGCTGTATGTGGCTGGCTGGATGTGTCTCCTGACTTCTGTCGCAGCACCCCGTGTCCTGCCGGACATTTACTCCCTGTGCCCTCCCACCTCCCCCTTCCCGCGTCTCTCCCCCTCCCCCGTCCCTTGGTGCAGGTACATGTCGGTCGGGCCGGCGCAGGTGCGTACAGCGCAGCGCAGTGCGTTCAGTGCAGTGCGCTGGCGGCGGTGTCACCTGGCGGCGGCGGCATTGTCGTCGTGGCGGCAGTGCGGCCCCCTGGGTGGTCGGCTTTGGGCTGCGCGTTGGGCTGGCGCGTGAATAGCGACCACGCTAAGTGAATAGCGACATGCCCAGCGCCCTGCTGCTGCTGGCCCCTACCCCTGCCGTGTGTACTCTTCGTAATCTGTCCGTTCATCTGCGAACAACCTCCCAGTTGAAAACGTCCCAACACGTATGTACACAGCCACAGCCCCCAATGCCCCCGAATCCGGAAACCCAGATGGAGTCCCAATAGTCAATACCGTACTCTCATCACATCCGTGCACCCTGGTAATATCATCACATAAAAACTGGAGCATGTCGACATCTCAATCGCTCAGCCGCTCAGTCGCTCAATCGCGCAGTCGCTCAATTGCGCAATCGCTCAATCGCTCAATCGGTTGTGAGCAGGTGGCCGAGATGGAGACGCTGTTCCACTCCTACAACCTGCTGCACGAGTCCTTCCGCGCGGAGCTGCAGGTAGGTGGTCGCGGTCGCGGTGGTGTGTACGGTCTGTTGGGAGGCGGTTGGAGAGGGGGTTGGGAGGGGGTTGGAGGGGATTTAGCTCATTGCGCTTCTCAGTCCAATATAAACGGCGGGGAGGGGGTGTGCAGAGGAGGGGTGCCATTAGGATGGGGGGGGGCGGTTGTGGTTACCAGCCCAAACTAAGCAAACCCAATGGGGGTGTGATGGGAGTTGCATCACAGCCTGCATTTGCCTGGCCCCCACCAGGGCAACCCCAATGCACCCCTACTGGTTTGCACCGCACACGCTGCACACGGGCAGGTTACGCCCCTCTTGCGTCTCCACGCCTCTGGATGTGTAAAGCCCACCCATGACTCCCCCGTTCTGGCTGCACTCATCAGGGGGTTGGGAGGCGGTTGGAGAGGGGGTTGGGAGGGGGTTGGGAGGGGGGTGGAGGGGGTTGGGAGGGGTTACTGGTAAACAGTCCCGGTGAGAACAAACTGCAAAGAACGTGACTGCGCTGTTGCTGGGATTCGCAGCCGCCTATGCGAGCTACTGAACATCACCGTATTTGGGCGGGCTTGGACAATGGAGCGGCAGGTTGGCGACGGAGTCCAGAGCCGTCTTGAGCCATGTCAGCCTTGCGAGCCGCGCGCGGTCCCCATTACCGACTAAATCCCCATACTAGGGTTGGGAGGGGGGTGGGAGGGGGTTGGAGGGGTTTTCTTGACTGCACTCATCCACTTCTCGCAGCTCTTAGCCTAAAACCCCATCCAACGCCAACAACAACCAACAACCAACCAATTACAACCCAACCAAAACCAAAACCAAAACCAACAACAGGACACGCAACGTGAGCTGGCCGAGCTGGTCGCTAAGCAGGACGCCCTGGCGTCGCGCGACAGCTGCGGCGAGGGAGGACTGCTGTTCTCCATGCGCCAGGTGCGGACTGGGCGTGCGGACTGGGCTTGATGTGTTCGTTTAGTTTTGCTTGTCACGAGCATTGTTGTTTGCCGGGGTGCGGGCCGCTGTGTTGAGCGTGTTCCGCGCGCGGCAGTGTTGGAGCGCCGTGGTGTCGTGGTGTTGCGTGGGCTTTTGCATGGTGTTTGGTTCAATGTTTTGGGGCTGGTATCTAGTTTTCTTCTACTGCTCTTCTACTTCCTTCCACTTCCCTTCCCGTCCCTCCCACCCATTCATCCACCCATAAACCCCCACCGCCAACTGAATCCCACCCCCCACAGGCGGCGCTGCTCAAACGCGTGCGCTCCATTCTATCCAAGACCCACCTTCTGTACAGGTGTGTGTGTGTGGGGGGGGGGGGGGGGCACAGCGTGTTCTGCGTGGTGGCGGTGGCGTGGCGGCTCGGTGAGTCTCGGTTCGCAGCCAAAGCATCCATGCAGCCGCAGCTCGCACTTCTAGGCACGATGATAGGCTACTCGCGAACACGAGCTTTTCATAAAATACGAGTGTTTCACAACGTTCCGCGCCGCATGCGCTCGTGCTATTTATACACGTATTCCTAAAACGGGGTATCATCAGCGCCGGCGAAACCATGAGAGCTGGAGTGCGGCCGCCCGGACGGCCGCCCAGGGTTTTTCACACCTCACTTTCAGGATTACGCCCCTAGTACCCCTACGGGTACTCACCGCCGGAATATTTTAGCCCCCCAGTACCCGGGGCCGAAGGCCCCTGTCCGGGGAGGTCCGGGGGGGCCGCCCCCCGGAAAATTTTCAAAACGTACGCATTGAAAATAGCATTTTTTTATGTAGCGCAGCCGTCCACCGCTACAGCCCTACAGTCCGAGCCCAGCCTTTGCTCCCAGCTTCTACTCCCAGCGGCCAATGCAGCGTTGTCCCGCCAGGCCGCCAGCGCCTTGCTGTACGGGAAGTCCGCCACGGTCTAATTTTGCCCAAAGGCTTAGGTGGCTCCCTTGGCGGCATTTCGAGCGTGCATGCGTCGTATGCGTATCTCGTATTGGGCAAAAAAATTGCAGCGAGCACGGGTACTTGCAGGGGGGCCGAGAATTAAAATTTAGGTACCCGTGTGGGTACTCGGGCGTGTGATAATTATTTTCTAATACCCGTGCTTTGTAGGGGTTAATTATGTTTATAGTACCCGGGTGGGTACTAGTACCCGATGTGAAAAACACTGCGGCCGCCCATTCGGTAACGACTTCGTCTGCTGGTCTTCTGTACCTGTTCTACCACTTCGCCACATATCCTTGCAATCCCCCCCCCTCCTGTCATCACCAAGACCGCTGTACCAACCAACCCCCCCTCTTAAATGCATGGAATCCCCTTTCCTGCGCCCGCGCAGCTCCACCATTGGCGTGGCGGCCATGCGCATTCTAAAACCCAAGGAGTGAGTTGTGGGGTTTGGTTGTCCTGTGGAGCATGTGTGGGTTACATGGTGTGGGGGAAGGGGGGTTGTACATTTCCCTTACCCATTATACATTTGTACCAAGGAAACCGAAGGGGGTGGGGATGCCCATGGAATATGTGTTGGGGGGGTGGGTGTGTGGAGCGCTGGAGTGTGTGTTTGTGTGTTGTGTGCGGTTGGCATGTGTGGAGTGTGCCGCACCAAGAGCTGAGTCAGACAGCACGCACGTATGCATGACACACACATGGGGGTGAGGGGGCGGAAGGCTCGGGAGGGGGCCTCAGTCCTGACTGTTTTTACAAAGTGTTTGTCGGTTGTTGGCGGTGGTGGAGGCGATTTGGAAGATGTGCAGCGACATCGTGTCCGACCACCCCCCACCCCCATGTGTCTACATCTCCCCCGTCATCAAATTAACATGCATGGAACCCCCCATCCGTGCCCATGCCCCCCTGCTCGTCACACCCACACCCACAATGGTCGCTTTGGTTTTGGAGTTAACTACCCACCTACCTCTCGCCACGCAGGTTCGCCAAGTGCCAGGTCCAGAGCTACCCGTTCTACACCTGCGGCCCCTCACTCATGCGCGCCAGCGCCCAGGTACCGGGGGGGAGGGGCAGGGCAGGGGGGAGTGGCAGGGCGGGGGGGAGGGGCAGGGCGGGGCGGAGGGGCGGGGCGGGGCGGGGCGGGGCGGGGCTGGGGCGGGGCGGGGCTGGGGCGGGGCGGGGCGGGGCGGGGCGCTGCGGGGCGGGGCGGGGCGGGGCGGGGCGGGGCGGGGCGGGGCGGGGCGGGGCGGGGCGGGGCGGGGCGGGGCGGGGCGGGGCGGGGGCGGGGGGCAGGGGGCAGGATGGGGGGCTGGATAGGGGTGTTTACTGAGGGTTTAGTAAGGGAGGGGGACGAGCTGAGGCGGGCGTGATAGGTGGGCGTTCCATGAGGCCAGCCCTCATCCTTCTCCTCCCCCTCGTCATTTATTTAAATGCATGGAACCCCCTCCCCCTTTTACAACAACACAGCTTCGAGCCATGAAGCAGATTTGGGGCGTGAATTTCGGCGGCGGTTGCGGCGGCGGTTGCAGCACCACGGCTGCTGCTACTGCCGGTCCCGGCGCTAGCGGCGGGGCTGTTGCGGCTGCTACTGCTGCACCGGCGGCGGCAGCAGGCAGCATGGGGCTGGCTCAAGGTACTGGTATGGGCGGCGGCATGGCACTACTGGGTATGGATGCGCCTGGCGGCGGTGATGGCTTGATACCAAGCGGTATGGCGTCGCCGGCGGCTGTTGGTGCTGCTGCTGCCATGCAGCCGCTGGTGGCTGTAGCAGTGGGCGGCGGCGGCGGGGCCGGAGTCGGCGGCGGCGGCGGCGCGGCGCTGGGCGGCGGCGGCGGCGGCATGGCGGGTGGCGGCGGCGGCGGCGGCGGTTTCACAGCGCTGATGCAATCTTAAGGGCTGTGCCGGATAGGATTGAGGTTGGGACGGTGTGGCCTTAGCTGCCTGATGGTAGCGCCTGACGATGGCCAACCGGCCGGCCGTCGCCTTGTTTTGGGCGCGGCGGCGCCTGCGCGTTAACCAGAGCCTGATTGCGACCAGCAGCGGCCTAATGTACTGTCGCTGCCAGGGGCAGGGGTGGCGCTTGACGGGATTGCGGCGCTGCCCCCGAATACATTAATAAAGCATTAGTCGCTATCTAGCTGGTGTGCTGGGTTTGTCGTTTCAAATAATGACATGCCATGCCATGTGTTCCGCATTAATCATTGTACTTGTCATCCGCTGCATGTGCCCGGGCGCACACGATTGTGTTCGCCCTAGGTGCCCCTGCATCGCGTGTTGTTGTCAATTAACCCGCATCCTCTTGTTCGGTCCAGGTAATGTGGGTCTGATAGGATCGTGATTGCGTGGGGACTTGTGTTATACCGACTCCCCATGCACATATGACGGCCCGTCAGGAACGCCGGGGGGAGGTGTTTGGCTGCGGGCCTGCAGCGAGCCCCTTAGTAAGCCTCTTCTGCGCGGAAGCGTGTACTTAGTCTTGGGTAGGCGGGATAAAGAGACGACAAAAGCAAGCTCGGCGGGTGGCACACGTTGCATTCACTTCATTGTTTGTCCTTGGTTTGCCTGTGGAGCACGTTGCGAGACATTTTAGGTCGCGAGACGTGTTACCTTGCATGCTGCGTGTTGCGGAACGAGGTCAAGCATCGTTGTACGGCGAGCCACGGCAATTAATACTGTGAATTGATTGGTGGGTACCTGCATCCAGCTGCGGCGCCCTACCTGCAGTCTATCCCGCGCACACATCTGAAATTGGCGGAGATGGAAATGGTTGAGGATGCATGCGTGG
Source organism: Chlamydomonas schloesseri (assembly GCA_016834595.1). Taxonomy (NCBI): domain Eukaryota; kingdom Viridiplantae; phylum Chlorophyta; class Chlorophyceae; order Chlamydomonadales; family Chlamydomonadaceae; genus Chlamydomonas; species Chlamydomonas schloesseri. The sequence goes on from JAEHOD010000097.1 coordinate 29,542, forward strand.
CGGCTGCGACCGCCTCCCGCTCTTGAAATTGTCGCATGCAAGTTTGACAGGACATCGCAGCATGTGATGTGAGGGTGGAGGGAGCCGTTTTGCACAAGCGTGGAACACAGTGCGTCAGCACACGCATGCCGTCACTACTGGTGTGCGAGCTTCAGGGCGCAGCTGCTGTGTGAAGTGCGGGTGTGTGCGTGGCCGCGAGCAGCGTTGACTAGCAGCTGTACAGCAAAGCACGCGACGGGGTGTGGTGTGGTGCATAGCCCAAGAGCGCCGTGTTTGTTGTGTGCTGTTGCGTGTCTCCGTGTGTGTGTGTGGTTCGACCCGCCACATGCATGCGCTTGTGCGGGTGCACGGGCACGTCCAGTTGCGTTGTGCTGCGTCGACGGCGGCAAACGGCAGCTGTTACCGTGTGTTGCAGGCAGCTGGCTTGAGGGTGTGAAAGCTGCCACATCAGCAGTATCTAGTAGCGAAATTGGCAATTGGCAAAAGGCAATTGGGTCTTCCCGTGACAAGTGCCTCGCTCTCGCATTTCGCATTTGCATTCTAGTGCATGTCGGTAACAAGTGGCGGCGTGCCGGAACGAATGGACTGCATATTAACAATTGCGGTGGATGGCGATGGTGCATGAACGCGAGCACCTAAACTAAAGCCTAGAGGTATGGACGGTCGCCGTGGGAGGAGAGCAGTAGCCGCCCATCCCGAGTCGCATTTCGCACTGCAGCGCACGGTCGCACGTCCGTACCGCGGCGGACTTGGGGCGCTGGTGGCCTGCCGGAGCAGTCGGGCCCAGATGCCCCTGCAAGCACGGTAATAAGCGTTGTGTAACCCACATGGTCCACAGCAGCCCAAGGGTGATGCGCGTTTCCCACTTTCCCAAAGTGCGGGTCACCCTGGTACACAGGGACCGCAGGCACTGCGCGGCACCTGCGCACGATTCCCCCTCCGAAGTCCTAACGTCCCAACATCTCTTGCCCCATGGAGCTATACGCGCACTCGATTGCAGGTTTGCAGTCCCTTTCCCCTCTTCCTGCCTCAATTTCTCCTGGATCGATCCGTGAGCCCTGAGCCCAAGGGGTGTGGGCACGAGCGGTGCCCATGCAGCACGGAAGACCGTTCCATTTACTCGTGTTGGGTATTCTGTGATAAACAGATTCATCATATTGCTTTCTTTTTCGTTAATACCGTTACTTGCCCACAAATGCTTCTGCAAGCAAAGAACGTGCACTCTGCCTCCTTTCGCTCAGCGAGGCCGTCAAGGTGCCAAGTATATGTCCACTGCAAATGCAAAAATGCAATTGATAACTCAAGCTCGTTAGCACCCCAGCCCATAAACAAGTTGGGCCACAAGCTTGCATCGATTGCGCTCGCCGCGGCGGTCGCGCTGTCTCCGCTCGTGCCGGCATCCAACGTGCAAGCCTCGGAGGCGGTGGCGACTAGTAGCGCTGCGCTGGAGCTGCAGCAAGCGTATGACAAGTGAGCAGACCACCAGCCCGTTCCACGCAAGCTCCGCGTGCTCGCTCGCCCGGTCGCGGAGTGGTGTGGTTGCCCCCCCCCCTTTTTCCTGCCCCCCGTCTTCTCCCTCGTTTGAATTTGATGATTGGCCCCATTGAAGCCGAACCGGACGGTACGCTCATGCAGCTGCCTGGTGCACGGGTGTGTGTGTGTGGGGGGGGGTGCGTGTCCGCATGCATGTATGTGAGTGGCGGCGAGGCCGAGGCGGGCGGGCGCGAAGGGTGGGGAATGAAGCGGGGGCCGTGAGTGGCTGTGGTGTGTCGTGGCGGCGGCGCACCCGACGCCACCAACGCCACGCGCGACATGCACCAAGCGCCACGCCCACACGAATCTTTCTTCCCACTCTCACTGTCACCGCGAGTCACTCAGGCCCCACCCATCCTGCCCTGCCCTGCTCCACACCGCCCCCCCTCCACCTCCACCTCCACCTCCACTCCGTCTCCTTGCTACCCAACCAAACCTGGACCCGCCAAACAGCCCATCCCCAACCCAGCCCGACCCAATCCACCCCCCACCCCCAATCCACCCACAACCCACTACCCACCACCCACCACAGGTACTCCGCCTCGTACGACGACCTGGACGGCGGCGCTGCGGCGGACGCACTGGGCTTCCCACAGCTGAGGGCGCAGCTGCTGGCGCAGGTGCGGTCGGTCAGTTGGTTGGTCGGTTGGCTGGTCGGTTGGTTGATCGGTTGGTTGGTCGATTGGTTGGTTGGGCCCAAGGGCGGGCGGGCGGGCGGTGCCGCGCCCGCTCATCACCCGTCCAGCGCTTACATGTGCGACCACACCTTGTCTTAGGGACATCTGCGAGTCACATACACGCACATTCCAACGCACACGCTAGCTCCTGCACACGCGCTAGCTCCTGCAAACACACACGCGCACGCGCACGCACACAGGCCCAAGGGCGCACTCTGGAGGTGGCGGTGGGAACCGGACTGAACCTGCAGTACTACAGCTGGGCGGCGGCAGTAGCGGCAGTAGCGGCACCTGCGGCGGGTGGCGCTGATGCCGATGACGCTGGTGCCGCTAGCGCTGCTGCCAGCGCTCCGGCGGCGGCGGCGACGGGCGGTGTGACATCGCTGGACACGGGTGAGGTGGGGTAGGGGGCAAGCAAGGGGGCGGGGGGAGGGGCGAGGCGAGCGGTTCCGGGCTTGCTTGCGCACGGTGCGCATGGGCATACATGCAACTAACGGCAGCGGTGGCAGCAGTGCTCCCGGGGAAGGGAAAGGTGTGGCCGGGTGGCTGCTGCTGGGACGAGGTGACAGCGTGAGGTGACAGGTTTATCAGAGCGGCGGGCTTGCATGTCTTCTCGTTCGCTGTCCGGCGGCCCGCCGCCGCCGGCTGCCCAGCTGCCCATGTCCTCGCCCCTCTCTCCCAAGCCTCTGTCTGGCTTGCTCTCTCGCTCTCGCTCCCTCAAAACCCTGCTGTGCCTGTGTCTCCCTTTCTTCCCGCACCCGGCCGCCCGCACCCGACCTGCGCCCCGCCCGCTGTCGGAATTCCGCTGTTGATCCCTTCATCATTCCTCCAACCCTCTGCTGCATGCCTTGCTGTATAAATCCACTCGCCCTTCATCCCGCATTATTACTGCTCGCACCCTGCTGCTGCCGCACCTGCACGCAGTGGACCTGAGCCCGGGCATGCTGGCGCAAGCCCAGGCGCGGGTGCGGGGCAGCCCCTCGCTGGCGGGACGGCCCATCGCCTTCCAGCAGGTGTGGGTAGTGTGGGTGTGTGGGTAGTGTGGGTGTGGGTTAGTGGTAAACAGTTCCGGTGAGAAACGAACTGCGAACCCCACGTGGGTGTGGGCTTGGACGTGGGCGTGGGCGTGGGCGTGGGCGTGGGCGTGGGCGTGGGCGTGGGCGTGGGCGTGGGCGTGGGCGTGGGCGTGGGCGTGGGCGTGGGCGTGGGCGTGGGCGTGGGCGTGGGCGTGGGCGTGGGCGTGGGCGTGGGCGTGGGCGTGGGCGTGGGCGTGGGCGTGGCGTGGGTGCGGGTGCGGGTGCGGATGTGGGTGTGGGTAGTGTGGGTAGTGTGGGTGTGGGTGTGGGTGGTGTGGGTGCAGGTGCTGGGTGCGGGTGCGGGTGCGGGTGCGGGTGCGGGTGCGGGTGCGGGTGCGGGTGCGGGTGCGGGTGCGGGTGCGGGTGCGGGTGCGGGTGCGGGTGCGGGTGCGGGTGCGGGTGTGGGTAGTGTGCGTAGTGTGGGTGTGGGTGGCGTGGGTGCAGGTGCTGGATGTGGGTGCGGGTGCGGGTGCATGGGTGGATGGGTGCGGGTGCATGCGTGAATGAATGAATGGCTGCTGGGTCCGGGACGGATGCAGCGCTTTGCACAACTAACGTGTGGCGTTTACGTAGTGCACGCACCCGCAGGATGGCCCGAAGCTCCACAAACAAGCGGGCGAGCCCCGCCCAACCGACCCCGCCCGTACGTATTTACACACACACAGGCCGACGTGGCGGCCCTGCCGTACGCCGATTCGTCCTTCGACACGGTGGTTGACACCTTCAGCCTGTGCGTTTTCCCCGACCCCCAGGCCGCCATGAACGAGGTGGGTGCGTACGGCGAGGAGCGAGTGGGACGTGCAAACTTAGCAAACAGCCGGCAGCACCTATCAGGCAGGCTGATTTGATGGGAGCGAGCTTGTGTTTTTATTCAGCTTTTCGTGCGTGTGGAACGAACAAAATCTTTATTACCCTGCCGCCGCCTATCTTATTGGCGGTATTGGCGGTGGGCACTGGTGATGCGTAGGCTAACTCTGACGGAGGCCATGCCGCATGCGCCGCTGCATTACTATTGCCTCCTGCCTGTCTACAGCTAGCACGAGTGGTGCGGCCAGCGGCATCAAGCGGTGGCAGCGGCGGCGGCAGTGGCGGCGGCGGCGGCGGCGGCGGGGGCAGGCTGCTGCTGCTTGAGCACAGCCGGTCGGACAACCCGCTGCTCGCCGCGTACCAGGTGCGAGGGCCATCCACGTACATAATGCAATAATTGTTGTGATTCTTTGATTGAGTGGCTGGGTTGGTGTTGATATCTGTCTGGAACGTAGGATTGGCAGCAGGCAGGCAGGGAGTTCATTAATTTCATTCGTTCGCTATGTATAGGGGAAGGTCGCCGTGTGGGGAGGTCGCACGGTATACGGCAGCTAGCTGAGTCACTCCTGTATCTGTACCCTGCACGTGCAAGTGGCTGTACTATGGCGCTTTGGCGCTTCGGCACGCACGCTATACCGACCTCGGTCGTGAGTACACAAACTAATACCGCGTGCGTATACGTACCCGTCATTATTTACACGCACAGGATGCAACAGCCGGCCCGGTGGCAGCGCTGGGCAAAGGCTGCGTGTGGAACCAGGTATGTGCATTGCGGCTCACCTAGCGTACCCGCCCACGCATGCACGCACAGCAGTCAACAACTAAAACCCCATTCCCTCATATACGGCATCACGCATGCGTGCACTGCTGCATGTGCTGCATGTGTGTACGTATGTGAATAGTTGTAGAACACCGCAACACGCACGCGCACATACATGCACACATGCCCTCCACACACATACATACGACAGGACGTCGAGGGCATGGCGGCGAAGGCGGGGCTGCGGGTCACACGTGTGGAGCGTTTCGCGGTGGGGACCGTCGAGCTGCTGGTGGCGGAGAAGCGGCAGTGATGTATGTGTGCATGATGTGTGTATGATGCTTGATGTGTTCGCTCCTGGCTGGGCGGAGGCAGTGGATCGATCGATTATGTATTGCTTGGCTAGCTGGATCACTTCAAGGACGATACATAGGACTGCCGGACGCACTCTATCTGCTGCTAGCTAGCTGGTGTACAAATGTGCCGCAACGGTGTACGTATGATGACTGGTCTGTTTCTGTGAACTCCCCGCCGGGTGTGGCATGTATGCAGCTAGTGCGAGCCATGGATGGTGATGTTGTGATGACAACGGCCATACATGTAAGGCCAGCAGGTGTATGTATGGCTAGTATGGTGGCGCGTGTCAGATGTATGTATATGGTGGTGTCTGCTGGAATTGGCCATCCAAGGCCGCCAACGCCATCATTTATTACACGCATGTATTACACGCCATCGTTTACATGCATAGATAGACACGAGAAGAGCTAGCTAGACAGCTCAATCCCCCACTTGTAACCATCAAACAGCATTCTATCCAATGTATCATTAGCCCACAAGTGCGTGTGTATGTGATTCAACGTTTGCAGTCTATACGTAATGCGGCAACAGCAAGCATGTAAACAAAGCAAGGAGCAGTTGTAGTAGCAGCGGGCTTGTTGTACCGCCAGCCCCCTGGCGTTGTGCAGCACTCGCATGGGGGCATAGGGTGGCTTGCGGCCCTGGCTGTGGCGGTGGCGGAGGCACTGCCAGCGGTGGGGAGTTGTTGACGGCAGGCACGCCGAGGTCTGATTGTGTTGCTGCTGCCGGCGCTGGGCTGCTGCCGAGCGTATCATTCCCTGTCATCGTTCCCTGCCCTAAAATCAGATTCTCGGGCGCCACTTCCTGATCTCTGACGCTGCAGTATTATGGATGGGGAGCACATGGGCTAGAATTAGTAAAATCAATGCAACTCTTAAGCACCCGCCGTAGCACTCCTGCCGTCTGCAGTACAGCCCTACCTACCTGGATAGATAGATAGGCAGCAGACAACCAATACGCGCCGCCCCCGCGGCGGCGCGCTGTGCCTACGCGCCGTCGCCCCCGCGGCGGCACGCCGTGCCTACGCGCCGTCGCCCCCGCGGCGGCACGCTGTGTCTACGCGCCGTCGCCCCCGCGGCGGCACGCTGTGTTTACGCGCCGTCGCCCCCGCGGCGGCACGCTGTGTTTATGCGCCGTCGCCCCCGCGGCGGCACGCTGTGTCTGCGCGCCGTCGCCCCCGCGGCGGCACACTGTGTCTGCGCGCCGTCGCCCCCGCGGCGGCACGCTGTGTCTGCGCGCCGTCGCCCCCGCGGCGGCACGCTGTGCCTACGCGCCGTCGCCCCCGCGGCGGCACGCTGTGCCTACGCGCCGTCGCCCCCGCGGCGGCACGCCGTGCCTACGCGCCGTCGCCCCCGCGGCGGCACGCTGTGTCTACGCGCCGTCGCCCCCGCGGCGGCACACTGTGTTTACGCGCCGTCGCCCCCGCGGCGGCACGCTGTGTTTATGCGCCGTCGCCCCCGCGGCGGCACGCTGTGTCTGCGCGCCGTCGCCCCCGCGGCGGCACGCTGTGCCTACGCGCCGTCGCCCCCGCGGCGGCACGCTGTGCCTACGCGCCGTCGCCCCCGCGGCGGCACGCTGTGTCTACGCGCCGTCGCCCCCGCGGCGGCACGCTGTGTTTACGCGCCGTCGCCCCCGCGGCGGCACGCTGTGTTTACGCGCCGTCGCCCCCGCGGCGGCAAGCTGTGTCTACGCGCCGTCGCCCCCGCGGCGGCACGCTGTGTTTACGCGCCGTCGCCCCCGCGGCGGCACGCTGTGTTTATGCGCCGTCGCCCCCGCGGCGGCACGCTGTGTTTATGCGCCGTCGCCCCCGCGGCGGCACGCTGTGTCTGCGCGCCGTCGCCCCCGCGGCGGCACGCTGTGCCTACGCGCCGTCGCCCCCGCGGCGGCACGCTGTGCCTACGCGCCGTCGCCCCCGCGGCGGCACACTGTGTTTATGCGCCGTCGCCCCCGCGGCGGCACACTGTGTCTGCGCGCCGTCGCCCCCGCGGCGGCACGCTGTGTCTGCGCGCCGTCGCCCCCGCGGCGGCACGCTGTGCCTACGCGCCGTCGCCCCCGCGGCGGCACGCTGTGCCTACGCGCCGTCGCCCCCGCGGCGGCACGCCGTGCCTACGCGCCGTCGCCCCCGCGGCGGCACGCTGTGTCTACGCGCCGTCGCCCCCGCGGCGGCACGCTGTGTTTACGCGCCGTCGCCCCCGCGGCGGCACGCTGTGTTTATGCGCCGTCGCCCCCGCGGCGGCACGCTGTGTCTGCGCGCCGTCGCCCCCGCGGCGGCACGCTGTGCCTACGCGCCGTCGCCCCCGCGGCGGCACGCTGTGCCTACGCGCCGTCGCCCCCGCGGCGGCACGCTGTGTCTACGCGCCGTCGCCCCCGCGGCGGCACGCTGTGTCTACGCGCCGTCGCCCCCGCGGCGGCACGCTGTGTTTATGCGCCGTCGCCCCCGCGGCGGCACACTGTGTCTGCGCGCCGTCGCCCCCGCGGCGGCACGCTGTGCCTACGCGCCGTCGCCCCCGCGGCGGCACGCTGTGTTTACGCGCCGTCGCCCCCGCGGTGGCACGCTGTGTCTACGCGCCGTCGCCCCCGCGGCGGCACGCTGTGCCTACGCGCCGTCGCCCCCGCGGCGGCACGCTGTGTTTATGTGCCGTCGCCCCCGCGGCGGCACACTGTGTCTGCGCGCCGTCGCCCCCGCGGCGGCACGCTGTGCCTACGCGCCGTCGCCCCCGCGGCGGCACGCTGTGTTTACGCGCCGTCGCCCCCGCGGCGGCACACTGTGCCTACGCGCCGTCGCCCCCGCGGCGGCACGCTGTGCCTACGCGCCGTCGCCCCCGCGGCGGCACGCTGTGTTTATGCGCCGTCGCCCCCGCGGCGGCACACTGTGTTTACGCGCCGTCGCCCCCGCGGCGGCAAGCTGTGTCTACGCGCCGTCGCCCCCGCGGCGGCACGCTGTGTTTACGCGCCGTCGCCCCCGCGGCGGCACGCTGTGTTTACGCGCCGTCGCCCCCGCGGCGGCACGCTGTGTTTATGCGCCGTCGCCCCCGCGGCGGCACGCTGTGTCTGCGCGCCGTCGCCCCCGCGGCGGCACGCTGTGCCTACGCGCCGTCGCCCCCGCGGCGGCACGCTGTGCCTACGCGCCGTCGCCCCCGCGGCGGCACACTGTGTTTATGCGCCGTCGCCCCCGCGGCGGCACACTGTGTCTGCGCGCCGTCGCCCCCGCGGCGGCACGCTGTGTCTGCGCGCCGTCGCCCCCGCGGCGGCACGCTGTGCCTACGCGCCGTCGCCCCCGCGGCGGCACGCTGTGCCTACGCGCCGTCGCCCCCGCGGCGGCACGCCGTGCCTACGCGCCGTCGCCCCCGCGGCGGCACGCTGTGTCTACGCGCCGTCGCCCCCGCGGCGGCACGCTGTGTTTACGCGCCGTCGCCCCCGCGGCGGCACGCTGTGTTTATGCGCCGTCGCCCCCGCGGCGGCACGCTGTGTCTGCGCGCCGTCGCCCCCGCGGCGGCACGCTGTGCCTACGCGCCGTCGCCCCCGCGGCGGCACGCTGTGCCTACGCGCCGTCGCCCCCGCGGCGGCACGCTGTGTCTACGCGCCGTCGCCCCCGCGGCGGCACGCTGTGTCTACGCGCCGTCGCCCCCGCGGCGGCACGCTGTGTTTATGCGCCGTCGCCCCCGCGGCGGCACACTGTGTCTGCGCGCCGTCGCCCCCGCGGCGGCACGCTGTGCCTACGCGCCGTCGCCCCCGCGGCGGCACGCTGTGTTTACGCGCCGTCGCCCCCGCGGTGGCACGCTGTGTCTACGCGCCGTCGCCCCCGCGGCGGCACGCTGTGCCTACGCGCCGTCGCCCCCGCGGCGGCACGCTGTGTTTATGTGCCGTCGCCCCCGCGGCGGCACACTGTGTCTGCGCGCCGTCGCCCCCGCGGCGGCACGCTGTGCCTACGCGCCGTCGCCCCCGCGGCGGCACGCTGTGTTTATGCGCCGTCGCCCCCGCGGCGGCACACTGTGTCTGCGCTCCGTCGCCCCCGCGGCGGCACGCTGTGCCTACGCGCCGTCGCCCCCGCGGCGGCACGCTGTGCCTACGCGCCGTCGCCCCCGCGGCGGCACACTGTGTCTGCGCGTCGTCGCCCCCGCAGCGGCACGCTGTGCCTACGCGCCGTCGCCCCCGCGGCGCCACGCTGTGTCTACGCGCCGTCGCCCCCGCGGCGGCACGCTGTGTCTACGCGCCGTCGCCCCCGCGGCGGCACGCTGTGTCTGCGCGCCGTCGCCCCCGCGGCGGCACGCTGTGTCTACGCGCTGTCGCCCCCGCGGCGGCACGCTGTGTCTACGCGCCGTCGCCCCCGCGGCGGCACGCTGTGTCTGCGCGCCGTCGCCCCCGCGGCGGCACGCTGTGCCTACGCGCTGTCGCCCCCGCGGCGGCACGCTGTGCCTACGCGCCGTCGCCCCCGCGGCGGCACGCTGTGTCTACGCGCCGTCGCCCCCGCGGCGGCCCGCTGTGATTACGCGCCGTCGCCCCCGCGGCGGCACGCTGTGTTTATGCGCCGTCGCCCCCGCGGCGGCACACTGTGTCTGCGCGCCGTCGCCCCCGCGGCGGCACGCTGTGCCTACGCGCCGTCGCCCCTGCGGCGGCACGCTGTGCCTACGCGCCGTCGTTCCCGCGGCGGCACGCTGTGTCTACGCGCCGTCGCCCCCGCGGCGGCACGCTGTGTTTACGCGCCGTCGCCCCCGCGGCGGCACGCTGTGTTTATGCGCCGTCGCCCCCGCGGCGGCACACTGTGTCTGCGCGCCGTCGCCCCCGCGGCGGCACACTGTGTTTACGCGCCGTCGCCCCCGCGGCGGCACACTGTGTTTATGCGCCGTCGCCCCCGCGGCGGCACACTGTGTCTGCGCGCCGTCGCCCCCGCGGCGGCACGCTGTGCCTACGCGCCGTCGCCCCCGCGGCGGCACGCTGTGCCTACGCGCCGTCGCCCCCGCGGCGGCACGCTGTGTCTACGCGCCGTCGCCCCCGCGGCGGCACGCTGTGTTTACGCGCCGTCGCCCCCGCGGCGGCACGCTGTGTCTACGCGCCGTCGCCCCCGCGGCGGCACGCTGTGTCTACGCGCCGTCGCCCCCGCGGCGGCACGCTGTGTCTACGCGCCGTCGCCCCCGCGGCGGCACGCTGTGCCTACGCGCTGTCGCCCCCGCGGCGGCACGCTGTGTTTACGCGCCGTCGCCCCCGCGGCGGCACGCTGTGTCTACGCGCCGTCGCCCCCGCGGCGGCACGCTGTGTTTACGCGCCGTCGCCCCCGCGGCGGCACGCTGTGTTTATGCGCCGTCGCCCCCGCGGCGGCACGCTGTGTCTACGCGCCGTCGCCCCCGCGGCGGCACGCTGTGTCTACGCGCCGTCGCCCCCGCGGCGGCACGCTGTGTTTATGCGCCGTCGCCCCCGCGGCGGCACGCTGTGTCTGCGCGCCGTCGCCCCCGCGGCGGCACGCTGTGCCTACGCGCCGTCGCCCCCGCGGCGGCACGCTGTGCCTACGCGCCGTCGCCCCCGCGGCGGCACGCTGTGTTTATGCGCCGTCGCCCCCGCGGCGGCACGCTGTGTCTACGCGCCGTCGCCCCCGCGGCGGCACGCTGTGTTTACGCGCCGTCGCCCCCGCGGCGGCACGCTGTGTCTACGCGCCGTCGCCCCCGCGGCGGCACGCTGTGTTTACGCGCCGTCGCCCCCGCGGCGGCACGCTGTGTTTATGCGCCGTCGCCCCCGCGGCGGCACGCTGTGTTTACGCGCCGTCGCCCCCGCGGCGGCACACTGTGTTTATGCGCCGTCGCCCCCGCGGCGGCACACTGTGTCTGCGCGCCGTCGCCCCCGCGGCGGCACGCTGTGTCTGCGCGCCGTCGCCCCCGCGGCGGCACGCTGTGCCTACGCGCCGTCGCCCCCGCGGCGGCACGCTGTGCCTACGCGTCGTCGCCCCCGCGGCGGCACGCCGTGCCTACGCGCCGTCGCCCCCGCGGCGGCACGCTGTGTCTACGCGCCGTCGCCCCCGCGGCGGCACACTGTGTTTACGCGCCGTCGCCCCCGCGGCGGCACGCTGTGTTTATGCGCCGTCGCCCCCGCGGCGGCACGCTGTGTCTGCGCGCCGTCGCCCCCGCGGCGGCACGCTGTGCCTACGCGCCGTCGCCCCCGCGGCGGCACGCTGTGCCTACGCGCCGTCGCCCCCGCGGCGGCACGCTGTGTCTACGCGCCGTCGCCCCCGCGGCGGCACGCTGTGTTTACGCGCCGTCGCCCCCCGCGGCGGCACGCTGTGTTTACGCGCCGTCGCCCCCGCGGCGGCAAGCTGTGTCTACGCGCCGTCGCCCCCGCGGCGGCACGCTGTGCCTACGCGCTGTCGCCCCCGCGGCGGCACGCTGTGTTTACGCGCCGTCGCCCCCGCGGCGGCACGCTGTGTCTACGCGCCGTCGCCCCCGCGGCGGCACGCTGTGTCTACGCGCCGTCGCCCCCGCGGCGGCACGCTGTGTTTATGCGCCGTCGCCCCCGCGGCGGCACACTGTGTCTGCGCGCCGTCGCCCCCGCGGCGGCACGCTGTGCCTACGCGCCGTCGCCCCCGCGGCGGCACGCTGTGTTTACGCGCCGTCGCCCCCGCGGTGGCACGCTGTGTCTACGCGCCGTCGCCCCCGCGGCGGCACGCTGTGCCTACGCGCCGTCGCCCCCGCGGCGGCACGCTGTGTTTATGTGCCGTCGCCCCCGCGGCGGCACACTGTGTCTGCGCGCCGTCGCCCCCCGCGGCGGCACGCTGTGCCTACGCGCCGTCGCCCCCGCGGCGGCACGCTGTGTTTACGCGCCGTCGCCCCCGCGGCGGCACACTGTGCCTACGCGCCGTCGCCCCCGCGGCGGCACGCTGTGCCTACGCGCCGTCGCCCCCGCGGCGGCACGCTGTGTTTATGCGCCGTCGCCCCCGCGGCGGCACACTGTGTCTGCGCGCCGTCGCCCCCGCGGCGGCACGCTGTGCCTACGCGCCGTCGCCCCCGCGGCGGCACGCTGTGCCTACGCGCCGTCGCCCCCGCGGCGGCACACTGTGTCTGCGCGTCGTCGCCCCCGCAGCGGCACGCTGTGCCTACGCGCCGTCGCCCCCGCGGCGCCACGCTGTGTCTACGCGCCGTCGCCCCCGCGGCGGCACGCTGTGTCTACGCGCCGTCGCCCCCGCGGCGGCACGCTGTGTCTGCGCGCCGTCGCCCCCGCGGCGGCACGCTGTGTCTACGCGCTGTCGCCCCCGCGGCGGCACGCTGTGTCTACGCGCCGTCGCCCCCGCGGCGGCACGCTGTGTCTGCGCGCCGTCGCCCCCGCGGCGGCACGCTGTGCCTACGCGCTGTCGCCCCCGCGGCGGCACGCTGTGCCTACGCGCCGTCGCCCCCGCGGCGGCACGCTGTGTCTACGCGCCGTCGCCCCCGCGGCGGCCCGCTGTGATTACGCGCCGTCGCCCCCGCGGCGGCACGCTGTGTTTATGCGCCGTCGCCCCCGCGGCGGCACACTGTGTCTGCGCGCCGTCGCCCCCGCGGCGGCACGCTGTGCCTACGCGCCGTCGCCCCTGCGGCGGCACGCTGTGCCTACGCGCCGTCGTTCCCGCGGCGGCACGCTGTGTCTACGCGCCGTCGCCCCCGCGGCGGCACGCTGTGTTTACGCGCCGTCGCCCCCGCGGCGGCACGCTGTGTTTATGCGCCGTCGCCCCCGCGGCGGCACACTGTGTCTGCGCGCCGTCGCCCCCGCGGCGGCACACTGTGTTTACGCGCCGTCGCCCCCGCGGCGGCACACTGTGTTTATGCGCCGTCGCCCCCGCGGCGGCACACTGTGTCTGCGCGCCGTCGCCCCCGCGGCGGCACGCTGTGCCTACGCGCCGTCGCCCCCGCGGCGGCACGCTGTGCCTACGCGCCGTCGCCCCCGCGGCGGCACGCTGTGTCTACGCGCCGTCGCCCCCGCGGCGGCACGCTGTGTTTACGCGCCGTCGCCCCCGCGGCGGCACGCTGTGTCTACGCGCCGTCGCCCCCGCGGCGGCACGCTGTGTCTACGCGCCGTCGCCCCCGCGGCGGCACGCTGTGTCTACGCGCCGTCGCCCCCGCGGCGGCACGCTGTGCCTACGCGCTGTCGCCCCCGCGGCGGCACGCTGTGCCTACGCGCCGTCGCCCCCGCGGCGGCACGCTGTGTCTACGCGCCGTCGCCCCCGCGGCGGCCCGCTGTGATTACGCGCCGTCGCCCCCGCGGCGGCACGCTGTGTTTATGCGCCGTCGCCCCCGCGGCGGCACACTGTGTCTGCGCGCCGTCGCCCCCGCGGCGGCACGCTGTGCCTACGCGCCGTCGCCCCTGCGGCGGCACGCTGTGCCTACGCGCCGTCGTTCCCGCGGCGGCACGCTGTGTCTACGCGCCGTCGCCCCCGCGGCGGCACGCTGTGTTTACGCGCCGTCGCCCCCGCGGCGGCACGCTGTGTTTATGCGCCGTCGCCCCCGCGGCGGCACACTGTGTCTGCGCGCCGTCGCCCCCGCGGCGGCACACTGTGTTTACGCGCCGTCGCCCCCGCGGCGGCACACTGTGTTTATGCGCCGTCGCCCCCGCGGCGGCACACTGTGTCTGCGCGCCGTCGCCCCCGCGGCGGCACGCTGTGCCTACGCGCCGTCGCCCCCGCGGCGGCACGCTGTGCCTACGCGCCGTCGCCCCCGCGGCGGCACGCTGTGTCTACGCGCCGTCGCCCCCGCGGCGGCACGCTGTGTTTACGCGCCGTCGCCCCCGCGGCGGCACGCTGTGTCTACGCGCCGTCGCCCCCGCGGCGGCACGCTGTGTCTACGCGCCGTCGCCCCCGCGGCGGCACGCTGTGTTTACGCGCCGTCGCCCCCGCGGCGGCACGCTGTGTCTACGCGCCGTCGCCCCCGCGGCGGCACGCTGTGTTTACGCGCCGTCGCCCCCGCGGCGGCACGCTGTGTCTACGCGCCGTCGCCCCCGCGGCGGCACGCTGTGCCTACGCGCCGTCGCCCCCGCGGCGGCACGCTGTGCCTACGCGCCGTCGCCCCCGCGGCGGCACGCTGTGCCTACGCGCCGTCGCCCCCGCGGCGGCACGCTGTGCCTACGCGCCGTCGCCCCCGCGGCGGCACGCTGTGCCTACGCGCCGTCGCCCCCGCGGCGGCACGCTGTGTCTACGCGCCGTCGCCCCCGCGGCGGCACGCTGTGTTTACGCGCCGTCGCCCCCGCGGCGGCACGCTGTGTCTACGCGCCGTCGCCCCCGCGGCGGCACGCTGTGTCTACGCGCCGTCGCCCCCGCGGCGGCACGCTGTGTCTGCGCGCCGTCGCCCCCGCGGCGGCACGCTGTGCCTACGCGCTGTCGCCCCCGCGGCGGCACGCTGTGCCTACGCGCCGTCGCCCCCGCGGCGGCACGCTGTGTCTACGCGCCGTCGCCCCCGCGGCGGCACGCTGTGCCTACGCGCCGTCGCCCCCGCGGCGGCACGCTGTGTTTATGCGCCGTCGCCCCCGCGGCGGCACACTGTGTCTGCGCGCCGTCGCCCCCGCGGCGGCACGCTGTGCCTACGCGCCGTCGCCCCCGCGGCGGCACGCTGTGCCTACGCGCCGTCGTTCCCGCGGCGGCACGCTGTGTCTACGCGCCGTCGCCCCCGCGGCGGCACGCTGTGTTTACGCGCCGTCGCCCCCGCGGCGGCACGCTGTGTTTATGCGCCGTCGCCCCCGCGGCGGCACACTGTGTCTGCGCGCCGTCGCCCCCGCGGCGGCACACTGTGTTTACGCGCCGTCGCCCCCGCGGCGGCACACTGTGTTTATGCGCCGTCGCCCCCGCGGCGGCACACTGTGTCTGCGCGCCGTCGCCCCCGCGGCGGCACGCTGTGCCTACGCGCCGTCGCCCCCGCGGCGGCACGCTGTGCCTACGCGCCGTCGCCCCCGCGGCGGCACGCTGTGTCTACGCGCCGTCGCCCCCGCGGCGGCACGCTGTGTCTACGCGCCGTCGCCCCCGCGGCGGCACGCTGTGTCTACGCGCCGTCGCCCCCGCGGCGGCACGCTGTGTCTACGCGCCGTCGCCCCCGCGGCGGCACGCTGTGTTTACGCGCCGTCGCCCCCGCGGCGGCACGCTGTGTCTACGCGCCGTCGCCCCCGCGGCGGCACGCTGTGTTTACGCGCCGTCGCCCCCGCGGCGGCACGCTGTGTCTACGCGCCGTCGCCCCCGCGGCGGCACGCTGTGTTTACGCGCCGTCGCCCCCGCGGCGGCACGCTGTGCCTACGCGCCGTCGCCCCCGCGGCGGCACGCTGTGCCTACGCGCCGTCGCCCCCGCGGCGGCACGCTGTGTCTACGCGCCGTCGCCCCCGCGGCGGCACGCTGTGTTTACGCGCCGTCGCCCCCGCGGCGGCACGCTGTGTCTACGCGCCGTCGCCCCCGCGGCGGCACGCTGTGTCTACGCGCCGTCGCCCCCGCGGCGGCACGCTGTGTCTGCGCGCCGTCGCCCCCGCGGCGGCACGCTGTGTCTACGCGCTGTCGCCCCCGCGGCGGCACGCTGTGTCTACGCGCCGTCGCCCCCGCGGCGGCACGCTGTGTCTGCGCGCCGTCGCCCCCCGCGGCGGCACGCTGTGCCTACGCGCTGTCGCCCCCGCGGCGGCACGCTGTGCCTACGCGCCGTCGCCCCCGCGGCGGCACGCTGTGTCTACGCGCCGTCGCCCCCGCGGCGGCACGCTGTGATTACGCGCCGTCGCCCCCGCGGCGGCACGCTGTGTTTATGCGCCGTCGCCCCCGCGGCGGCACACTGTGTCTGCGCGCCGTCGCCCCCGCGGCGGCACGCTGTGCCTACGCGCCGTCGCCCCTGCGGCGGCACGCTGTGTCTACGCGCCGTCGCCCCCGCGGCGGCACGCTGTGTCTACGCGCCGTCGCCCCCGCGGCGGCACGCTGTGTTTACGCGCCGTCGCCCCCGCGGCGGCACGCTGTGTTTATGCGCCGTCGCCCCCGCGGCGGCACGCTGTGTCTACGCGCCGTCGCCCCCGCGGCGGCACACTGTGTTTACGCGCCGTCGCCCCCGCGGCGGCACACTGTGTTTATGCGCCGTCGCCCCCGCGGCGGCACACTGTGTCTGCGCGCCGTCGCCCCCGCGGCGGCACGCTGTGCCTACGCGCCGTCGCCCCCGCGGCGGCACGCTGTGCCTACGCGCCGTCGCCCCCGCGGCGGCACGCTGTGTCTACGCGCCGTCGCCCCCGCGGCGGCACGCTGTGTTTACGCGCCGTCGCCCCCGCGGCGGCACGCTGTGTCTACGCGCCGTCGCCCCCGCGGCGGCACACTGTGTCTGCGCGCCGTCGCCCCCGCGGCGGCACACTGTGTTTACGCGCCGTCGCCCCCGCGGCGGCACACTGTGTCTACGCGCCGTCGCCCCCGCGGCGGCACGCTGTGTCTACGCGCCGTCGCCCCCGCGGCGGCACGCTGTGTCTGCGCGCCGTCGCCCCCGCGGCGGCACGCTGTGTCTACGCGCTGTCGCCCCCGCGGCGGCACGCTGTGTCTACGCGCCGTCGCCCCCGCGGCGGCACGCTGTGTCTGCGCGCCGTCGCCCCCGCGGCGGCACGCTGTGCCTACGCGCTGTCGCCCCCGCGGCGGCACGCTGTGCCTACGCGCCGTCGCCCCCGCGGCGGCACGCTGTGTCTACGCGCCGTCGCCCCCGCGGCGGCACGCTGTGATTACGCGCCGTCGCCCCCGCGGCGGCACGCTGTGTTTATGCGCCGTCGCCCCCGCGGCGGCACACTGTGTCTGCGCGCCGTCGCCCCCGCGGCGGCACGCTGTGCCTACGCGCCGTCGCCCCTGCGGCGGCACGCTGTGTCTACGCGCCGTCGCCCCCGCGGCGGCACGCTGTGTCTACGCGCCGTCGCCCCCGCGGCGGCACGCTGTGTTTACGCGCCGTCGCCCCCGCGGCGGCACGCTGTGTTTATGCGCCGTCGCCCCCGCGGCGGCACACTGTGTCTGCGCGCCGTCGCCCCCGCGGCGGCACACTGTGTTTACGCGCCGTCGCCCCCGCGGCGGCACACTGTGTTTATGCGCCGTCGCCCCCGCGGCGGCACACTGTGTCTGCGCGCCGTCGCCCCCGCGGCGGCACGCTGTGCCTACGCGCCGTCGCCCCCGCGGCGGCACGCTGTGCCTACGCGCCGTCGCCCCCGCGGCGGCACGCTGTGTCTACGCGCCGTCGCCCCCGCGGCGGCACGCTGTGTTTACGCGCCGTCGCCCCCGCGGCGGCACGCTGTGTCTACGCGCCGTCGCCCCCGCGGCGGCACACTGTGTCTGCGCGCCGTCGCCCCCGCGGCGGCACACTGTGTTTACGCGCCGTCGCCCCCGCGGCGGCACACTGTGTTTATGCGCCGTCGCCCCCGCGGCGGCACACTGTGTCTGCGCGCCGTCGCCCCCGCGGCGGCACGCTGTGCCTACGCGCCGTCGCCCCCGCGGCGGCACGCTGTGCCTACGCGCCGTCGCCCCCGCGGCGGCACGCTGTGTCTACGCGCCGTCGCCCCCGCGGCGGCACGCTGTGTTTACGCGCCGTCGCCCCCGCGGCGGCACGCTGTGTCTACGCGCCGTCGCCCCCGCGGCGGCACACTGTGTCTGCGCGCCGTCGCCCCCGCGGCATGACGCCGCACACATAGCCCCACTTCCCTCCCAGCCCCGCGGATGGCGTCTTGGCCCCAGTGGCATCCCCACCTTGACCGCAAACAGGTCGCCGCTGGCCAGGCTGCGCGCAAGGTCGACGCAGCCGCTATGGCTGTCGCCCGTGTCGTCGCTCCCACCCTGCGTGCGCTGCCTTAGCCCACCCGACTCAGTGCCACCAGCCGGCGCAGTGCTGGACGCGGCGGGCACTTGAATGCCAAGCTCAGCCAGCACGCTGTCAATGTCAGAAGCGTGGTGCCGCTGGCGGCCTGCCCGGCGCTGGAGGCGCCGCGGACGGCCGGACAGGCGCTGGCAGCGGCAAGCGCAGTGACGCTGGCGGCCTGCCCAGCCCTGGTTGCTACCGCTCATTATACGCTAGCTACAAATATTTCTTGGTCTGTATGAGCCCTCCATGCAGCGGCAGCTGCATCCTCATGCGGCCGGCAGGGCCGCCCCCTGCTCCCCGCCCCGCCGGGGCGCCCATGGGCCCGCGCCTCTATGTAAACGGGGCTACAAATGTTTCCTCTGCGTCGTTGTGGCGGCTTTCCTTCACGCGTTTGTCTTACCTCCTCTAATACTGCATTCTTTACCGTACTGCTACGCTCGATTGGTGATACTGGATTGGTGAAAATCACCAATTCAGTAGCAGGGAACAATGCTGACTGCAGTTTTGCCGAAGCCCGTCACCAATTCCTGTGCACTTTGAATCCAAGTCGGGCGAAATTGCGGAAACTAGGCCCTTAGCCCCTGCCAACTAGTTTTATAGTTACACTGTATTATATTATATACGAACAATGCTCGCAGTCGCTAGGAAACCCCTTACGCAGCTTAAGCTGACCGCCATGGTCCCGCGCCTGTCGTGTGCGCACAAGGCCCAATTGTTGATAGTCGGAACTTGTGACAGCAACTGCAATTGCTGTAGAACAAACAGGCTGCAGGCCGTTCAGGCTGTGATGCGGAAAGGAGGTACGGGCGGTGGTTTGCAGGGTTCGAAGGGTCCCATCACCAATTCCATGACACCTGTTTAATGCGACCGGGCTTCCGCTGGAGGCCATCACCAATTCCTGTGCGTTAAAACTTAATCCTAACACGATTTTTGGGCTTCACCAATTCCAAAATCACCAATCGAGCGTAGCAGTACGGTATTCATCCCACAGCATTCGTACAACGATTTTGCGAGCTGCGAGCAGCGTTCCCCAAGGGCCTCTGCCAGGTGCTTTCTCCCCAACAACCATTGTCATATGCATGTTAAGAACTTAATTTTAAGCGCATAGAATCAAACTGAAGCCGCAGACGGTCACTGACTCTACGCCCATGCAGCCCATGCGCGCCCTGTTGCGCATGCAAGGCCCGCGCGCGCCAGCGCTAGTATAAATTTGCAAACCTCTGGGCCACAACAGCCCAGAGCGACCAACAGCGTGGCCCTTTAGGGGCTAGTTGCGACCGCTGTTGCCGACTCGACCCTTCAAGAACGCGCTCGCTGGTAGCCCCCGCCAGCCCTGCTTCAGCCTCTTCATCGCCTTCGTCGTGCTACATCCGCTAACTGGTGAGTGCCTGGTCTGGGGCTGCACGCTGCAAGCTACTTGCGGGGCCGAGTCAACGAAGGGTGGATGGCCAAGCGAGACCGACGCTCCTGCCCATTGACCACGCCCTCTGCCCCGCTTGCAGTCACAACCTGTTGGGCTGCTGTCGACACGCTCAGCGCCGCGATGCACAAGGACAGCAACAGAAAATTAAAGTAACAGCTGTGGGCCTGCCTCCGACCCGGGCCCGACACACGGCCTCTGCAGCCTACCAGTCTCTGGACTGGCGAGAGCGCTCACAAAAACAGC
This sequence comes from Chlamydomonas schloesseri, assembly GCA_016834595.1. NCBI lineage: Eukaryota > Viridiplantae > Chlorophyta > Chlorophyceae > Chlamydomonadales > Chlamydomonadaceae > Chlamydomonas > Chlamydomonas schloesseri. The sequence goes on from JAEHOD010000097.1 coordinate 49,200, forward strand.
GCTAGAAACCCAAGCCCACGGCTGACCTGCCCTACCCGCGCACAGCAAGCCTAGCCGCGAAACGAGAAACGCCTCCCTGTGCTCTATCTCCTGAGCCCACAGGACCAGGCGGTGTGGAGACAGCTCGCGCACCTAAACAGCACCTAGCAACACTTCTGCCGGTGAGTGCGGTTTGATTGTTGACCGCTGCCAACTTCCCTCGTCGCCGGGTCCAAACAGCGAGCGCAGCAGGGGAGGGGGGTATGCAACTCGGGCGGCACGCCCCCTCCGGCCTGCATGGGGACCGGCCAAAAGGTGTTCGGACCCCCTAGACCTGGGCTCCGGTCATTCATTTATGTATGTTAGACTACTTTAGGGACATAGCAATCGCTAGGGTAGGGGCAGCGAGCCCGCTGTAACAATTCACTAGTCAAGAGCCATTCCTGATCAATTTTGATTCGCGACGCCGTAAATCAGTGAAATGGATGAGGTAGATAAGAAAGCTCGTCGCGCGGCCATCTCCCGTTTGTTTATGCTGCCAGCATGCATTATGCTTCACATATACAGGATTGGGAAGCGCAGCGCCGCGCAGCAGCCGCGTTGGACATCATATGTTGAACTGTTAGCGCTTGGTAGTGGCTCCAGCGACAGCGCCCAGCACCGAACTAGAATGGCTGTCAAGTAAGCGCTCATCGTTCGACGTCCCCCTACGCGCGCTGACCTTCTCTATTGTTCGCTCCTATTATCGACCATGGCAGAGGTTGCTTATAGCAACAAGTTGGTGTGTAACGTCGGTTCAGACCCGAGTTCGAACCTCCCCAAATTCGGTATAGGGGAAACCTCCGTGCGTATTCAAATCACGCACAGGCGCTCCGCAGGGATCGCACGGCTCTTCAGTCGTGTCCCTGTCGTCCGTGGCTAAAGTTTGAGATAAGAGAGCGGTCGTGAAGTGCCGCCGGCAAAGGAGCCGGGCTCTGGTCATACCGGAGTTTCAGTTGAGATGTTGCCCGACAGTCGGCATTACCTGATCCCCCGATCTCAGGTGCCGGAAGCCGTGAGGGTAGATCATCCGAGCTGGACATGGATAGGACACCATGGGGCTTAATCCACCCCGCTCCCACTGGTGGGCAGGACCGGCAGTTGATTAGGTTGTCGTGGCTGACTTCCCACCTTCTCTCGAACCGGGTTGAGAGTTGATAAGTGATGGCGTTGCCCCGTTAATACATGCTAGGCCCTACGGGCCAGCGTTTGGATTATTATTATTATTATTATTATTATTATTGTTCGCTCCTATTCCTTTCCTCCCCACAGAGGCCTCCGTTCCTCGCAAGATGCTGCGCTCGCGCTCTTCGCTGAACCCGGCGCCATGGCCGGCATTCCTCGCCTTCGCATTCGCCATGCTTCTGCTCTTCTCAAGTGTCGGTGTGGTCAACGGGCACGGCAGCAAGAGGGGCGGCGGTGAGTGTTGTTTCCGCGACAAATCACAAACGGTTAGGGCTTATAAACTGCTGTGTATGTCTCATGGGCTCAATAATAGCTGCGCGAATGATGTTTGTATCTACTGACTATGTGATTTTGTACTCGTGTCTGCAGGTCGTAGAGGCAGGGACCCGGCTGCTGATATCGACGCCCCGGCCTGAGGCGCCACCGCACCGACAATGACACAGCGATGACGCAGCACCTATCGACGACGCAACGCCCAAGCCCAAGGGGGTCCTGTTCGTGTCCCCGCCGAGAATGCTGCCGCTGCTGGCGCTGCCGCTCCCGCGCCTGTCCAAGACCAACCTGCTGGTGGAACCGCCGCGCCTGCCATCTTGCCTGCCATTCCTCCTCCAGCCCCTCCTGCCATCGATCCCATCGCCACCCCCGCCCATCTAGGCCCATCCCACCCCCCTCGCCACCCCTCCTCCGACCGTCACTCCTGCCACCACTGCCAACGGCTTCGTTGCTCCTGGTACTGGCTGTGGCGGGTTGCAGGCCCGATATCCCTCACCCCAGGCGTAACTCCCGTGATGACGAGGATCCCGAGGGGGGCAGCGGCGCGGGTGGTGAGGATGGCGGCCCCGGTGGTGGTGCTTACGGGGCCTGCGGTGCTGCGACTTTATCGGCTCGTCCCGCTGGTCCCGTGCAGGGTGGTCAGGCTGTGTCTGGTGGCACTAGGCATGCTTTTGCCGTGTCGTTTGGCTGGTTCTAGGGGACTTCTAGCCGTCGGCTAGGTGCCCATGCTGCGCCAAAGCGCAGCCAGGCACGAGCTGCACCAGCGTGCAACGATGCTGCCAACTGCAACACCCCTACACCAGCCATGCACGCACTAGCGTCGTGGTAGCGTGCTGCTTCCATTTGTAACACTTCACGGTGTTTTTCCTCTAATGTCTCTCCAGTCCATTCCAGAACAGAGGGGGGCACATGGGGGTCGAGGGGCAGTGAGCCCCGATGACCCCCCCCCCTCACCAACCCTTATCAATATCACGTGCAGGCTGCGTGACGCGCTAAACCCATCCGTAGTTAACCAGGGCTGGTGTCAGCTTTAGAAGAGCTGGAGAAGGGCTGAGCCTCCGTACTGGTCATGGCTGGGGAGTTGGGGTGGGGTCTCGTTGCTGCTGGAGCAGGGCAGTCGGCAACACAGCAGTGCAACCCACGGCGGTGGGTGCCTCCGCGCATGCCTCCCCTCGCAGCAGCTTCCTTCGTTTCCCCGCCGCAGCCGTACGTGTCGCCGCATCGCCACAACCTAACAGAGCCTCTGCACGACTTGCTACTTGCGTTGCTTGCCCACCGGGTGTTTCTTTCGGGCGTGTTGCGTTTGCGTGGCACAGAAACACCATGTGGTAGTGTAATCCCATCCCAACCAAGCTGGCTACGTATGATAGCATCATCGATCACACCAGCCTCCAAGATGGCTTTGGTGTTCATCTACGCAATGTATATGGTCAGTGGTTGGCGCTTTGCAAAGGCGGAGCTCTTACGTACAACATTGCCATACGTTGCCGTTTCTTTCTGTGAGTATGTAAGTGGCGGCGGTTGCGCAGGCCGGCGGCGGACACGCCTGGGCAGGCTAGGCATGTCCCATGCATTTTTTTGCATGCATGACTTGCCCCCGCCGCAGCAGCTACCGGTATACATTCATCAGCAACGCCAGAAATATGTTTGAATCTCCTCCCCCAATCAACAACCAAGGACAGCGGTCACGGTTTGCAGCAGCATAATGCATATACCGGTATGCGGGACTGTGCAACCGCACCGTGTGCTCACGTTCCAGTCTTAGTTTAGTACTATACAAGATTACTCCTCGGACTCTTTGCAAGCCACGCATGAAACCATGCATGCGTACCGGCACGGAAATATGTCGTAGCTTCCTATTTGCCTGCTGTGTGAGTCACTCATGCATCACACGCCATCCAGCTATGTTGAACCCCTAGCATGCTGGATGCACTGCTGGATGCACGGAATGCACCTCTCCTCTAGCACTCACTCTCGAAAAAGGGATACACGCACAAAAAGGAAGCCTTAGCTGCAGACACACTGAATGCCGAATGCCTGTTGTTCCCAAACTTGATTGGCAAGTTCCCGATCACTTCAGCACTCGTACTGAACGCCTTCGCCACCCCACCCACCCCGCGCTGTACTCCCACACTGCTGCCAGCCGTCGCCGACGTCACCGGCAGGGCACCACGCACCTGCTGGCTGGCTACTGTAGCCACCAACAGCAGCAGGTGCGTGTTTCTAGAGCTTCCCAGCCAGTAAGAAAGAAAGGCGCACCACAACATACATACATACATGCTCTCATACATAAACACACATACACATATATTTGCGTTCAACCACAAACCCCAATGCTACTCAGGCAGCAGGCAAGCATCATCACTGCAGTAGTCCACACATGTGGACCCAGCCAGCAGCCATCACCGCCACCTAATGACGACCGCCGCTGCCCTGCTCTTCACCGCCCTGCCCTGCACCGCACGCACTGCGCAGCCCTACCTGCAATGCCCTGCACTGCCTACAGCACACACAGCGCTGCTAGACCTTGTTTGGCGCCATGTAAACCATGTCCTGCTCATGACGCGTGTAGTTGGCTGCGGTGCCGCCGGGCAGGCACGGCACGGCGGACGACAGCTGCTGCTGCCTGCTGCTGCACACGCGGTCCACCAGCAGGAAGCCCACCACCGCCACCGCCACCGCCGCCAGCACAAGCGCCGCCACCGCAACCTCCTTGTACGAATCGCCGGACGCCGCGGCACCTCCCTGGCTGCTGCCACCCTCCGACATGGCCGTGCTGCCCCCGGACGACGACGACGACGACGCGGTCACTTGGGGGCAGAACACGATGCGCGCAGCGTCAATGTCCTCCACGGTGCGAACCAGCGACGACTCGGAGGGGTTGCCGGAGCGGCCCAGGTCCACTACGTGCAGCCAGCGCATGCGGGCGGCGCCCACCAGCGCGTGCAGCCGGCCATCGGAACCCAGCGCCGCCGCCACGGCGCGCGAGGCGCCGTGGCCCTGGGTAGAGGAGCTGTTGCCGTCCGGGGGCACGGGCAGGCTGATGAGGTTGACGGAGAAGGTGTCCATGTTGACCACCGCCACGGCGTTGTCGGCGGTGGAGGTGAGCAGCGCCAGGGTGGCGCCGGTGGTGGGGTTCTGGGCGAAGGCCATGCGGCTCAGGCCGCCGGCGGTGAAGCCGGCGGGCCGGATGTCCTGCACCGCGCCGTCGTCCGCCATGCCGTCCTTGTTGACACGCAGCGTGTGCACAAGCCCCGCCCGCGCGTTGAGCACCGCCAGGGTCTTGCCGTCGGGAGTTAGCACGGGCGCGCCCGACACGCCGGCGTGCACGTGCACCACGGCGTCGTTGGACATGTCGAGCTCCACCAGGAAGGTGCTCATGTCGCGGCGGTAGCACTGGAGGTAGCCGTGCAGGTTGACGCCGGAGATAACCATGGTGCCGGCGGAGTTGCAGCCCACCGAGGTGAGGTTGATAAAGGACAGGGCGGAGCGGTCGTTGAGGTTGATCTTGTGGACGCCGGGGTCTGCCAGGTTGGTGGAGTAGGCGAAGTTGGGCACGGCGACGTCCAGGATGACGGTGCCGTGGACGTGGCCGGCGGGGTTGAAGGAGGCCGCCACCAGGGGGTGGTTGATGGTCCAGGCGTTGGCGGAGAACACGTCAATGACACCGCCGTTGTCGTCAGCGTCAGGGTACCTGCGCATGTGTGTGTGGGGAGTGGGGGCGGTGGGTGGGGGGTGGGGCGGGGTGAGGCGGGGTTTGGGGGACAGCAGGGGGAGGATCGCTGGGAGCGAGGCTGGTTGCATGAGACGCGGGAGATATGCAGGTGGGCTCTTGTGAGGGGCTGAAAGTAAGGGGGGAGGGGAGTACGCATGTGGCTGGCCCTAGTGTGCGTGCGGATGGATAAACTGCTGGATGGACTGAGAGCGGAGCAGCACGCATACACGCACGTGCTACACGTGCACACTCTCGGCCACGCCCCTAGCTAGGCGCGAAGCTGCCAGGCCAGCACGCACTCAATGAAAGCGGACTCACCAGCAGTGGACGTACACCTCGTCACGCCACCTGCACATGTGGAAGGGGGCGCAAGGGTGCAGCAATAAAAAAGGCAAGGGGGCTGGGTCAAGGGACACGGCGGAGAGCAAGGTCGGGCGGGGATCACATGCATGTGTATGCTATACGCTGGTATGCGAGCAATAACAATGCTGATTGCGCTGGCTGGCATTAGATAGATCGGTTGTGTGCGCGTAGCAGGCAGGCATTCCAGCCTGCGCTAAGAATCCGCTCTTGATCTGCTTGTCCCCGCTTCCGCAACCAACTGGACGGCTAGCTGGGTGCTGGGTGTCATCAGGCGGCAGCATGCGTGCAGCAGGCAGGTGCCATCTATCATCACTCTAGTCACTCTATCTGATCCAATCATCACTCACTCGGCCAGATCGATGAAGTAGGGGAAGTTGCAGGTGGGCACGCTGGCCACCAGGATGCCGGTCTTCATGTCAAACACCACCAGTGAGTCGTCGTTGGTGTTGGTGGCCTGCATGGGTAGATAGCATTGGGTGCGGAGTGCGCGTGTTAGAGTACGGTATAAATGCCGGCGGGGCCAGTCATCATGAAGAATGATACAGTTTATATCGTACCGCGTATGTTCACTCTCAGCATCACAGTGTAGGCAGCTACGACACAACGTACGTGTACATACGTGAACAGTACGACTCTCGTCTATCAGAGGACGGCAAGCGGCGGCACTGCTGATGAACGGCAGCACACCCCAGCCCATCCATATGCGTACACGTACCCCACCCCACCCCATCCACCCCACCCCACGCACCATCAAGCAAGCTCGCCCCGCTGGCTAAGCACTACCATCCCACACCCGCACATACACGCACGTACGCAGCAGCCGCCCGCTGTCATCCGTCCAAGCGCCCACCCGCCGCCGCCCTCTATCTGCCAATCTGCGCCGCACCCAACTCACAAACACAAACTTCTTGTTGTCGGTCTTGACGTCGCCCCAGTTGCAGTCGTTGCCCCAGGTGCAGCCCGCGCCGCCCGACGTCACGTTGGTGGGGCACGTCTCGAAGCGGCGGCACACCGAGTCCTTGTGCACCGAGTACATCTGCACACCCGAGGTGCTGATAACGCGGATGCCGGTGCGGCCAAACACCTGCATGCATGCATGCATGCATCATGCATGCATGCATGCAGCGCAGGCAGGCAGGCAGGCAATGACAGGCATGGCATGGCAGGCGGCAGTAGCGGCAGAGTGATGAGCAGGAGCGCTAACAGGTATGAATGCAGCAATCAAGTAAGGCGGCGGCGGGTCGTGGCGGGGCATGCAGCAGGTAGGCAGGTGGATTGCCGGGCTAGCGGGGACGGACACATTGCATGCGTGTGGGAAAGTGGGCGGGTGGGGGGGGGTGTAATGGGTGGGCGTGTGATGTACGTATGAGGTTCGCAGCCTGGCGTTACGGATGCGGGGTTACATGTGAAGGGGACAGTCCGTGTCATAACTTACATTACGCAGCCTAGCGTTACGCCGGTAGGCACCTACCCAGTAAGAGTCGGATGTATCCAGCTTGCGGCTCCCCGCCGCCTGACTGCCGCCAGGGTTCAGCAGCAGGGACCGGCGGCCATGGCCACCGCTAGCGGCGTTGGCAGTGGTGGCGGCGGCGTCACTTGTGGCCTATAGGATGCCAGGCAGTAGCAGTGCGGCAGAGTTGGCGCGGGAGGTGAACAACGACAGCGGCAGGCCATACAATGTGGTTTCGCTGAGGTTGTGTAATTTGGGCTAGGATGGCGCCGCGCCGCGGGCACGCAAGCAGGGCACGCCCTGGGGCACGCACTCAAAGACATGCGCTAAATTGCGAAACGAAAGCGAAAGCACTCCAAACAACCAAGCGAACGCGCAAACTCATGCGACCCAGTTCGGCGTGCGTGCGTAGATCCGCCTCACCTGAAGCTCAGACAATTTAACTGTGGTAAATTGCGGTGTCAAAGCGGCGGCTGCCGCACCCAGCAGCACGAATAGCAGCAGCGTGGCGAGCACATGTCGAGCCATCGTCGTCGATTTAGTGACGCAGGTGCGTGTTTGCAAAAGGCGCAAAGTTTAGAACCCTATTGCACTGGCATGTTCGTTTAAGCGCGCGATTTATAAGGGCGCCGATGAACCTGAGCACGCGCAGTATTACCGCACACTCCGGCGTGGCGCGCGCCGGCGGTTGGCTCAGTTGGTTCGGGTCGCTTTTTTGGCGCGCTCCACGCACGCTCTGTGACAGCCAGCCTTTAACTAGCGCGCCACATCATCACACAGAATTAATCCTTTCTTGTTCCTTTTCCACTTGTTTACACCAAATCCAGGCGTTATCAGTTGGTTGCTCGGTCTGACCGCACGCTCCCTAATGCGTGCGTGCGCGGCGCGTGCCCCACGCATTAAGCATTGCAGCGTCATCGCTGACGTTACTTGCTTATTAAACGCCACTACTGCTCATAAAGCGCAACCAACGTTTACTCGGCACAACATCTTCACAGAAATGGCGAAATGGTTCGAGCGCAACAAGTCTGTGCTGCCCCTGCTGCTCATTGTGGGCTTGGCGGTAGCCGCTTTGTCGGCTGCTGCAATGCCCATCAAGCAAAGCGCCGTGTCGGCCGCTACGTCATTTCCCAGGTAACCTGCTGGATGGGCGGGGACAAAACTGCGACAGCCTCGTCAATGCCCAAGCAAGCGCAGTAGCATTTGTAACAGGCACTGACTGCTAATCGACTAACAACCCAATTTGCAAGTGCCAATACCGCGCGCGCATGTAAACGCTGCTGCTGCTGTAAAGCTCGCGCTGGCGGCCGGTCGCGCGCTCCCCTCTGCCCTGTGTGCATGCCGACAGGCCACCCCACAAGGAGGTCGCTAAGATGGCTCGCTGGGTGGCGCACGTCACCGATTGGGGCACTCTGGCTACAGTGGACCGCGAGTCGAGCCCCGTTGGGTGGGTTGCCCGGCGTTTATCTAAGGGTCTGGTGGGTCGTCATCATGTCCAAGCTGGCAGATATGCTGGTGCCGCGCGCGTGTAGTGCTTGCCTTTGGGCCCGGGGCGCGCGGCGGCAGTCCCTACCTTGGGGTACTTGGGGGTGCAATGAGCAAAGCTGTAGCGAGTGTCAGCCCCAACCGTCAAGCCCTCAAGCAAGCTGCCTTGCTTGCCAACATCATCCCTAACAAGGGTTCTCATGAGCGTGTCATCCCGGGCCGCCACGGGTAGGTAGGTTACACGTACGGGTTCAGTCGCATGCGTGATGACGTCTGCCTAATTCTGCACTCGCCACCGCCGCCGCCACCGCCTGCTGCTACTGCTGCATCGCAGAGGAGTCGTGTCCCACAGTGACGGTGACGTCGATCTGCCCACCGGCCGCATCTACTTCTACCTCACCCCCATGGACGAGCTTGTCCAGAACGCCCTGGTGCGCCCCAAGGTCTCCTACACCCTGACCGAGGCCCAGCTGCCCGAGGGCTGCAAGACGGTCGACCCCGAGGTGCGTGCGTGTCATGACGTACCCCTACCTACCTCCTGTGTGTGTGTACGTACGTGGGTCCAGCCAATCCCCCCCCCGCCCTTCGATTCGTCCAGCCACTCACTCCCCCGCCCCCTCCGGCGGGGCCCTGCAAGCAACCCACCGCCCCGCTGGACGCGCTGGTGCGCGCCCACCCGCTGCTGACCCGCGGCGGGGCCTGGGTAGCAATTGACAGCGGGAGGATGTGGTAGTAGCAGTATAGATACTGAGAAGGCAGCAGCCACGCCTACCCCGCCGAGCCTACGGGGGCGCCTGCCTGCACCTACCCGGACGACCCACCCAGTCGTACGTACGTACGTACGTGTTCCTCATCAGCCCGCCCGGCCGCCCGGCCGCCGGGCCTCCCTGACGCTGCTGCCTGTATATGCTGCCTACGTACGTACCCTGCTGCGCTGCCCGCAGGACCCCACCTGCGCCAAGGTGACGTTCCTGGGCCAGCTGGTTCAGGTGGTGGAGCCGCAGGAGCAGGCCGCCGCCAAGGCGGCGCTGGTCGCCCGTCACCCCGTCATGGCCAACTGGCCGGCGCGCCACAATTTCATGCTGTGAGTGTAGCAGTAGCAGTAGCAGGCCACCACCCGGCCGCTGTATGTCGAGGCTTTCTTTGCTTCATTGTGTGTCTCCGCCCAGAGGGGACCTAGGGTCAAATCCCCGGGGGCCAAGCAGCTTGCGCATTCTTGCTTATCCTGTGCACGCGTATTTCCACGCCATACAGTTGGCTGCGTGCTGCTCCTGCTGTTGCTGACGCCAGAGGGCTGCCAGCCGTCCATCCCCTCGCGTTGACCTCCTAGCTACCCCATGCGCCCCTCCTACTACTACGCCCTCGCCTCACCCGCCCCTCCATCCTTACATCGACCCACTCTAACCGTCGCCCCCCTGCTTATGCCCCCCCCCGTACTCCATCCGATCCCCCCCCAGGCTCGAGCTGCAGGTGGCGGAGGTGCACCTGCTGGACTTCTACGGCGGCATGGCCGTCATGGCGGGCGACGAGTACTACGCCGCGGTGCTGGACACGGCGGCGGCCAGCGCCTAGTAGCGCTGCTAGCGCTGCTATACATCTAGCACTGCACGGGGCGGCGGCACACGCACACCGTGCGTGCCGCCCCGCACACATTAGTTACACACGCACGTGCACGGCCGCGCCTCCCTCGCTGATCACATTAATCACTTGTGTGCATGTAGCTAGCTAGCATAGCTCGCCGGGCCTGCCGCCCGCAGGATCATTGTCAATGATGCATGCACACCTGCGTTAATTCGCGATTCATGGCTTGTGTATGGCTGGGATGCTTGGAGCCGTGCGTGGCGGCGGTCGATGTGACATGATGGTGTGTAATCACAAGTGCTAGCGAGACACATCCATCTCTGGCTTCCAGTCCCTCCTGGAATCTCATCTTAGCACATCATATTCTTCGTGGCAACCGCGGCAGCCCACATACATCGCAGCAATCAAGCGTGCACGCAAGTCATGAAGGGTTGCTGCACGTACGGCAGAGACGGACGGGTCGTCACAGCGCAGGTGGTTGCATGTGGCGGCAGCAGCAGTAGCAGCAGCAGTACCAGCTGGCAGTGAAACAAAAGCCGGTGTGTGAGCGGGCACTCAATAATCTCCACGCGCGAGACTAGCCAGCAGCTACCACGGGAGAAGGCGGCAGGTAGGTCGGACACGGCGGCGGGCGCCTCGCCCGCCGCCGCACGATCGCGCAGCAGGCGCCCTCCTCGCTCCGTCCTGCAGTGACACTCTATTGTGTTTGGCTCATTTTCAGCCATGATGCTCTTGTGTTACTACACCTACCTTTGACAATGCATGCAACTTACTTGCGTTGCTTGCCCACCAGGTGTTTCTTTCGGGCGTGTTGCGTTTGCGTGGCACAGAAACACCATGTGGTAGTGTAATCCCATCCCAACCCAGCTGGCTAAGTATGATAGCATCATCGATCACACCAGCCTCCAAGATGGCTTTGGTGTTCATCTACGCAATGTATATGGTCAGTGGTTGGCGCTTTGCAAAGGCGGAGCTTACGTACAACATTGAACAATACTTAAGTGGGAGATAAAAGGCGAAGGGCGAGCTGCATGGGACGCTGTACGGCATCATTGCCAGCTGTAAGGGCACCGCGAGAGACGGGCACTTTCTCCTTCTCAGCTTGCCAATTACAAAGGCAGGCAAATCATTTAGGCCAGCGCGTTAGGCCAGTTGAGCGCAGCCCGGGCCTGGCCCGACCGACTTACTGGCGCCCAGAGCCCGCCGCACGCCAGCCCCCCCCCCCCCCCCTGGGCTGCGCCGGTGGGTAGCCGGTCGCGACTCCCAACGGATTTCTACTTTACCCACCCTAGCGGCCAGCGGCCACGCCATGCGGCACTACCCTAGCGGCCAGCGGCCACGCCATGCGGCACTACCCTAGCGGCCAGCGGCCATGCCATGCGGCACCAACCCTAGCGGCCAGCGGCCACGCCATGCGGCACCAACCCTAGCGGCCAGCGGCCACGCCATGCGGCACCAACCCTAGCGGCCAGCGGCCACGCCGGGCGGTGCTAACCCTTAGCGGATAGCAACTCGCGCGGTGTCCACCCAGGACAGTCAAGCGGCTAGGCCATAAGGCACAAATCTTAGCTACAGATGGCCTCGCCAAGCTACAACAAGCATAGCGGCTGGCAGCCGAGCTACGCAAGGCAGAGTCAGCTAGGCCAACCACCGGCGTGCCGCCGGCAGTAAACCTTGTGAGCCGAGCCGCGGTACACCTCTGTGTCGCACCAGGGCGGCCGGGCGTAGCACTGGCCGCCCGGCGCATTACCCTAAACCTTGTGGCAGAGCCAGCGGTCGGGGCCGCCCCACATTAGAGATAATCAGTTGCCCGCCGGGTACCTCAAGGCGCACACACCCCGGCCTGTGCCTCCGCAGTAGCGCCGCCTAGCCATGGGAACCCTATCCATTCCCAACTGGCTCCACGTCAGCTCTCCCCTGTTCCCGAATAAGGCGATTAGCTCCGCCCACTGTAACTCGGAGCCTGCCCGACGCACCAGCCGACGGCGGGCATATCTCGCTGATGCATGTGAGGCGGCACGCCCACTCAACCGTGTCTCAGCCGACTCACATCAACCCAACCCTCGCGCTGCCTACACCGATGGGCTACGCCGCTGCCCTGCGGGCCCAGGTTCAGCGTCGGGCGCCTGCGGCGCCCGCGCCGCCGCAGCCCATGACTCGCCAGGCCTCGCCCCCGTCGCGCTACGTCACGCCGCTGAACACCCCGCCGCCCGCTGCCGCGGTGGCGGCGGGGCAGGCGGCGTCGGGCGCCGCTGCCGGAGGAGGCTACGCCAACTCCCTGGAGGCGGAGCCCACCCTGGAGGAGCTTGCCACCCGCATCATCAACGAGCAGGAGCTGCCGACGGCCACGCAGGAGCTCGAGATCCAGTGCCGCGACATATGGAGGGGTGGTCCGACACCTCCCCGGTGGTGGCTGAGATGCTGGTCGAGGGCGAGCGCCTGCTGGCCAGCGCCCGCGGCCCGGGTGCCTCGAGCCGGCAGGGCTTGTACGAGGAGTGTCGGCAGCATGCCCGGGCCATGGAGAACGTGCTCCACGGCATGATGGCCAGCGGGGGCCGGCCGGGCGGCGGCCAGGCTGCAGCGGTGGCCCAGCCGCCGCCGCCGCCGCCGCTGCGCCCGATGACGGCTCCACCCCCACCTCCGCCGCCGGCGGGGCGCCCGCCGCGCCCGCCGACGGCCCCGGTCGCGCCCGCCCAGCGGTCGGCACAGCTGCCCCCCCTGCCGCAGCCGCAGCAGCAGCAGCCGCAGCAGCAGCAGCAGCAGCAGCAGCGTCCGCAGGCCCAGCCCATGACGCAGCCCTCGCGCGGCGAGGGGTTGCCCCCGGGCTTCCCGCGCCCACCCCAGCGTCAGGAACAGGCGCTGCCGCGGGCGTCACTGCCGCCGGCGGCCTCGCCGGCTACGGCGCGCGGGCACGAGCACCCCGCGGCCACGGACCTGCCTGCAGCGCAGCCCGCGCCCCAGCCGGCCGACCCCTCGCAGCGCCAGCGGCGCGCTCACAGCGCGCCTCAGGCCCCTGTGGCCGGCCCGACCGCGGCACAGCCCTCAGAAGGCTGGGCGGCAGAGCACCAGGACGAGAGCGACGGGGCCTCCGAGGCAGCGCCGTCTGTGGACCCGACGCTCGGGCAGCAGCAGGTCCCGGCGCTATCGCTGCAGCAGGTTCTCACGCATCAGCACCAGCCACAGCAGCAGCCACCGGCGTCCAAGAGGCAGCGGACTACGCCCCCGGCCCACGTCCGCGCGCACACAGCGCAGGCGTCGGCACACTCCCCCGTGCCCCCGGTGTGGGAGCTGCAGGCGCCCCCGGCCCACGTCCGCGCGCACACAGCGCAGGCGTCGGCCCACTCCCCCGTGCCCCCGGTGTGGGAGCTGCAGGCGCCGCCGCTGCCACTGCCCCACCACCATCACCCCCAGCCGCACCCGCCGCCGGCCGAGCCGCAGGTGCATGAGCCGACGGAGTGGATCGAGGTGATCGAGACGCCGCAGAGGCTGCCGACCATCCACGAGGGGCAGACAGTGCAGGTGGGGGGCCAGGAGTTCAGGGTGGTTTTGGACGCCCACGGCAAGCCGATGCTGGTGTCTCAGGGCTATGTGCGGCCGCGGCCGGCCGCGCCGCCCCACCCCCAGCAGCCTTGGCTCCACGAGTTGCCTATGGGCTACGGCGGCATGCCCTACCCGGTGGACGGGGACGCGATGCAGCCAGGCGTGGCGTACGGCCAGGCGCCGCCGCCGCAGCAAGACCAGCCGCCCCCTCCCCTGTACACCTCACCGCCGCCGCAGCCCTTCGGCCTGTACGCGCAGGCTGCCCCGCAGCGGCAGCCACCCATGGCTGCGGCGGCCGACGCCCTCGCCCAGGCCCAGCAGGCCACTCAGCCGGAGGCAGCTGGCGCCGCAGACTTCCTGCAGGCGGTCTGCGAAGGCACCGCAGACGCCATCGCCGCCCCCACCAGCACGGCGATGCGCGTCACCGCCGCTAACGACGTGCAGCGCTACTTGGACCGCATCCTGAGCGAGCACCCACACTGGGATGAATCCGCCCCAAGCATGACCGAGGCGGACAGCCTCACGTTCACCCGCGACGTCGTGAAGCTGTTCTTGAGCTCCGCGGCCCGCGCCCGGCAGCGGGAGCAGGGCCACAACGCGACAATCACGGAGCTGCTCGCGGCCTGCGAGCAGATGCACAAGGGCATGCTCTCCCACCTCCGGCGGCTGGTATAGCAGTTCAAGCACCACCTGGGCAAGGAGCGCGTGGCCGCGCTCGCCGCCGAGCTGCAGCAGTACGCGGAGGACCTGTGGAAGAAGACGAAGGCCGACTTGGAAGCGGCACGGTGAGAGTCGGGCCTTAAGGAAGGGCGCAAGCCGCGCGCATGCAGGTTTGACACCGTTTCACCGCCCTTGTGCATCGAATTGGTTAGGTTGGGCTGGTAACCACAACCACCCCGCCACACACGCCTTGTAGGCTCGACTTCGACAACTTGCGCACCGTGGTGACAGCCTTCTTCAGCCGGACGGATGTGTTCAACTGGCTGGTAGAGCGGCTGCGCGGCCGGCAGTGGGAGGGCCCTGACATCCTGACGCTGGCGCTGGACCGCGCCCGCATTGGGGTCGAGCCCTGGTTACTGCCGCCCCGCGCGCTACTTCGTACGTTCTTCCTCCCTGCCTACGGCTTCAGCGCGTGGCTGCTCGCGAAATTGCGCGCGGCCTATGACGAGGAATGGAATGAGTACCGCAAGTCGGCCCGCATTGCGTCGGCACAGATGACTGCGTTCCAGAAGATCTTGCCGGCCATCTAGGCCATCCAGGTCGGCGGCAGCAGGGCGCCGCCGGTGTCGGCGCATGCCGCAGGCGGCAACCCCGCTGCGGCAAACCCTGCCGGCGCCCTCGGAGCGCCCGGCGCGGCGCGGCAGTCGGCCGCCGCCCGCGCCCCTCGCCCGGCGCCCAACCCCATGGGCGTCATGCGTTACCCCGACGAGGCGAAGGTGGCGGACCTTTTCGGGCTCGTCAATGCCGGCCTGCCTCCGGCTCAGCAATTCGGCTCCCAGGCGGCCATGGTGCAGCAGTGCGTGCAGGTGCTGACGGGGCCGGGTGTGTGCTTGGCTAGCTCATTGGGTTCTGTACCGTGCACGCGCCCTAACTGCACTTTCCACGCATACGGGCCGGCACCGGCGCCTGGGCACACACACGGTGGTAGTATGGCCGATCTGGCCCGCCGTGTGATTGAAAAGCGCATGGCGCCCTAAGGCGCAGTGAAGTGGGCGCAAGATAGGATTGGATGTTATGAAGAGGCTCGGGGTCGGCAAGCGTGAGGTTACGTGCTGCAAAGACTGACGGGTTACATGGCTCCGTTAACAGGATCACCGGCCGACCACACCAGTGGCGGCGGCAGGCCTAGAAGGGGAGGGCGATGATGACGAGAGCTGGGATGCGGAAGCGTGGGGCGTGGGCGAGGTGGACTTGGACTCGGACCCCTTGTTGCACATGGACACACTAGACACACCTGTTACCGCAACCCCAACGACTGAGCCTGAGCCTAGCCAATTCGCCGCCAGCGAGCCCGCCATGTCTGAGGCCGAGATCGACGCAGCCCTTGCCACGTTGCGACAGCTCTGGGCAGCAGCGCAGAAGCTCAGCAGCGGCGCCGACCTCACCCCCGCCGACGCGTTCGAAGGAGAGATGCGGGCGCATGTGCAGGACCCAGAGGCTTTCCGCCCAGGCCTGCCGCGCGCCGCCGCGGCGCTGTGGAAAGAATGGTTCAGCCTTGCACAGGAGGCCAGCGGCACGCACAAGCTGTCGGATATGCAGAAGAAGGTGCTGGGAATGATCGAGCAGGGGGTGCGTTTCAGCTGGGCGGGAGTACCGCTGGACACCCAGGATACGCCGGCGCTGCGGCGGCGCAAGCGGCACATCGTGTGGAGCTCATCGAGGCAGATGAAGTCTACAAGAGCCAGTAGACGAAGAAGTCTACATATTATGTATATAAGTCTACACTATTGCGCGGCAGGTATCCACTATACCCACACCGCAGTCCCACAGCCCCACACTACATCTCGACCACACACATGTATGGTCCTGCTGCACCACAGCAGCACATAGCCCACCAGCAGCATCCCAACTTAGGACTGCCCCACTGCAGCCCATGGCAGAACCAATGGCAGTCCATGCCCACAGCAGCCCCACAGCTTCACGACAGTCCCATGAAAGCCCACACAGCCCACACAGCCCTCACACACAGCCCACACACACCCCACAGCCCCACAGCCCACACAGCCCACACAGCCCACACAGCCCATACAGCCCACGCAGCCCCACAACCCACACAGCCAACAGCCCCACAGCCCAGCTAGCCCAGCTCACACAGCCCACATCACCGCATTATGGCCCCAAAGCCCCATATAGCGCCCAGCAACAGCGCATACACAGGCCCACTATTACGCATAGTAAACTATGTAGACGTATACATTGTTGGGTGGGTGGGTGGGTGGGTGGGTGGGTGGGTGGGTGGGTGGGTGGGTGGGTGGGTGGGTGGGTGGGTGGGTGGCTGGGTGGGTGGCTGGCTGGCTGGGTGGGTGGGTGGTACACGTGTGGGCTATTGAGTGGCTGGCTGGGCCGCTGGCTGGGGGCTGGCAGTGCAGGACAGCTCTGGTGTGCAGTGTGGTGGTTTTAGATACTCCTGTAGACTTTATCCAAATCTACAAGGGCCTGTATGTATACGAATGTTACCCAACATATAATGCCTACATGTTTTGTAAATTTCAGCTAGCCTACATGGCTGTCTGATACCAAGCCTACGTGTTAAGTAGACTCTGTTTGACGCCACCCTAGCCACCCTTCACCAATCACATGCCACCACACACCACCAACCTGAAACCCCCTAATCATTGTGCATAAACCCAGCTGCATGCATGTGCATAGCGTTTCCTGCAGTGTGCACGCTGTCTACAGTAGCGCCTACAGTGATGACGTGTTGACTGAGTGTACAGATGCCAGCCTACAAAATGTCTACAGAATTAAGGTGTTGACTGGGTCTACAGGTGCCCGTCCATAAAAAGTCCACTGCAGTTAGGTGTTGACTGAGTCTACAGGTGCCTGTCACATATAGTCTACAAACCTATCCACAACATAGTGTTGACACGATGTGCACGCTTATGTTCACAGCAAGGTCTGCATCACAAGTATGAGTCCATGTAAGCTACCTTAGCTAGTGCCACTGCTGCTCATCTGCCTAATCTGCCCATCTGCAGATGGATCATCTAGTGTGTCAGTGTATGAGTACGTACGTGTGTCACAATGTGTGTCACTACTGTCCTAGGTGTGGCAGCCTGGCTTGCACTTGGCACGGTTACTAGGTCGGGTGGCGCTGGTTTGCCTTGCTTGATAGTAGGTGAGCTGCAACCACGCACACCTACCAGTATACACACAGATCCTGGCGCTAGTGCAGATAGTGTGCTGACGACATAGGAAATAGCGTTGGGATAGATGTGTCCAAGACCAACAAGCAATCATATGTGTGTGTGTGGTTACAAGGTGGTGCACACTTCTCGTGTCTTCCAACCTCTTGAAAACCGAAGGCCCGGGCCGGGGTGACCCTTATAACGCCTAGTAAACTATGATTGTTCAACTCTCTTGACCGGCCCTCGCAAGGGGCACATTCCTGCTCCTAAATTCCCATATGGAGTCGAGCAGCGCAGCAAGCCTAGCCGGGTCCGCATTCCGCATCACTTCCTGCATGCCCTTGCTAAAATCGACGCCGCTGTCCGTCCTTAGTTGGTCGTAAGCCGTACATGTCATCAGGACGTGGTGTTCGTCCTCCACTTCGTTCGCTGTGCACAGCGGGCACGTCCTCTCCTCCCTAGGCCTATCCCATGCGCGATTAGCAGTAATTGGCCAACAGCATAGACGAAATCGCATCAGGAGTTTGTGTCGCGCAACAGTGATGTAAGCCCGGCAGTGGTCATGTAACACCAGCGGCGCGGCGCCCGTCGCACTTAGCCCCATCCAATGCTTATATTTGCACATATGAATGCCTGGTTGTTTGCCGTCTGAGGGGAAGGCGTGTGGGTCTGCTTGCAGCCGCTCATGGCTCCACGCCCGCATCAGGTGCTCCCTGAAGGTGGAGAGGGCAGGCCCGTCGGGTAGGGGTGTACTGGCCCTCCATTCTTCCCTCGTCTCATGTGTCCCTGGCCAGTTCCAGACGTCAATGCCTTGTGCTGCTATGAAACGAAACAAACGTGCACACCACCCATCACTCGCCCGGTTCCTCCATGCGTCACGAATTTCATCTACCAGCGTGTCGAAAGCCAGACTCCTGGTTTGTGCGCAGATCCTATTGTAGAAGCCCATACATTGCTTCGCTATGAAAAAGTGTAGCGGTAGTTGGGCTAGCTCGGCAAACAAAAGCCGGTGTGACGGTTTAGCGGCACCCACAGTCTGGCGCATGTATGTACTGAATTTGTAGCTTCACTGCTTCGTCTCTCAAGCATGCCTCAAACGGCCCCTGTGCCAGGTTATTGCTATCATTGCGCCGTGGCGGCGGCCCTCCGTCTAGCATTTCCACTAGTACGTCTGGCCCCCACACCTCGCAGCCATACGAAAGGATGGAGCGGACCTGCACTTCAAAACAGCGCATGCGGATGTCTGGCGCGAAAATGCGCAGACGGTTTAGTCTAGTGTTTAGTGCACACATACCCCTGCGCGCGGACTCGCACAGCGTCTCCCTGCAGCTGACAAATGCCCTACCGGGCCCGTACACCAGGCCCAAGTATCGTGCTTTGCTTGTCCACCGCGGGGATCGGCTGCCCTGCTAACCTCAGCCCCTGGCATTCTGTGCTTACCGCGCTAGCTACCTCCTCACTGGCTGCAAACACCAGCCTCTCACATTTGGCAACGTTTGCCTTCATTCCAAAAGCTAGGCAAAAAGTATCAACTAGCGACAGCAGATGCCGCATCCGCTCTGGAGTAGTGGCTAGCAGGGACACGTCGTCCGCGTACATTAGGAGTGACACCAGTTTCCCGTTGATCTCCGGGGAGCCAGTGGTCTCGTCCAGATCTTCTGAGTCAATATACTCGGCTAACGTTTCAATAAATAGACCAAACAGCTCAGTGCTAAGTGGGCATCCCTGCTTCACCCCCTGTGTAGTTGCAAATGGTGTGCTGAGTGTGCCTCCAGCCTTCACAACCATCATCACCCTTTCGTAAGCTTTTTTAACCGCATCCAGCATCGTGCCCGTGACACCCCGCTCTTCTAGCCGCATCCACAGCAGTGGCCGTGGGACCTTGTCAAATGCTTTTTCAAAATCTATTTGCACAACAATGAGCGGGCTCGAGCCTCCTCGAGTATGCTTGCTGATGAGATGCCGTAATGTAAACAGATGGTGTGACGTACCAAACTTCCGCCGGAAACCCGCCTGGGCCGGATGCCTCCACTCGTACTCTTCACCAGCGTTGGCTAGTCGTTCTAGCAGGATGGATGCATAACACTTCGCCAGGGCACCTCCCACCGCAATGCCCCGGTAATTCCCCGCCGTCCTGGTGTCACCCTTCCGCTATCATATGCCCAGTGCCATCCTGCTTAGATGGGTTCATACTTTGCTTATGAACCTTAGATGGGCTTACACTTCGCTTGTTTACCTGCACAACCCAACCCTGCTACTGACATTATGCTATGCGCATTTGACAGTGGCACACGCACTGGCATACAGAAGGTGTTTACTGACACTGATACCTCTTGAACACATCAAGTCAAACCATAATAATGCAACCTACCCCCAGCCCTGAACACACCCCCATCCAGTACCCCCAGCCCCAGACCCCACCCCAGTCCCAAACCCACCCCCACCACCAGTCACCCCCCCCCCCCCCCCCCCACCAGTCACCCCACCCCACCCCAACCCAACCCAACCCAAGCCCAGTAGTCCCAATAGTCCCAAACCCACTCCCAGTCCCAACCCAACCCAACCCCAGCCCCAAACCCACCCGCAGTCCCAACCCAACCCAAATCATCCCAACCCAACCCAAACCCACCCCCAGTCCCAACCCAACCCAACCTACCCATCCCAACCCAACCTACCCAACCCAAACCCACCCCCACCCCCAGTCCCAGTCCCAACCCAACCCATCACCAGTTGTTAATTCGTTTATTCGGTTAGCGATTTGATACGTCCTTATGGCTGAAGGGACCCGGGTTCAAATCCGGATCAAGCCCAATTATGCACGGGCGTAAGATTGGTGAGAGACCGATCGGTGATCCCACGAATGAAATTGGTCGTGGTGCAGGCAGAGTCCGAAGTTGGTGGTCGTAAATCAGGAGCGCCAGGCTCTGGCAAGTTGCGCTAACTGGCAGTGCTCCGCAGCTTTAATGCGGCGTTTCCCTAGCGGCATAGGGTGATGGCTAGGATAGGGTGGCTCGGATGTGCTAGGATATGATGGTGGCTAGGATACGGTGGTGAAGAATCGTAGAGTTAGTCTGACAGTGCTAGGGTTGCGCTCGCAGACAATTCTCCGTTAATCCATGCTAGGACCTACGGTCCAGTGTAACCTTTCTTTCTTTCTTTCTTTCTTTCCCAACCCAACCCAACCCAACCCAACCCAACCTAACCCAACCCAACCCAACCCAACCCAACTCAACCCAACCCATGCCCTCCACAATCACAGGCACTGACACCCTGACAGTGACACGCTGCAGCTCAAAGACACAAAAACTGAGCTAGCTAGCCTTGGTAGCTTACTGTGTAAACGTTCGTATACTGTGATGCAGGCTATGCAGGCCAGGAAGCTGTGATGCAGACCTTGTAGGCTGTACTGCACATCGTGTCAACACTTTGTTGTGGATGGGTTAGCAGACTAAGCAGACTATATGTGACGGACACCTGTCGACTCAGTCAACACCTAATTGCAGTAGACTTTTACAGACGGCGGGCACCTGTAGCCTCAATCAACACTATCAACACCTACCTGCAGTAGACGCTTTGTAGACTGTCTAGAGTAGCTAGACGGGCACCTGTAGACTCAGTAAACTATACAGAGGCCTGTAAATTGTCCTGTATTGTATGGTGTATATAGGTAAAGTCTATGGAAGCCAGTAGACATATTTTATCCAATAATTTTGTCTACGTGTTTGGGTAGACTTTGCGCAAGTCTACAGGAGCCTGTCAATTTCTTACACACATACATGTGTGTGTGGGCGACCTTGTAGGCCCTTCCGTTCTCCACTACCTCCATGCTCTAGCCACCTACCTACTATAAACCCTAAATACTCCCTGTGTCGTTATTGTACTGGGGCTGCATGTGCAGTCTGTGCGTGGCTAGCTAGCTGCTTGCATGACTGCTTAGGTGTATCTAGTAAAACATTGCTTGTAGACCACTGTACTGTTTACGTGGGCTACTAGATATTTAACAGACTTCCAAGTACCACCAAAGAGCATAACTTCTGCCTGTGTAGCTGGCGTCCTGCGTGCCTTTCTGCCTACATGCCTATCCTCCAGCGTGGCTGCTTATCCACGTGGCTGCCTGAGTGGCTGCCTGCCTGCTGCATGCCTGCCTGCGTGCTACTGCGTGCCTGCCTGCCTGTAGACCCTACACCCACCCACCCGCCCGCCCGCGTGCACACCCACCCAATGTGGCTTCCAATAGATGCTTGTCTCCCGCATTACATGTCATGCTTAAATGCACGGGATTGGGATTTGGGTAGCTTGTGTGGCCCATTGTGTGGCTGCCTGGGCAGATAAACTGCGAATGTAATGAAGCTTTGGAATTATGGGGCTGATGGTTTGCATTCATTGCTGCAGGGCTGTGGGCGGGGCTACGTGGCTGCAGCGGGGCCTGGGGCTGCAGATGCTGCGGGGGCTGGGGGGCTGCAGGGGCTGCGGGGCTGGGGGGGGCCTGGGGGGCTGCAGGGGCTGCGGGGGCTGCAGGGGCTGCGGGGGCTGCAGGGCTGCGGGGCTGGAGGGCTGGGGAGCTGGAGGGCTGCGGGGCTGAAGGGTGGCCTGGGGCTGCGGGGGCTGGGGGGCTGCAGGGGCTGCGGGGCTGGGGGTGGCTGGGGAGGGGGTGGCTGGGGGGCTGGGGGCTGCAGGGCTGCGGTGCTGGAGGGCTGAGGGGCTGGAGGGCTGCGGGGCTGAAGGGTGGCCTGGGGCTGCGGGGGCCGCGGGGGCTGGGGGGGCGGTGGGTGCTGCTGGGGGCTGCGGGGGGGGGGGGCTGGGGGCCTGCGGGGGCTGCGGGGGCTGCGGGGCTGCAGGGCTGCGGGGCTGCAGGCTGGCCTGGGGTTGCGGGGGCTGGGGGAGCTGGGGGGCTGCGTGGCTGCGTGGCTTCGTGGCTGGTGGGCTGGTGGGCTGGATGGTGGGCTGGTGGGCTGGTGGGCTGCGGGGCTGGTGGGCTGTGGGGCTGTGGGGCTGTGGGGCTGGGGGGCTGCAGGCTGGCCTGGGGCTGCGGGGGTGGGCTGCAGGGGCTGGGGGGCTGCAGGGGCCATGGGGCTGCGGGCTGCGGGGGTGCCATGGCTGTCAGGGGCTGTCGACACTTGTGTAGACACATATACATATTATGTACACTTCGTCGTCTACTGGCATCTGTAGACTTCACCTGCCTCACTTAGCTATCGTGTGCCAGATGCTACAGCAAGCCATGCCGGGCTGCGACCCGGAACAGTACCTAACAGGGCGGCACCCTCACGCAGTCACGTTCCCCAACCACCGCAGTGCAGCCCAGCATGCAGACCGAGTCACAGCGGAGATAAACCAGTGCGTGGCTGTGGGTGCCATGGCACAGTGGCCGGCCGGCACCCCACCGCCCACCGTGATCAACGGGCTGCGGGTGGTGGTCAGCCACGGCGGCACCAAGTTCCGCTTGTGCATGAACCCCATACATGTACCCCAACATGTTCATGCGCATCCCGGCGCTCAAGTACGAGACCATACACGATGCGTGCGGATTCGTGCAGCGTGGGGACTGGCTTTTCTCCACCGACGACAAGAGCGGCTACTGGAACCTGCTGCTGCGCCCTGAAATGCACACGTACGTGGCCTTTCAGTGGCAAGGCAAGACGTACTACTGGAAGGCGCTGGCCTTTGGCTTCGCGCCGGCCTGCTGGGTCTACTCTACCCTCAAACAGGAGCTCTTCCGCCCCCTCCGCGCGCTGGGGATGGACCTGGCCTTCCTCATCGATGACTGCCTGGCGGCGGCAAGGACGGCCGAGGCGGCGCAATACCAGTGCCGTGTGCTGGTCAGCGTCATGACGCTGCTAGGGTTCACCCTCAGCCCGAAGAAGTGCCAGCTGCGGGTGCAGCAACGCGCCAAGTTCCTGGGCTTTGAGGTCGACTCAGCGGCGCAGACTCTAGAGTCTGCGCCGCTGAGTCGACCTCAACAGATCTGTCAGTGCCCAGCGACAAGGTGGCGGCTCTGGAGCAGCTGGTGGCGGGGTTGCGTGCGGCGGCGGACGCGGGGACACCGGTCACGTACCGACAGGTGGCGCAGGTAGCGGGAAAAATCATGTCGATGACGCCAGCGGTAGCGCTAGCCCCGTTGCATGGGCGCCTGGTGGGGCTGGCGCTGGCCGGCAAGGAGGGCTGGGATGCGGCGGTGGGCACACCAGCGGCGTTCCTAGACCGGGCGGAGGCCTTTGTGGCGCTGCTGCGCCGCAAGAATGGCAAAACCTGGTGGGCGAAACCGGCGGCCGTGCAGCTGAGGGCGGTGGGCGACGCGTCCGACCTGGGCTACGGGGCGCTGCTCCCGGAGGGCGAGTTGGGGGCTGCGAGCTGCCTCAGCGTGCCGTATACGCCGCAGGAGCTGGCACGCCTGCTCGCCAACGACTTCTCCAGCACAGAGCGGGAGGTCAGGGCGGCGCTCACCGCGCTGCAGTGGGTAGAGGCTCAGCGCCCAGGCTCGCTGCAGGGGAAGCGGGTGCAGTACCAGATAGACTGACTCGAGTGGTGACTCAGACTGACTGAGCTGGTGGCCGGCGTGCCGCCGGTGGTGTGGCATTACGGATGCGGCGGCTGCATTGTGGAGTACTGGAAGCCGGAAGAGACCCCGCGTCACGAGCTGTGGCTGCGGCTGATGCCCCCAATGAGCGTGGCGCTAAACCCGCGCCTGGCGAGGCCGGCCGGGGGCAGCCCGGTGGAGCTGTGCGTCGCTTGGGCTGTTATGAGCCTGGAGACGTGGCGCTCCCCGCGCTGGCAGTGGAACCCGCGCCTGGCGCAGGCGGCGGCCTTGGCCAGGTTCTGGCGTCGTCAGCCGAAGTGCCGCTGGACCCTGTACGGCCGCACGCGCATCCTGCTCCTAGGCAGCCAGGAGTGTCGAGAGTTCTACTATGGTGTGACGGAGAGTACCTCAGAGGAGCAATCCGAGGACAGTAGCGAGTGCGAGGCTAATTGAATGCCCCTGGGGCATAGTGGTTGGGCGAGAGCGCCAGGCTGCCGGCTGGACGGAGGATAAAAGGCAGTGTAGGAAGCCCGGCCATATTCAAGTTGGCCCGCGTACGGCAGGCGCAGTTTGGGTTAAGCAATTATCTATGTAAACGTTTTTTGTACTTTACTTTGAGTAGCTAGTTAAAGAAAGCGCAGGGCCTGCTGAGACGAGCGAGCGGAGCTCCCGCGGCAGCAGTCAGGCGCGCGCGTGCCTTCATTCATAAATTCACTACGGGTATTCATTGCGCATTTTGTTGCTCCATACATTGCTGGCTGGCGGCATTGACGTGCGTGCGCCTGGAACTTCTCAGGGAACTTCTGCTGCTGCAGCCCAAAAATACATCTGGAAGCAAGCAGTAAGCGTGCGCACTTGAACTATCTGAAGTATGGAGCTGGGCACTTGGTCTGATAGCTGAGATATAGGCTGTTTTGCCTCTTCCAGTCCCTGCTGCAGGTAGACCCATATGTCGCCCATATCTCACGTAACGTGGGCATGGAGCTGCGGCGGGTCGGATTTCCTCGCGCTGCTGCTGAACGCAAACCCGGGTCTGCGCACCTGTCACCTGACTTGGGCCAAGCTCCAGTTGCTTTTGTCGGCTTTGTCTCCACCCCTAGGGCGCTTCGCTGGCTCACGCACGCACGCACGCAGCCAGATATCCTGGGGGTCTCAGCCCAACTAGAAGCGTCGTGTTGTCATTATGAGTGCTGGTTACAAGAAGGGGACAGTGTGAACACTGCCTCGGGCACAGGTGGCCAACCGCCACCCTGCTTGGCTGCCCACCCGACTCACAGCTGCGTAGGCGTGTCGAAGCTAAGCTAAACGCCCGCCAGAGCCACACCAGACACAGCATCACAAGACACGCGGCTCATAAGGCACCGCTACGCGAAGACCAAGTCGCAAACGTCATGGCAGCACACCGTCAAGCCAGCACAGTAGGCCCGAGGCCAGCTGCACGCCGCACGCCCCTCAAGGAGAAGGGGGCGGAGAAGCAGCGTCATACGGCAACACCACGTCAATGCGGTCGCCAGCCCCCCTCGACAGGAACACGTGCCCGGAGGGGACAGCATCCCAGCCACTAGGGCGCACGCCCAAGCTAGCAAACGCCTGCAACCGTCCCCAGAAATCAGCCACCACCTCCAGTCCAATAGCTAAAACACGGCGAGAAGGGAGCGGGGCCTCAGCAGGCAACCCTTGGCCGGCCATCACAACCCGCTGCCGCCCCATGTCCATAGCAGACAACGCAGCCAGACACACCACATCCCAGACCGGCGGCGCCAGACCCGGCGGCGGCCGCACCAGCCACAAGGCAGCCCGAGTAAACACGCCTAGCGAGTCTTCGGGAAGCGCCCCCATCGCCATACCCATGGACTCACGCAGGCCACGGGCGACCACACAGTCCCAGTAATAATGCCGCCGATCCCCAAACGTCATATCCGCACCACATGCCTGGCACACGTGGACGACACCGCCGGCACGTTCGCGGGCACGCATGGGGAACGCCCAGCACGCATCGGCAGCGACACGCCACAAGGCCTCTTTGTGCCGATTCTCCCACTTAAGGTTCCACAACCGTGACAGCACAGCAGCAAACGCACCCGCAGCCAGCACACAGTCAGACTCAGTCACATCGGGGTCGAGAGCAGCAGCCACATACGTACGATGTTTGGCACGCAGCTGCGCCAGGGGCGCCGCGAGTTGCATGAGTGTACCAGCTTTCACCGTATACTCCAGCAGCACCAGGAGAGGCGGGCCGCCGGCCATTTTTATGATTGCGTGTTTACAGGAAAGGACACGCCGAGCTCGCAAGCGAGCAAGGGGCATACTCGGGCCCTGGGCTGACATAAGCCAGAGGCATTTTTATGCTGCCAAGGTTTATAGATGATCTCGTAGGCAAAGCCGACCCCGGGTCGTTTATCGATGTTTTTTTCCTGCGCGAGACGGGACGTTCAGGAACTACCGTCGAGAAGACAGAGCGACACAGCGGTTCCTGACAGCCATAACTTCTCAAAAACTGCTGCCCAGCAAAACTAGTGAATGTTCTGTATTGTAGCATTTTTCGAGAGGGCGACACAAGACCTCCGAAATCTTGCAAGACCATTTCCCTGGCGATAAGCGGTGAAGATAACGAATGATCGGCCGACATGAAATATACTTAAGAAATTATACCACGTTGCTTTTATGGTGTGATCTGCGGGGTCCCTCCTACGCGTTCTTGATCGCGTCATCGCTTCAGAAATTCGCATAGCCCAAAATTAACATGAATGCCTGCCATTATAATCGTGCTATGTGTGGCATGGCAAAGGTCGGTGGGCTGCGGCGTCCTGCACATGCACATGCATGCTCGGCAGCTCCGCTCGCTACGCTCTCAGGCCCTCGCCCCGGCCATCCCCGTGGGCCAGCCCTCATCCCACTCATGGGCCTGGGCAAGCCGAGAAGCAGCACATTCAGATAGCAAGATCATTCACAAATGCGCCGCTCGCAGGCTGGACGTGAACTTCTCAGCAGTCGGATTCCTACTAGGTACTTGTGAGCGCGCGCTCTCGTGCGGATAATGACGGGTCGGCAATAATATAGTTGTAGCCACTGGGCTCAATTGAAGTATTTTCAGAGTAACAATTGCCCATGCATGGTGTGATGCGGAGTGAATTGCTTGGCACTGCCACGATATATAGAGGTTATAGCACGGGGGGCGGGGCAATACGGGATATACTGGGGCGGGGCGGAGGGAGGGGAGGGTGAGGGCCACCGAACCGAGGCGCGCCCCCC
This sequence comes from Chlamydomonas schloesseri, assembly GCA_016834595.1. NCBI lineage: Eukaryota > Viridiplantae > Chlorophyta > Chlorophyceae > Chlamydomonadales > Chlamydomonadaceae > Chlamydomonas > Chlamydomonas schloesseri. Next base: position 76,427 of record JAEHOD010000097.1, read on the forward strand.
GAGGGCCGGTCCCCGAGGGCCGGAGGCCCGAGGGGACGGCCCGAGGGGGGCGCGCCGAGGTGAGGTTCGCCCGAACCCGACCCGACATTGCCCCGCCCGAGCATTGCCCCGTAGTTGCCCCGCCCCGAGTGTTATACCCAGCTTATACCCCAGGAAGGCCCCGAGGGACCAACTACTATGTAACAATATTAATTCATTACAGCGCGGGCCCTAAGCAAGCAAAATATATGCAACACCCGTCCGCATGTCGGCACCGTGTCAGGCACCTGACGCCTTGCGTAGCAGAAATTCAGTAGCTTCAGTGTTGTCTGAATTCCAATATACGTGCGTGCGGAGAGCTCTCGCAACAGTTCGGGCGGAGCTGCATGGGGCTGCATGGATCCAACAGCGACTTTCTTTACCGCGCAAAAGCAGCACAGACTCACACACTCTCTTAACTACTGCATTAGCAAAGCCACATACAACACTATGTATCTACTCGCTACCGTTAATAGTGGTGACAGCTCGCTACATCCGGAATGGCGCCCGTCACCCTCGCGAGCAAACGCACAAGCTGGCTGTCGATGACGCATTACAAGGTCTACAGTGGAGATTAGACGAGGTCAGCTACCACGTAAGTCGTGGGAGCGGGGAGCCCAGACCGCATCTTACTTTCCGTTTTGCTCACCGGATTCTCGCTGTTTGCTGCAGATAAACCATCGAACTGAATCAGCAACGCTGCAATAGAAGTTCTAGTCCGCTCCTGGCAAGGCTTCGATCGACATGAACCTACACGAACGCGCGCGCTGCACATTTCCTGTTCACCAGGCTGTATGTTCGTGTGCGAAGGCACGTGTTCGTGTGCGTTTGTGTGCGAAGACTTGTGCCAGTTAATGTTACAGCTGTGGGCCTGCCTCCGACCCGGGCCCGACACACGGCCTCTGCAGCCTACCAGTCTCTGGACTGGCGAGAGCGCTCACAAAAACAGCGCTAGAAACCCAAGCCCACGGCTGACCTGCCCTACCCGCGCACAGCAAGCCTAGCCGCGAAACGAGAAACGCCTCCCTGTGCTCTCCTGAGCCCACAGGACCAGGCGGTGTGGAGACAGCTCGCGCACCTAATACCTCAAACGAAACCCCCGACAAGAGACAACCCGAAGACGAGCAACCCACGCTCCCCTGGGGGCTACCAACGCCTGGGAACACACGTGTCACCCTTCTGCTACTCATCAGCAGGCCACACGTAGCAAGAGGGACAGGGCCGGCGAGAACGCTCAAAGCCGCCGCACCTAGCCGCCAAAGCTACAGCCCAAACCACCAACTCAATCGAGTCACCTACCGCAGAGGGGACAAGCACGCAACCGAGCGCCTACCCGCCACCACAAGGGTCGCGAACATACGTCACCGTCAACGGTACCACACACACACACACGTACACACACAAACCGCGTCTCATCTACACTCTATCTAGCACCGCTTATAAGCAGCAGTTGCGAGCTGACAAGACTTGACTAAGCAGGTTGCTGAACCTTAATGCGTCCGCCCTGCACGGCTAGCAGGGGGTGCGCTGTGCCTACCTCCCTCCACCCCTTCCTGGGCACCCCTAATCTTGCGAAGTCCTGCAGCCGCCTCCAAAACCCTGTCACCGCTTCCGCTTTAGCGATTTCTACCGGCTCAGTCTCCATACCCTCTGGGGGCCCTGCGTTGGTAACTGCCCTCAACCTCGTCCGGGCGCGTTCCATGGCCGAGAGGGCGGCTAGTACCACCACGTCCCACACTGCTTGCTGCACTCCGTGAGGCGGTTCTGCTAGCCATAGCTGCTGCCGAGTGATGGTGTTCGCCATCGCCGCGTTAATCTGCTCCAGCACTGCCTGCGCCACGGGACACTCCCAGAAGTGATGTGCTCGCGGCGAGCAGGGTGCGACGTGCGTTCCTCCGTGGGCGCCGCATCCACACGCTTCCTGCTGCTGGGCTCCACTGACGTGGCTGTTTCCAGCCAACGGTACTCCATCCACTGCCAGCCGCCACAGGACCTCCACGTGTTCCCGTTCCCACCGTATGTGCCACATCCTGCTCAGCATGGCGCGCACAGGGTTCGTGCCTGTAGGCGTGGTCGCAGTTGTCACCGCTGCGTTTGTCGTGGTGGCTGCTGCCTCGCCTCTGGCTTCCCTGGCGAAGTCCGCGTGTAGCTGGGTCCGCCGCTGTTCGATTGGTCGCAGTAGCATCGCCGTGGCCTGGCTGACTGTTAAGCGCTGGAGCCTTATGGGCATCAGCAAGCCCCTGCGCCAGCCTAGCCTGCCTACTATCTGGGCCCGCACTGCCTCCATCGTCTGCGCCGGCGGCTGACCTCCAGCGCTGAGTTGCTGCTCCACTTGCTCCGCCGCTGCTCGCCATTCTGGGCTGATGTCTGCAAGTAGCAGCTGGATAGCCTGCAGCGTCGGGCTCCTTCTGAAGCCTTCCGGCGCTGTGGGGGAGAGATGCTGACTGACCCACTGCCGCCATTCCTCCGTGTCGGCTGGCGGTGTCCCTGCTGCCACCAGGGCCCCCAACCTCACAGCGTCCCCCACTGTCTTGAGGGCGTGGCACGTGCTGAGACGCACGTGGCGCTGTTCCATACCTGGTCTCGGTGGTGCTGGGGGCTCGGCTCCCTCCGGGCTGAAGTCGGGATCCGCGCTATTCTCTTCTGCTTCCGCTGCCCGTTGGTTATTGGGCAGCAACGCGTTGGCCCAGAGCGGTGCCGCCCAGCACCAGTCTCCTGCTGCCATCGGCTGCTCCTCCACGTCTTCCAGTGGTGGCAAGTAGCCTAGTGCTGTGATGAAACGTGCCATGTCTGTGGGCAGGCCATGGGCTGGCCCTGGTCGGCTGACTGCGTCCGCGCTGAGGGTGGTGACGGACGCCAGGCTGAGGTGCGGGTGATGCCTTTGAAGGTAGCACGTCACGACTTGCTCCCAGGGGTGACGTGCTGGCTCGGCCTGTGCTGCTGCGCTAGCCAGACGTGCTGCCCATCTCGCGTTGCGAGCCCTCAGGTGCAGGGTCAGCGGCAGTAGCCCAAAGCCTCCTGTACGCGGGTGGCCGTACAGTAGTGTCCGCGGGACTCCTGTCATGCGCTGGGTTGGGTGGTTAGGGTCCGTACGGCGGTCCACGACTCCCGCCGCTGCCCGCTCCAGCAGTTCCACGGTATCATCTCCCGGCATGCCCGCGTGCTCCATGTGCCACGTCACGGTTTGCAGGGCATACCCTGACGTGGACGCCGCCCTCCCAAAAGTGCTCAGCGGCAGGCGGGATATGCATCCCATCCGCCGCTTAGCCTCCTTGAGCCGGGCCGCCCAATCCGGTTGAGCGGGTTGAGGGCTGTTATCCACCGGCACGTTAAGTGCTACTGCCACCGTCACCAGGGCCGGTTGCTGCTGCTGTGTCGGCGCGGTTGCTGTTGGGGGCTGTGGTGGCTGCTGGGCGTTGTGGTGTTGCGTCTGGGCGTTGGGCTGGTCTGCTGTGTCTGCGCCTACCTTCAGCAGCTGCACCTTGTCCAGGTTTAACCGCTGTCCTGACGCTGACGCAAAGACGTCCATTGCTGTGAGAAAGGGCCCCAGGGCTGCCATGCTGTCAAGCAGGACCTGGCAGTCATCTGCAAACTGCACCGCCGTGGTGACGTCTGCGCTGTTCAGGTCCAGTCTGATCCCAATGCCCTGGCTTCGCAGCCAGCATAGGAGCGCTTGGGCCACGAATAGGTACAGCACCGGTGCCAGGGGGCAGCCTTGCCGTACGCCCAACTCCATGCTCACGGGACGGGATAGGCTGCCGTTGACTAGCGCCTGGGCGACTGTGGATGACAGAAGCAGGGAGACCCACCCCCGGAGCTTGGGCCCTGCGCCCAAGTGCTCCATCGCCTGCAGCAGGAAGCTGCGGTCCACCGTGTCGTACGCCTTGGCGAAGTCCAGGAAGGCAATGACCGCTGAACGGCCCTGCTGCTTCAGGAGATGAGGGATGTGGCGGAGCGTGTGGATGTTGTAGCCTATCAGTCTGCCGCTGAGGAAGGCTGTCTGCTCCACGTCAATCACCCGGCCAAGTTCATTCCCCAGCCGTGTGGCTAGTATCTTCGCCAGCACGCGGTAGTCGGAGTTGAGCAGGGTGATGGGTCGGTAGTTTCCGGCTAGCTTCGGGTCCCCCTTCTTGTACAGCACCGTGATGATGCCATCCGTGAATCGTGGCGGCATGACTCCGGATTCACCGATTGCCGAGTATAGCGCCGCTAGCAAGGGAGACAGTCTGGTGCGCCCCACCTTGTACACGTCCGCTGGTAGCCCGTCCCATCCTGGGGCTTTGCCAGGTGGCGTTCGCTTGAGCGCCGCCGCCACTTCAGCTGGGGATACTGCGGAATTTCCCACGATATCATCTGCTTCTGGGGCCAGGCGGCGGGGATGGGCGTCCAGGGCGCTGAGAACTCGGGATAAGGTATCCGCATCGGGTAGCGGCGTGGGTGGTGGTGGCGTTGGCTTGCGCGAGACGTCACGCCAGTAATCTGCCACTACTTGAGCGACCGCCGCAGGTGTCGTGACCAGCGTGTGCGGCTGGCTGGGCAGCCGCAATGCTGTGGGTCCGTTGTTGTTGCTGCGCCCGGGGTGGATGAGTGCGGTAAGGTTACCGTTGGGCCGCTCGCCTGACCGGATGAAGGCTTGCCTTGCTGCCAGGTAGGCCGGCTTTGCCTCAGCCCTCATAGCAGCCGCCAGCTCCGCCTCCGCATCTACCGCTGTTGCCAGGCGACTGGTGTTGCCTGGCGCCGCTGCCAGCGCCGCTGTCGCCTCCGCCGCTGCCGTTCGCAGTTGCTGTACCGTGGCCCCAGGACGCCGGCGCCGCATCTGCGCTTCCCTGTTCAGTCCGGCTAGCTCTGCTGTCATGCGCCGCTTGAACCCAGGCCACCACTGGATGAGAGCTTGTGGGTGTTGGTCGGGCCCTACCGGTGCTGCTGCTGTTGCCAGCTGTAGCCAGCTTGTGAACCGGTCTTTCAAATCCTCATGCGCAGTGAAGTGGGTCCGCGTCCGGCGTGGAGCATCGCTGCGCCGACGGGGGGCGATGGGTTGCAGGTGCAGGACTGGGATTCGGTGGTCTGACGGTGAACCGGTGGCGATGAAGGCCCGCTGGGTTGCTGGGAGGGCATTGGAGGGGATGTAGATTCGGTCCAGCCTTGCCCCGCCCCGTGTATCGCCGGCGCCACGGTAAAGGTACGTGTACTCCCTCCTTGCAGCGTGCAGAGCTCGGAAGCTGTCTACAAGCTGAGCTGGCGCCGTCGAGTCTCTGAGTTGCTGTGTAAGGACTGCATCCAGGGGCCTGGGCCCCGACGCGTCCAGGCTGGGGTTTTCCACAAAGTTGAAGTCGCCCGCCAGGATAAGCGTGCTGCCTGCTGCTGTAGCATCCGCCGCCACAGCGTGTATCCCCTGGCTCAACACTGCCGTGCGAATTGTGTCCGCGTCCGCACGCGCGCGTTGGGGTAGATACGTGCCGGTCACCCAAAGTTTGTGCCCACACCAGTCAAGACTGCACAAGGCCATCCACCCTTCTGGCACGTCCTCCGCCAGTGAGGTATGTGTCAGTGAGTAATGCGCAGGTTTTTAGTACATAGAGAATTTGGCGCATAGAGGTATGTGTCAGTGAGTAATGTGGGCGGTCAGAGAGGAGTATGTGCAGTCAAAGAGCAATATGCGTGGTCAGCGGCCAATATGTGCGGTCAACGGCCAATATGTGCGGTCAACGGCCAATATGTGCAGTCAACGGCCAATATGTGCAGTCAACGGCCAATATGTGGTTGGCCAACCGCCAACCGCATATTGATGCCTACGCTGGACTAGTGGACCGGCGAGATCTGCAACACAATACGTTACATATTCCTGTCCAATATGTGGCACCCGAGGGGCCTCCTGGGTTATAACTACATATACATCGAGCAAGCTCTGTGCGAACCTGTCACCACATGTCGATTGTCGAAGTCGACGACGAGTTGCTCCGCCTCCCCCCCCCCCCCACTCCATACGCCCACATGAACTACTCCCCTCGCAATACCCCATGCCATCCCGCTAAAATGCTGATCCCGCTTCTATGCGGGTGATGATGCCCAGGGAGCATAAAAGGGGCAAGCCGTGGTACTGCATAGCGGTAGGTGTTTCACAAACATCCAGCACCTGCTGCCCAAGTCGCACATCTCGAACCTTACAGTGGGCAGTGTGGGGTAGTGGCCGTGAAATACCCGCAAACGTAGCTCAACGCCTCAACCTGTAAAAGAATCAACGTGACTGCACGTTGAGCTAGTTGAGCGTGACGCATGCCCAACTAGCCCAACCGTGAAAAACATGCTTGAACTGAGGTGATACAACGGGCGACTGCTCATGTATTGACGGTATTTGAGGAGGTGGGATCTTCTGACACTCCAGGGACGCTGCACACCTGTTCCCTTGCTTGCATCACCGACGTGATACAACGGGCACTAGCTTAATAAGTCACACCCGCCGCATGTAAACTAAACTCATCAATGTCAATGCACACACGTGCACATGCCAACCTGCCGCGCGCTATTACATACGTACGTCTATACGAAAAGCTTGGTATGAACGAGTGAGCACGTGGTCTATGCGTCAGAAGCAATGAACACGTTCGATGCACAACCACTTCACGATAGATTGCGCACGCACGCACGCGTGCTGGATGGCCGGTTCATTGTGTTGCAAACGGCTTGCTCGTAGATTCCTACAGTAGGTATGAAACGCACGTTATCCTGCAAAACTTGGCGGCGCCAGCGAGTGATGCCCACCACTGCCAGAGCCAACACCGCCGCCGCACCCACAACACCGCCAATCACCGCTCCCACGACAGTAGAAACAGGGACAGCACCGCGCTGCGCGCTTCTACTGGTGCCGCTGGCAGGACCAGCAGCAGCAGCAACAGGTGATGGAGTGTTGTTGCTTACATGCGAACTCTCCAGCAGAGGCAGCTCCTGAGGCTGATCTGCCGCCGGGAGGTCTTGCGTTGAGTCCGCTGCCGACGCTGACGGTGCACTATCCCTGGCCACGCTAGCCACGCCGGTGTACGAGCTGGCATTGTAGGTCAGAGGCGGCTGCGGAGGGCTAGGCGGGCGGGTGGCAATGCTCGGGCCGTATGTGCAGAAGATGCCAGGCACCGTCACGTTGTTCACTATGACCGTGAACTCGGCCAAGCAGCTGCCCTGGACCACAGGGGCACACCAGGGCCTGTCGGGGATGTAGGTGCCAATGGCCACGCCCGTGCAGCCCGAGTAGGTCCGCACCTCGCCAGTGGCGGGGTTATCGGCGGGGTAGGTGTCCTGGCAGGTGCAGGCCGCGTTGCCCCAGGACATGCCCGACTTGATGTAGGTGCACATGCCAATGGAGCGGCTATACTGCAGGATGCGCCCCGCAGACAAATACCAGCCACGCCCGTCGTCTGCCACAATGAAACCGGTGCAGTTGACGTTGGTGCTGCAGTTGGTCTCGGCAAGGGCGGCGGTGGTCTGGTAGAGACCAGCTGTGGCGCCGAAGCCGACGCTGGTGAAGCCAAAATCGGTGTCAGCCAGCGCAGTGAAGCCGGGCTTGGCGGCACAGTCTGCAGCAGCAGAGCGAGCGCCCGAGGCACCAGCAGCAGACACGCACAAAGCAGCAGCAGGCCATACATTAGAACACCAGGTGTTATTAGTTCACGGCGTCCTAGAAGGCCAAGTAAGCCAGTAACTACTCACTATCCAGCATTCACCCGCCGCCCGCCCGCCCACAACTAACCGCGCACGATGGCGGTGCGCGCATGCACACATACACATGCACATGCCAACATCCTACGTGCGTACGCAGAACGAAGCAAGCCCACCTACTTACTTGCAAAACGCGGGCCGGGAGGGCGTGGCGAAGGTGGGAGGCTCGGGGGCCTGGGGCTGGGCGGAGAGGGGCTGGGAGGCCGCGGCGAAGGAGGGGGGCTAGGCGGAGCAGGAGGGGTTGGTTGTGGGCTGGGCGGCGCAGGCGGCTGCGGAGGGCTAGGCGGGCGGGTGGCAATGCTCGGGCCGTATGTGCAGAAGATGCCAGGCACCGTCACGTTGTTCACTATGACCGTGAACTCGGCCAAGCAGCTGCCCTGGACCACAGGGGCACACCAGGGCCTGTCGGGGATGTAGGTGCCAATGGCCACGCCCGTGCAGCCCGAGTAGGTCAGCACCTCGCCAGTGGCGGGGTTATCGGCGGGGTAGGTGTCCTGGCAGGTGCAGGCCGCGTTGCCCCAGGACATGCCCGACTTGATGTAGGTGCACATGCCAACGGAGCGGCTATACTGCAGGATGCGCCCCGCAGACAAATACCAGCCACGCCCGTCGTCTGCCACAATGAAGCCGGTGCAGTTGACGTTGGTGCTGCAGTTGGTCTCGGCAAGGGCGGCGGTGGTCTGGTAGAGACCAGCTGTGGCGCCGAAGCCGACGCTGGTGGAGCCAAAATCGGTGTCAGCCAGCGCAGTGAAGCCGGGCTTGGCGGCACAGTCTGCAGCAGCAGAGCGAGCGCCCGAGGCACCAGCAGCAGACACGCACAAAGCAGCAGCAGGCCATACATTAGAACACCAGGTGTTATTAGTTCACGGCGTCCTAGAAGGCCAAGTAAGCCAGTAACTACTCACTATCCAGCATTCACCCGCCGCCCGCCCGCCCACAACTAACCGCGCACGATGGCGGTGCGCGCATGCACACATACACATGCACATGCCAACATCCTACGTGCGTACGTAGAACGAAGCAAGCCCACCTACTTACTTGCAAAACGCGGGCCGGGAGGGCGTGGCGAAGGTGGGGGGCTCGGGGCCCTGGGGCTGGGCGGAGAGGGGCTGGGAGGCCGCGGCGAAGGAGGGGGGCTAGGCGGAGCAGGAGGGGTTGGTTGTGGGCTGGGCGGCGCAGGCGGCTGCGGAGGGCTAGGCGGGCGGGTGGCAATGCTCGGGCCGTATGTGCAGAAGATGCCAGGCACCGTCACGTTGTTCACTATGACCGTGAACTCGGCCACGCAGCTGCCCTGGACCACAGGGGCACACCAGGGCCTGTCGGGGATGTAGGTGCCAATGGCCACGCCCGTGCAGCCCGAGTAGGTCAGCACCTCGCCAGTGGCGGGGTTATCGGCGGGGTAGGTGTCCTGGCAGGTGCAGGCCGCGTTGCCCCAGGACATGCCCGACTTGATGTAGGTGCACATGCCAATGGAGCGGCTATACTGCAGGATGCGCCCCGCAGACAAATACCAGCCACGCCCGTCGTCTGCCACAATGAAGCCGGTGCAGTTGACGTTGGTGCTGCAGTTGGTCTCGGCAAGGGCGGCGGTGGTCTGGTAGAGACCAGCTGTGGCGCCGAAGCCGACGCTGGTGGAGCCAAAATCGGTGTCAGCCAGCGCAGTGAAGCCGGGCTTGGCGGCACAGTCTGCAGCAGCAGAGCGAGCGCCCGAGGCACCAGCAGCAGACACGCACAAAGCAGCAGCAGGCCATACATTAGAACACCAGGTGTTATTAGTTCACGGCGTCCTGGAAGGCCAAGTAAGCCAGTAACTACTCACTATCCAGCATTCACCCGCCGCCCGCCCGCCCACAACTAACCGCGCACGATGGCGGTGCGCGCATGCACACATACACATGCACATGCCAACATCCTACGTGCGTACGTAGAACGAAGCAAGCCCACCTACTTACTTGCAAAACGCGGGCCGGGAGGGCGTGGCGAAGGTGGGGGGCTCGGGGCCCTGGGGCTGGGCGGAGAGGGGCTGGGAGGCCGCGGCGAAGGAGGGGGGCTAGGCGGAGCAGGAGGGGTTGGTTGTGGGCTGGGCGGCGCAGGCGGCTGCGGAGGGCTAGGCGGGCGGGTGGCAATGCTCGGGCCGTATGTGCAGAAGATGCCAGGCACCGTCACGTTGTTCACTATGACCGTGAACTCGGCCAAGCAGCTGCCCTGGACCACAGGGGCACACCAGGGCCTGTCGGGGATGTAGGTGCCAATGGCCACGCCCGTGCAGCCCGAGTAGGTCAGCACCTCGCCAGTGGCGGGGTTATTGGCGGGGTAGGTGTCCTGGCAGGTGCAGGCCGCGTTGCCCCAGGACATGCCCGACTTGATGTAGGTGCACATGCCAATGGAGCGGCTATACTGCAGGATGCGCCCCGCAGACAAATATCAGCCACGCCCGTCGTCTGCCACAATGAAGCCGGTGCAGTTGACGTTGGTGCTGCAGTTGGTCTCGGCAAGGGCGGCGGTGGTCTGGTAGAGACCAGCTGTGGCGCCGAAGCCGACGCTGGTGGAGCCAAAATCGGTGTCAGCCAGCGCAGTGAAGCCGGGCTTGGCGGCACAGTCTGCAGCAGCAGAGCGAGCGCCCGAGGCACCAGCAGCAGACACGCACAAAGCAGCAGCAGGCCATACATTAGAACACCAGGTGTTATTAGTTCACGGCGTCCTGGAAGGCCAAGTAAGCCAGTAACTACTCACTATCCAGCATTCACCCGCCGCCCGCCCGCCCACAACTAACCGCGCACGATGGCGGTGCGCGCATGCACACATACACATGCACATGCCAACATCCCACGTGCGTACGCAGAACGAAGCAAGCCCACCTACTTACTTGCGAAACGCGGGCCGGGAGGAGCGGGGCTGGGAGGCGTCGGGCTGGGAGGGCGTGGCGAAGGTGGGGGGCTCGGGGGCCTGGGGCTGGACAGAGAGGGGCTGGGAGGCCGCGGCGAAGGAGGGGGGCTAGGCGGAGCAGGAGGGGTTGGTTGTGGGCTGGGCGGCGCAGGCGGCTGCGGAGGGCTAGGCGGGCCGGTCGGGGATGGGGAAGGGGGCTGGGGGCTGGGCGGCGGGCGGGGAAACGGAGGAGGAGCAGGAGGCACAGGAGGCATTGGGCTGGGTGGCCCAGGCGGCGGGCTTGGCGGGGGCGGAGGGCTAGGCGGGCGGGTGGCAATGCTCGGGCCGTATGTGCAGAAGATGCCAGGCACCGTCACGTTGTTCACTATGACCGTGAACTCGGCCAAGCAGCTGCCCTGGACCACAGGGGCACACCAGGGCCTGTCGGGGATGTAGGTGCCAATGGCCACGCCCGTGCAGCCCGAGTAGGTCAGCACCTCGCCGGTGGCGGGGTTATTGGCGGGGTAGGTGTCCTGGCAGGTGCAGGCCGCGTTGCCCCAGGACATGCCCGGCTTGATGTAGGTGCACATGCCAATGGAGCGGCTATACTGCAGGATGCGCCCCGCAGACAAATACCAGCCACGCCCGTCGTCTGCCACAATGAAGCCGGTGCAGCACGCAAGGTGCGGCCGTCTTTACCGACGGAAGTAAGGTGCCCCACACACGCGAATACACGGGTTTAGGAGCGGCGGTCTGGGACGCAACCGAGGACCGGGCTACGCACATTGACGAGGATGTCGCCTTTGATACACCACTCAGCACCATTCTCCGGTGCGAATCCTCAGCCATACGAACAGCTCTCAGCCTCCATCGCGACACCTCCCACCTGAGGATTTACACCGACAGCCTTGTCAGTCTGTTCATCCTTCGCCGCGCCATAATGGAACCAGAGTCGCTCCACGTTAGCAAACACCGCGAAATGTTCGGGGCCATCGTTGACCTCCTCGCCGAGCGGGGCATAGCTGGGCATAAAACGCGCTTCTACCACGTACGCTCACACCAAGACGACACCTGCGTTGGTAATCAAAAGGCCGACGAAGCGGCACAGGCCGTGGCGACCAGAGAGGTTCAACCAGACGTTTCAGAAACAGTATACTCGCACCCATTTGAAAATCTGGAGGGTTGGGTGGCCAAGAAAGATATAGTGGAACGCAACGGGAACATGGAGGAGCGGTTATTATACGCCAACGACCTCAATCGCGACCTGAAAAAGATGGCCCGCTCCTCTACAGCCAATGGATACACCAACTCAGGCGTATACGCACAACTATGGGAAGATGCTAGACAACACATCGATGAACGATATGGGCTGGACTTGTTCGATGCATGCTCCTTTGAAGAAGCTCGTTGTGCATTTAAGTATCGCTGGGGCCTCTCGTGGAACGCTAAACGGGCTGCTCGTGTAAAACATCCCATGCCTGGCTGCGCGGGAGGCGAATGCCCCCTGTGCCGTGGCGACGACGGTGGCTCCCACATTCTGGGTGGCTGCACTCACCGACGGTTGAAGGCCGCGTACATCGCACGCCACAACCATGCGGTCCAGAAGATCGCAAAAGCAGTGAGTCAGGGACTGCACGGAGGCTGTGCCCTGTACATGGACGCTGGCAAACATGCCCCTGCTTTCAGCGGGGGACCCCGCATACCCGATTGGGTGCTCCCCGGCACGCCCGAGAGCGTGCGACTCAAATTCCGCCCAGACCTCTTGGTTATCCCCACCATCCGCATGCACCGCTCTGGACAACACACCAACACGCCCCGCACGAGACACCAGCGCAGTGCGCACAAAGTGTACGTGATCGAAGTGGGCTACTGCTCGGACCTGCGCCACCCCGAAAAACGGGCGGAAAAGCTGCAGCAACACACAAAACTGGTCACCGCTCTCCGCAACGCAGGCTGGGACGTTGCCCCAAGCGAGACAACCGTATTACCTTGGTACACACCGGCACAATCACACCGCACCTCCATGCTCTCCTCAAAACCCTTGGATGCTCAACACAAATCGCGCACTGCACCTGCAGAAAACTCACCAAACACGCCGTCCATACAACGACCTCCATAACCGCTCTTCGCCGAGAACTCTGCAGCCACAAGTGGCCCGGTCGACCACCGTAATAACGTCTAACCGCACTGGGAGTGGGACCTGGCCCAGCGCGCCTTGGCACGCTGCCTGCCTCCCCACTCCCACCTGGGGGACAGGGGCCCAGCGGCGGGGACCACCTCCACGGTGGTCCCCTATGCCCTCATGCCCCTACCTCCTTAGAACACGCCCTGTCACGCAGGGAGTACTCATTATTATTAAGCCGGTGCAGTTGACGTTGGTGCTGCAGTTGGTCTCGGCAAGGGCGGCGGTGGTCTGGTAGAGACCAGCTGTGGCGCCGAAGCTGACGCTGGTGAAGCCAAAATCGGTGTCAGCCAGCGCAGTGAAGCCGGGCTTGGCGGCACAGTCTGCAGCAGCAGAGCGAGCGCCCGAGGCACCAGCAGCAGACACGCACAAAGCAGCAGCAGGCCATACATTAGAACACCAGGTGTTATTAGTTCACGGCGTCCTGGAAGGCCAAGTAAGCCAGTAACTACTCACTATCCAGCATTCACCCGCTGCCCGCCCGCCCACAACTAACCGCGCACGATGGCGGTGCGCGCATGCACACATACACATGCATGCACATGCCAACATCCCACGTGCGTACGCAGAACGAAGCAAGCCCACCTACTTACTTGCGAAACGCGGGCCGGGCGGAGCGGGGCTGGGAGGCGTCGGGCTGGGAGGGCGTCGCGAAGGTGGGGGGCTCGGGGGCCTGGCGCTGGGCGGAGAGGGGCTGGGAGGCCGCGGCGAAGGAGGGGGGCTAGGCGGAGCAGGAGGGGTTGGTTGTGGGCTGGGCGGCGCAGGCGGCTGCGGAGGGCTAGGCGGGCCGGTCGGGGATGGGGAAGGGGGCTGGGGGCTGGGCGGCGGGCGGGGAAACGGAGGAGGAGCAGGAGGCACAGGAGGCATTGGGCTGGGTGGCCCAGGCGGCGGGCTTGGCGGGGACGGAGGGCTAGGCGGGCGGGTGGCAATGCTCGGGCCGTATGTGCAGAAGATGCCAGGCACCGTCACGTTGTTCACTATGACCGTGAACTCGGCCAAGCAGCTGCCCTGGACCACAGAGGCACACCAGGGCCTGTCGGGGATGTAGGTGCCAATGGCCACGCCCGTGCAGCCCGAGTAGGTCAGCACCTCGCCAGTGGCGGGGTTATTGGCGGGGTAGGTGTCCTGGCAGGTGCAGGCCGCGTTGCCCCAGGACATGCCCGACTTGATGTAGGTGCACATGCCAATGGAGCGGCTATACTGCAGGATGCGCCCCGCAGACAAATATCAGCCACGCCCGTCGTCTGCCACAATGAAACCGGTGCAGTTGACGTTGGTGCTGCAGTTGTTCTCGGCAAGGGCGGCGGTGGTCTGGTAGAGACCAGCTGTGGCGCCGAAGCCGACGCTGGTGGAGCCAAAATCGGTGTCAGCCAGCGCAGTGAAGCCGGGCTTGGCGGCACAGTCTGCAGCAGCAGAGCGAGCGCCCGAGGCACCAGCAGCAGACACGCACAAAGCAGCAGCAGGCCATACATTAGAACACCAGGTGTTATTAGTTCACGGCGTCCTAAAAGGCCAAGTAAGCCAGTAACTACTCACTATCCAGCATTCACCCGCCGCCCGCCCGCCCACAACTAACCGCGCACGATGGCGGTGCGCGCATGCACACATACACATGCATGCACATGCCAACATCCCACGTGCGTACGCAGAACGAAGCAAGCCCACCTACTTACTTGCGAAACGCGGGCCGGGCGGAGCGGGGCTGGGAGGCGTCGGGCTGGGAGGGCGTCGCGAAGGTGGGGGGCTCGGGGGCCTGGGGCTGGACGGAGAGGGGCTGGGAGGCCGCGGCGAAGGAGGGGGGCTAGGCGGAGCAGGAGGGGTTGGTTGTGGGCTGGGCGGCGCAGGCGGCTGCGGAGGGCTAGGCGGGCCGGTCGGGGATGGGGAAGGGGGCTGGGGGCTGGGCGGCGGGCGGGGAAACGGAGGAGGAGCAGGAGGCACAGGAGGCATTGGGCTGGGTGGCCCAGGCGGCGGGCTTGGCGGGGACGGAGGGCTAGGCGGGCGGGTGGCAATGCTCGGGCCGTATGTGCAGAAGATGCCAGGCACCGTCACGTTGTTCACTATGACCGTGAACTCGGCCAAGCAGCTGCCCTGGACCACAGGGGCACACCAGGGCCTGTCGGGGATGTAGGTGCCAATGGCCACGCCCGTGCAGCCCGAGTAGGTCAGCACCTCGCCAGTGGCGGGGTTATTGGCGGGGTAGGTGTCCTGGCAGGTGCAGGCCGCGTTGCCCCAGGACATGCCCGACTTGATGTAGGTGCACATGCCAATGGAGCGGCTATACTGCAGGATGCGCCCCGCAGACAAATATCAGCCACGCCCGTCGTCTGCCACAATGAAACCGGTGCAGTTGACGTTGGTGCTGCAGTTGGTCTCGGCAAGGGCGGCGGTGGTCTGGTAGAGACCAGCTGTGGCGCCGAAGCCGACGCTGGTGGAGCCAAAATCGGTGTCAGCCAGCGCAGTGAAGCCGGGCTTGGCGGCACAGTCTGCAGCAGCAGAGCGAGCGCCCGAGGCACCAGCAGCAGACACGCACAAAGCAGCAGCAGGCCATACATTAGAACACCAGGTGTTATTAGTTCACGGCGTCCTAAAAGGCCAAGTAAGCCAGTAACTACTCACTATCCAGCATTCACCCGCCGCCCGCCCGCCCACAACTAACCGCGCACGATGGCGGTGCGCGCATGCACACATACACATGCACATGCCAACATCCCACGTGCGTACGCAGAACGAAGCAAGCCCACCTACTTACTTGCGAAACGCGGGCCGGGAGGAGCGGGGCTGGGAGGCGTCGGGCTGGGAGGGCGTGGCGAAGGTGGGGGGCTCGGGGGCCTGGGGCTGGGCGGAGAGGGGCTGGGAGGCCGCGGCGAAGGAGGGGGGCTAGGCGGAGCAGGAGGGGTTGGTTGTGGGCTGGGCGGCGCAGGCGGCTGCGGAGGGCTAGGCGGGCCGGTCGGGGATGGGGAAGGGGGCTGGGGGCTGGGCGGCGGGCGGGGAAACGGAGGAGGAGCAGGAGGCACAGGAGGCATTGGGCTGGGTGGCCCAGGCGGCGGGCTTGGCGGGGACGGAGGGCTAGGCGGGCGGGTGGCAATGCTCGGGCCGTATGTGCAGAAGATGCCAGGCACCGTCACGTTGTTCACTATGACCGTGAACTCGGCCAAGCAGCTGCCCTGGACCACAGGGGCACACCAGGGCCTGTCGGGGATGTAGGTGCCAATGGCCACGCCCGTGCAGCCCGAGTAGGTCAGCACCTCGCCAGTGGCGGGGTTATTGGCGGGGTAGGTGTCCTGGCAGGTGCAGGCCGCGTTGCCCCAGGACATGCCCGACTTGATGTAGGTGCACATGCCAATGGAGCGGCTATACTGCAGGATGCGCCCCGCAGACAAATATCAGCCACGCCCGTCGTCTGCCACAATGAAACCGGTGCAGTTGACGTTGGTGCTGCAGTTGTTCTCGGCAAGGGCGGCGGTGGTCTGGTAGAGACCAGCTGTGGCGCCGAAGCCGACGCTGGTGGAGCCAAAATCGGTGTCAGCCAGCGCAGTGAAGCCGGGCTTGGCGGCACAGTCTGCAGCAGCAGAGCGAGCGCCCGAGGCACCAGCAGCAGACACGCACAAAGCAGCAGCAGGCCATACATTAGAACACCAGGTGTTATTAGTTCACGGCGTCCTAAAAGGCCAAGTAAGCCAGTAACTACTCACTATCCAGCATTCACCCGCCGCCCGCCCGCCCACAACTAACCGCGCACGATGGCGGTGCGCGCATGCACACATACACATGCACATGCCAACATCCCACGTGCGTACGCAGAACGAAGCAAGCCCACCTACTTACTTGCGAAACGCGGGCCGGGAGGAGCGGGGCTGGGAGGCGTCGGGCTGGGAGGGCGTGGCGAAGGTGGGGGGCTCGGGGGCCTGGGGCTGGGCGGAGAGGGGCTGGGAGGCCGCGGCGAAGGAGGGGGGCTAGGCGGAGCAGGAGGGGTTGGTTGTGGGCTGGGCGGCGCAGGCGGCTGCGGAGGGCTAGGCGGGCCGGTCGGGGATGGGGAAGGGGGCTGGGGGCTGGGCGGCGGGCGGGGAAACGGAGGAGGAGCAGGAGGCACAGGAGGCATTGGGCTGGGTGGCCCAGGCGGCGGGCTTGGCGGGGACGGAGGGCTAGGCGGGCGGGTGGCAATGCTCGGGCCGTATGTGCAGAAGATGCCAGGCACCGTCACGTTGTTCACTATGACCGTGAACTCGGCCAAGCAGCTGCCCTGGACCACAGGGGCACACCAGGGCCTGTCGGGGATGTAGGTGCCAATGGCCACGCCCGTGCAGCCCGAGTAGGTCAGCACCTCGCCAGTGGCGGGGTTATTGGCGGGGTAGGTGTCCTGGCAGGTGCAGGCCGCGTTGCCCCAGGACATGCCCGACTTGATGTAGGTGCACATGCCAATGGAGCGGCTATACTGCAGGATGCGCCCCGCAGACAAATACCAGCCACGCCCGTCGTCTGCCACAATGAAGCCGGTGCAGTTGACGTTGGTGCTGCAGTTGGTCTCGGCAAGGGCGGCGGTGGTCTGGTAGAGACCAGCTGTGGCACCGAAGCCGACGCTGGTGAAGCCAAAATAATAATAATAATATGTACGCGGTTCACAGAGGAGGCCGCGTTTCTTAAGGAGGAGTGAGTTGCGCTCACCCCACCGTGGAGCAACATGAGTGGACTTAACCGGGCTCACGTGGGGCAGGCCCACCTGTGACGGCATCGGCCGGGCGTCCAGTGGTGCGTGAGGTCACTACTCCCGTCTCACGCTCGAGCCGGTAGTACAGCAGTGCCGTTGTACGCAGGCTAACGACGCTGTGCATGTGAATGCGTGTACAGCAGGATTGCGCGGTGTGAGAAGTGGCACCGAGGGTGCGGAGGAGGGGCTCAAGGGTGTTTGTGACGGTGCCACCATGCCCCAGCGTAACGATCTGCTCGTGCTTGTAGACAACATCCCAGCCGGCGGCACGCAGCGCGTCGGCCAGACGGCTATGCTGTGCTTGTTTCTGGTCACACTTCTCGCTGTGGTGCAGGTCGGAGGTGTAACCAACCTCGATGATGTACACCTTGTGTTGCCGCCGGGCGTTGGGGCTTAGGTCACTCGGCCCATTTGCACCAACTGCGGTTCGTGGCAAGGTTGGGATGAAGAGAATGTCCGGGCGCATTCTTTCCCGGTCGGCTTTGGGGACCTCGGGGCGTAGCATCCACTTTGGGGGGCAGTTGCCCGCACAGTATTCAGGCCGGTCCGCGGCGCTGCTTGCATCCATGAGCATGTAGCCGCCGCCACTGCTGCCCCTGTGGATGTATTCGGCGATCATACGTACGGCCGCATTGTGTTTTGCGATACGTGCCCCCACCAGCTGGGGGTGGGCGCAGTGCCCTGCAATGTGTCCGGCGGTACCCCTCTCCGGGGGGGAGCCAGCTCGTGCGTGCAAGGGGGCACAGAGCGCGCATGTGTCGCTGGTGCGTAGTTTGTACAGAGCAAGGCGGGCAGGGCAGACCATGCCCCCTTGACGAGCATTCTGGATGAAGCGCCGTAGGCTGTGTCCAGCGTCGGCATGGGTCATGTAGGCTGTGCTGGCTCGGGTGTCCAGGTGCTGGGCAGACTCCGCCCACTTAGTGGTGTACAAAGTCGGTTTGGCGTGCCCGCCATGGGAGGCGGGGTTCAGGGCCTTAAGCAGGCCCCGGTTCAGGTCTGAAACGTAGTATTGGGCCGTGCTTCCGTCCTCGCGGGTGGTGAGGGTCGCGGGCCACCAGTGGGACGCGTGTGGGTTATTGTCGGCGTGTTCGGACATGTCCGCGGGCGTTTCTTTGGACGCCACAGCGGCAGCCCCTTTATCAGCTTCTTCATTACCATGTAGACCCGTGTGGGAGACTACTTTGAGGAAAACAGTGTTCGCGTTTCGCTTCGCTCGTGCATGGAGCAAGTCGGCGATGGACTTCAAGAGTGCCTGATGTTTGCTTAAATGTAGTCGACGAGGTTCGTTGATAGCACGTTTGATTAAGTACAAACTGGCTGCAGAGTCGCTTGCAATGGTTAGCGTTGTTTTCGCGAATACTTTGTCTTCACCACCAAATTCTTCCAGGGCGGCCCTGATGGCTGCCAGCTCTGCTCTTGTAATCGTATTTGTGCAGCCCACACCATTGGGATTTACATAGACAGTGCGGTCTTTGTGCCAGGCACAGGCGCCGGCGAACTGTGCTTCTTGTCCATTTTCAGTTCTTACCTTTATTACTGAACCGTCGGTCCAGACTATGTCATCTGGGCTGTGCGCCAGTGCCAGTGGTCGCTGGAATTGCGTCCGATTGAACCTGGGCGGGCCGCCGCGCGGAGTGGCTGTCGTTGGGCCGGTGGGTTGGTGCATGGTAAGGTATTTGGCGTGTTTAAGGAGGTGGAGCGGAATGTTCGGGCACGTTCGGGGGCTGGGCGTGTCAGGTCGGAGGTGCGTCCCTGCCACGGAGGCAGGCGTGAGAGGGCCTTCGAGCAGGGTGGCGCGCAGCCCCTTCCAGCCGCCCGAGAGGGCCGCGAGGCCGGCAGGGTTCCCGACAGCCACCAGTACCACCCCTCTCTGCCGCTGCAGGGTGCCGTTGCTTCCAAGGCCGGGCTCCATGCCGGCAGTGCCTGGCGTGCCGGTCTCACCGCCGACCCATGTGGTGAGCTGCTGGCAGAGCGGGTGGCACAGCCACTGCGTGTGTGGGTAGGTTGCACATTTGGGGAGTGCGAGAAGGACCAGGGTGGGGTCTTGGGAAGTGCGCGTGGTCTCAGCGCTGGCAAGCGCCCAGAGGAGGGCCTTTCGTGCAGCCTCAGGTGTGCCCGGCGGGTGGGCGTAGTGGAGGCCCGTCCATGCTATGCTGTAGGCGTCATGCCTTGCTCCGAAGGCCGAATCCGCTGCTTCACGGCTCCAGTATTCGTCTGCTTCTGTTGTGGCGTTTAGGGGGGAGGCAAACAACTCACTCACCGGTCCTTCCCCTATGTTGTGCAGGGCTCGAATGATGGCCGTGGTGGTGCTCGCAGGGAGCGACGTTTGGTGCTGTGGGGCGGCCTTCCGGTCGGTTTGGTCTGGGTCGCGGCGGTAGCGGTGGAGCAGAGCTGCAACGGCCTCCTCGAAGGCTCGGGCACGGGCGGTGGTCCGGTGGAAGCGTTCCCACAGCGCTTGCAGGCGAAGGTATGTGATAGTGCCTATCCACCGGCCGTTGGGGTCATAGACGTTGGCTTGCGTCGGTGAAGCCCTGCCTGTGGTTGTGGTGAAGCCAAAATCGGTGTCAGCCAGCGCAGTGAAGCCGGGCTTGGCGGCACAGTCTGCAGCAGCAGAGCGAGCGCCCGAGGCACCAGCAGCAGACACGCACAAAGCAGCAGCAGGCCATACATTAGAACACCAGGTGTTATTAGTTCACGGCGTCCCGGAAGGCCAAGTAGGCCAGTAACTACTCACTATCCAGCATTCACCCGCCGCCCGCCCGCCCACAACTAACCGCGCACGATGGCGGTGCGCGCATGCACACATACACATGCACATGCCAACATCCCACGTGCGTACGCAGAACGAAGCAAGCCCACCTACTTACTTACTTGCGAAACGCGGGCCGGGAGGAGCGGGGCTGGGAGGCGTCGGGCTGGGAGGGCGTGGCGAAGGTGGGGGGCTCGGGGGCCTGGGGCTGGGCGGAGAGGGGCTGGGAGGCCGCGGCGAAGGAGGGGGGCTAGGCGGAGCAGGAGGGGTTGGTTGTGGGCTGGGCGGCGCAGGCGGCTGCGGAGGGCTAGGCGGGCCGGTCGGGGATGGGGAAGGGGGCTGGGGGCCGGGCGGCCGCGGAGACGGTGGCGGGCTTGGTGGGCGCGGGCTGGGCGGCTGCGGGCTGGGTGGAGGGCGGGGAATCGGAGGAGGCGCAGGAGGAATTGGGCTTGGAGGCCGGGGGGAAGGCAGGGGGCTGGGCGGCGCAGGCGGCTGCGGTGCGGGGCTCGGAGGCTGCATCGTCTGGAGAAGTGCTCGTCGTTGGCTCTCAACTGCAGCTGAAAGCACAACCTTAACGTCCGACGCTGGAGCGGTGCCGACTTGGCCGAGAAGTCCGTCGTGTTCACGGGCTGGAGCAGCAGCAGTAAGCACGCCGCCAAATTTCATGCGGCCGAAAGCTTCCTGCTGCTCGTTTGCCCGCCCGCTCTTTCTGCGAGCAGCAGAAGTTTCTCACGCACTTAGGATGGACGGCTGGTCCGGCGACAGCGTACTTGCCACTACCCACTAAGATGGCAACGATTTCCCATTTGAAAATATGCCGGATCTCTTGCCTCATAACATCTGGGCCCAACACTTGTGTCGTCACCAGCTCGCAATAATATTGCCGCGCTATAATCAAACGGTCGACGCGTGTCTGTCGCGGCGCGTGCTTTGCTTTTGTCTTTATACTAATGCACATGTTATGCTAGAAAACCCCGCCAGCAGCACAGGCGTCTGCCAGCAGCACTCACTGAAAGACGGGATGGATTTCCGCCCAGCGCCAGTCCTCTTCGATGCGGCCCTGGTCAAGCAGCTGATCATCTGCTCGAGCAAGGAGCATGCACAAAGTCATGAGTACATGTTGCAGAGCTGCAGTGTATGTTTTGCGTGTACCCATAATAATTGCTTGCATACATGTGCAATTAGGCCGCGTATGTACACTAGTACAGCAGGTGATTGCTTCAAGGATAGTAAAGACCATACGCAATGCCGACCGGCGAATATATTATGCGATGGAGTAGCGCTCGTCAAATAAATGGCTGGGCGCCGCGAAACCGTGTCATCAGCCAAACGTCGCCATACATGTGTGGCTGCATCTGCCGCATGCTCCCAGCCAGCTGCCTAAATGCTACATGCTGATGGATTGTCCTAAGAGGTTAACTCGGCGAGGCCCCCCCGGTAACGACAGAGAGGGCCGATCGACGGTTAGGGGTACGAACGCAGGGATGTCTGGCTGGAAGGGCGTGTGAAGTCGGGCTTCACAAACCGCGACAGACCTCAGTGCCTGAGACCATCCCGCTTTCCTAGGGCAGAGTGATGTTCGGTCGTTGGGCTATTCAGGTGTAGCGAAGCCAAGTATGTTTGGTCGAAGCCAGGTTCGCGAAGCCGGGGGGGGGGGCCGGCTTCGCGACTCGGCGTCGGGGTCGGTTTCGAACCGAAACCGAAACCGGGTCGAAACCGACCCCGAAGCCGACCCTGAAGCCGACCCCGAAACAAGCCTTGCAGGCTTGAAGGGGCCGTAGCTCAGCTTGCAGGACGCATATCTGTAATGTGGGAGCGTATGCGGGTGCATGTGCAGGGCGTAGGGGAAAACGTGGGGGCGGTGGCGTGGGGGCGGGGGAGGGGGGGTTTAGCCATCCAGCTCGGGGAGGGAGAGAGCAGGGCACGCGCTGGGACGGGTAGGGCGAAGGCTGGGTGAGGGCAGGGCGAGGACAGGGCGAGGGCTGGGCGAGGGCAGGG
This sequence comes from Chlamydomonas schloesseri, assembly GCA_016834595.1. Classification (NCBI taxonomy): domain Eukaryota; kingdom Viridiplantae; phylum Chlorophyta; class Chlorophyceae; order Chlamydomonadales; family Chlamydomonadaceae; genus Chlamydomonas; species Chlamydomonas schloesseri. Next base: position 98,651 of record JAEHOD010000097.1, read on the forward strand.
CCAGGGCTGGGCGAGGCTGGGGCGAGCGTGGGGCGAGGCAAGGGTGTCGCACGGGGAGGGCGAGAGCGGGGCAAGCGCTGTGCGCGGGCAGGGTGAGGGCAGGGCGAGGGTTAGAGCTATGCGTGGGCAGGACCAGGGCGGGGCACGGTGAGGGCGAGGGCTCGGCGAGGGCAGGACGAGGGGAGTGCGAGGGCGGGGCAAGGGTTGGGAGAGTGATGCGTGGGGGAGGGCCAGGGCTGGGCGGGAGCGGGGCAAGGGGAGGGTGACGGCCGGGCGAGGGCAGGGCACGGGGAGGGCGAGGGCGAGGGAGGAGCGAAGGAAGGGTAAGGTCAGGGTGTGTGCGAAGGCCGGGCAAGGTCAGGGTGCGGGCTAGGGCAGGGCTAGGGGAGGGCGACAGCGGGGCAAGGGCTCGGGGTGAGGGATGAGGGAGGGCAAGGGTGGGGCAAGGGCGAGGCAAGGGGAGGGTGACGGCCGGGCGAGGGCAGGGCACGGGGAGGACAAGGGCGAGGGAGGAGCGAGGGAAGGGTGAGGGCAGGGTGTGTGGTGAGGGCGGGGCAAGAGCAGGGCGAGGGTGGGTGAGGGCAGGGCTAGGGGAGGGTGAGTGTAGTGCCGTGTTGCAGAAATGGTGGTCTGTCATCTGCTAGCTAGTCCTTTTACTGTATGAATAACGCAGCACAACAGTGAGAGCTGGGCAAGGGCTGGGCAAGGGCTGGGCGAGGGCAGGGCAAGGGTGGGCCAGATCGGGGCACAGGGAGGGAGAGAGCAGGGCAAGGGCTCGGGGCGCTGGCGGGGTGAGGGTGAGGGGTGGGCGAGGACAGGGGTAGGGTGTGTGTATGTGCGTGATAAAGTATGGACGGGGCAGGGCGAGGACAGGGCGAGGGCGGGGCAAGGGCAGGGCGAGGGCGGGGCTAGGGGAGGATGAGCGCTGGGCAAGGGCTGGGCGAGGTCGGGGCGAGGTAAGGACTGGATGGGGGCAGGGCGAGGGCGAGGGCAGGGCTAGGGGAGGATTAGAGCTGGGCAAGGGCTGGGCGAGGGTGGGGCGAGGTGCGGGCGGGGCGAGGGCAGGGTGAGAGGGGGCGAGGGTGGTGCAAGGGTGGGGCAAGGGCGGCGCATGGGAGAAGAGCGACTGGCCAGGGGGGGGGGGGGGGGGGGGGGGGGGGGTAGGAACAATAATTCCGTACCCCATGATACAAAACCTCGGGGAGGGGGGGTTAGGGGGTGGGGAGGTCCCCCCCCTGTCGTACACCCCTTTAAACCCCTCCATTTTTGTCCAAAGTAGTGTCAATCAACTCCTTTCACCACCCTCTATTGCATGGCACGGTTGGCGGGCTGGTCAGCCCACGGGGTGCGGAGGCGACCGACGCATCCATTGGCTCCAGCCATCCATGCCCCACACCCAGCAACGGTCCCAGACCCCGCAAAACCTCTCCCTTACATGGCTGGGGTATCAGACATAGGTTAGAGGCTCTTGCAGAGCCTGTCCCGGTGGTTGGTGCGCGTCGTTACCAATAGTACCGAGTGACATCTAGGCGACATGTGCCGGACATGTCGGCATGTCGACCCACAAACATGAGATATGGACCGGTTCCTCTATACCCACGCATCCATGCTGCATCTGGTACCTCTTCTACGTGCTACTTCGTAGTTCTGCAGCTACGGCAAGGTGTTTGGGGCCACGGAACGAAATCTCCGAAGGTGGTGACGAAACCTTGCCCGGCCCTCGGGGGGTGGGGGGCCCCCCGGACTTTGGGGGCCCATATCTTCGCACCCAGAAACCCTTTTCCAATTCTGAGCGCGGATATCGAACGCTCTCATCGAGCTCTTTAATATTGAGTCGTGGGGTATAGTTTGGAAGATCCGACCCCCCCCCCTGGACTGGCAGCACAACCGAGCTCTTCGCATCCCCCCTTAATGCGGCCGACCACACCACCACCTACTTCTCCCCCCCACCCCCAGGACGTCCTATTCGGCGCCAACCACGACGCATACACACACCCATGGGCCGGGATCGCGATCGCACACCCCGAACCTGACGGAGCACAACAACTGCGCGCCCTGCGATGGGCCACGGCCTGGGCCGCTGCACGCCAAGACCACCGTGAACCCACAGCCACCCTACTGCTCTTCCCCCGCGACCCACTAGCCCCCTACGCCCAATATCTGACCCATCCCAACGTCACTCACCTCGGCACCTTACGCCGCTCTCACCTCCCAGTGGGCCTCGGCGGTCACTCCCACTCCGCCACCTACGCCCTTGGCACTGACGTACTACTGGTCGGCAATGCAGCAGCAGCCCGTTGCGCCAGGGCTTGCATCTTCCGGTGGTTGGCCGCCGCCGCTGGCGAGAAGGGGTGGAACCGCATTCTCGCCCACGGCATCTAGGGGCCAAAAAACACCCATATTATAGCGTTTGGGGTGGTTGGCGAGATTTAGGGCCCGTATTGAGCCACACGCAGCGAGAGTGCAACCCCCAAACGCAAAGAATTTCTCGCCCAGGGGCGAGTTTTCAGCCCTGGTTCAGCCCTGGTTTTCAGCCCGAAGATGCAACCCCTGCGTCGCGCGCCTGCCTGGGCAGCCCGCATGACCTCTGTAGAGCCACCCCGCACGGCTGCCTGTCTTGTGCAAGATGCACCTGAACACACGCAATGGGTCCGGAAACGCGTGCGCAGCATGGCGAAGCAACAAGAGCAGGGCACGGCATGCCTCCTCCGCTCCCAAGCCCCTAGGCGCCCAGGGGTCCACCCCACACCCGACCACAGACGCGGTCTACCGCACCTATTGCGCAACACACATGCTACGATATATATAACCCCCAGGAGGGCATGTACACCGACGGCTCAGTACGCAAGGACAAAGCCGGCCGCTCCTGCGCCTGGGGAGCCGGCGTGTTCGACGCGCGTGCCAACCAGCAGGGTTACCACATTGATGTCAACCCAGGCACCGCCGGGTGCAACACTATCACACGCTGCGAACTATCTGCTATTCACCAAGCCCTCCACCTCGCGGCCGAAGAAACCCCAACGCGACCGGACTTGGCCAACAACGGCCCCAACAACATGGCGCCCCCTACACCCGATACCTCACTCGCCCCCGAGTGACGCTCCTCGGCAGCGTCCTCAGCCAAATGAGCATGCCAGGCGTTGCCCACACACAGCCGACGATGCGGGCCGCCGAGTGGCCCACGACCTGCTGCTGATCAGCAACACGCCAGGCGCACACCTGACAAGCGCCATCCGCGACGCCCTCTCCTACACCCTGCGCGCCACGGGCCCACACGTTACCCAACAGCCCGAACCCACCTGGACCCACACCTGCTGGGTCACAAAACAGGTTCGCCGCATGAACAACACAAGGCCACCCCTACCCCGCGCCACCGCCCCCGGGCCCCAACCGCCGGCAGCCCCCTCCCAATTCACGGCCACCCGCCCGCTCCGCCTCAACCCCAAAGCGGGTTACTACACAGATGGCTCGGTACAGAAGGATGCGCGAGGCCAGCCAAACGCGTGGGGTGCGGCGGCCGTCGATGCCAGCACCAACCGCGTCTACCAGGTCGACGTAAACCCAGGCCAGCACGGATGTAACACCATCACCCGTTGCGAACTCTCGGCAATCCACCAGGTACTCAGACTCGAAGAGACGAAACACCTCCCCGAAGTCACCATCTACACCGACTCCGCCGCTTCGCTCTTTCTCATCCGCAAATTTCCTTACCTACAGCAAACATAAGGGCCTCCTCGATAACATCCTCGCGCTCCTGAAGCGCCGCTCGCACGCGGGCCAGCGCACCCGCCTCCTCAAAGTTAAGGCACATACAGGCGTCCAATACAATGAACTCGCAGATTATGCGGCGGTGAAAACTGCCAAGGGTGAACGCATGCCCGGCGCCGAGTGGCTAGAGGAGGACTCGGACAATAATCCGCGCAGCAAGTACTTGTGGATTCGAAAACAAACTACACAGCGAGCTGAAGGGGCGCCAGCGGACCCCACAGAGGGACACTACGCACACGATCTTAATCGCGGTATTGGCACGCTCGCGGCCCCCCACGTTACAAGGGATACACCAGGGAGACCGCCTACACGGGCTATGTAGCCAACACCCTCCCCGACCTGGACATCAAATCCAGCGCGAGAACCCTTAACCTCACCTCAGGCAGACATTACAAAGTCAAACGCGCCCTAGACGCAATGTACGGACAGCTTTGGAACAACAAACTCGCAGCCCGCTGCGGCCGCACAGTCACAGGCCGCCGCGCCCCCCGCGCCAACCCCGACACCCCCGCCCCCTGCCCCCTCTGCGGCGGACCTGACTCAGGAGGCCACATCCTGGGCGGCTGTCATAACGCACAGCTCCGTGCCATGTACATCAAACGACACAACATCGCTGTCCAAACCATTGCACGCGCCGTGTCCAGGGGCAGCAACGGCGGATGCTACATGGTGATGGACACCACGTCCCGAGCAGACCTTCCCGACTATGTAGCCGACAACCGCCTCCCTCCGTGGCTCCTACCCGACGCAGCCAACCAACCACCTCCACTACCGCCCAGACATCCTCCTCATCCCGTCCATCACCCTCGCAGCCTCCCGTGCCTCCGGCTTCACTGTGACACCCGGCGAGCACCACACAGTCCACATCATCGAGGCCAGAGACTCCTCGGACACAAACCACACCGCTAAACAACATGAGAAAGCGGAACAGCACCAGGCCCTCGCCGCGGAGCTCACCGCCGCTGGGTGGAAGGTCCAGTACACCCCACAAAGCGCCATCAGCCTGGGCTTCGCAGGAACCATCCGAAAGGACCTCCTCCCCCTGCTCACGACACTGGGCGTCGATCATAACGCCGACATCATAACAACAAGGCGGGGTGGGTCATGCATCGCCCACACACCCGCCTCCTCCTTTCCGGTAGTAAGGAATTCGTTCGCTTTCGTTTCGCAATTTAGCGCATGTCTTTAAGGGTGTACAGGTTACGGGCCTAGCCCGTTCCCTCATCTCCGCAAAGTATCTTAGAATACACGGAGTGCCCCCTGTCCCCACGGGACCCAGGTTATTTCCTTCAGACAAGGCCAGGTTTCTGCGATTTTGTGAGAATGGCGGCGCGGGGTGACGCGGCAGTCCCTTTGGGACCCAGGTTTTGTGTGTGCGACCAGGATCGGTGCGGCGACCCGGCCCGGCCGAGCGGCCGGGCTAGCACGTGGCGACATGTCGGCATGTCACACTGACATGCCGACATGTCGCCACGTGCTAGCCCGGCCGCTCGGGGTGGTCGCGTTCACAGGATCAGGCGCACGGAAGCACGCATAACATGTAGCGAGCGCGTAATAACGTGCAGGTAACAGGCTCGAGGGCGTTGAAGCATGCCTGAGCCTGCCCGAACGAGCAGACCGGCCGGGGTTAGTTTTGGACAAACGTACGAGCTTGGACAGGGAGCGCAGAGCATCACCGCGAATACTATACACAGACACATACGATGAACGGACCGCAATGTGATGTGCAAGGCAGGGAGGTTGAACTGCTGAAGCGGTTTTCTCGGGCGAATTTATGACGACATCCCACAGGCGAGCGGCAGAATTTATCGTGGACAAGAGCGGTTTCATGCAATTATATTAAAATGATGGTACGGGGTGGCGCGGAAGTCCCTTAGGGACCCAAGTAAGTTTTGTGTGTGCATGCGACCAGGATCGGCGCGGCGAGCTTGAGAGCGGCCCGGCTGGCGCGCGGCGGTGACATGTGGGCCTGTTAGTCAAGCGTGGTGGTCGCGTTCACAGGATATGCGCACTGAAGCACGCACAGCCCTATGTCAGCAGCATTCAGGCCCCTAATGTTACCGACTCCCCCCAAGATTCCCCGCTAAGGGCCCCTTTGGATCAGGGGCCCCCTCAACCCCCCCAAGCCTCCCAAGACATGTGTGCACTTAAAACATCGCAGGAATGCATTACAAGTCCACAGAAGTCGAGGGGAGTCAACGGAGCAGGTCCGTGTGGCAGCCCTAGCACACCGTGCCTCTCCACCCCTACCCCCTCCCTCATGATAAGGGACCCCCTAGCCCCCCCCCAACCGCCATCCGCATCTATTTGGGGGTTGGGGCGGCTGGACTGCGGACCTGGGGGGTTGGCGTGCAGCTGGGTCTCCTGCCAGCCTAAGGCCTGCTCGGGGCTCAAGGCGTTGGCGTCGACCAGCAGGGCGTGCACCTTCGGGCAGGCCTGGGGAGCGGGGCCGTTGTGGCGGGGGTGGGCGGGGGTAAGTGTTGCGGTTATGTCATAACTGGTGCCAGCGGTGGAGGCACACAACAAGGCGGTGCGAACCACGTGGGACCAACGGAAGCTGCTTCCAAATCATGGACGCAACAGCCGAGGCTGACCTCCCTGAAGACGTCTCCGGCACCCGACTTCCTAAGTGGCTCCTGCCTACCCAACTGCCCTGACCACATCCATCGGAAGATGCGACCGGACAAACTAATCATCCCCAGCCTTCCACTTGAACCGACGCACGCACGGCGTCTTGGCGTCTTTTTGCTTTTGTTTCGCAATTTAGCGAGTGTCCGTAACACACCCCTCCCTGACCGCAACCGTACCGTGTACATCATTGAAGTGGGGTACTGCACGGACACCAACCACGCAGCCAAAGCGCACGAGAAGGCCAAACAACACGCCAAGCTAGCCAAGTACCTACGGAGGGCCGGCTGGAAAGTTAAGTACATAACACAACAGGCGATCAGCCTGGGCTTTGCAGGCCGACTATCTCGACGGTTACCGTCACTTTCGAGGTAACACGTGCCCACTTGTTTTCGACGCTCACCAGCTCTCCGTGGCTGCCTGCTAGATCCGACAATGTCATCTCGCCCACTTCGCATCCACATTTTAGCGCATGTCCGTAGGCACCATACGCGCCTCCCTACCCAAGCTACTTCGTAAGCTCAGGGTGTCCGGGGTCGCAGCCGCCCGCTGCTGCAACACGCTCCATGACCACGCAGTAACCACCCTGAATGACATCGTGCGCACCCAAAGGCGTGCCGAAAGAGGGCTCCCCCTCACACCCATGGTAAGCCGGATAGCCGGCCTCCATACAGGCGCCATGTGCCTGTCACCCCTGTTCCAGCATGGTAGCAGGCGCTTGTACAGAGGGCTTGCCCTCCTCACCGCGTCGGCTCCCTTAATCCACGCCATGACCTATGGAAAGGCGTATACATTTATTTATTTATGGCTATGTGTGTGTGTGTGTGTGTGTGTGTGTGTGTGTGTGTGTGTGTAACAACGGGTTTACAGGCGGCCTGACGAGTCTCGTGAGCGAGTACTCGGGACAGCCAGCGACAGTGTGTGTGTGTGTGTGTGTCCGGAAGCGACGAGCATGGGTGTCGTTCGGGGGTCCTTCTCAAGAGAGCTTGCGTGTCTCATGCGTTTTTGGGGCCCTGGCGAGTCCTTGGCTGTCATTTTAAATGTAACTTGTCGCTAACTTGATTGGCTGGAACTGGAATACGGCCGGCAGCCTTTACGCTAGTCGACAAGGCTTGACCGATGCCATAGAGGTTGCTGTTGTGTGAAGGATTGGCGTTGAGGTGGTTGCAGACTTTTGGTCACGGCTTGCTGCATTCGTGAGTCTGTGCCAGCCTTCGCGCCGCTGGGACCTTGTCCCGAACAATCACCCTTTCCTTGCATTTGATGAGGTGTTACCGACATGCGCTAGCGGCCGTATAGCTAAATGCGAAATGCGAGAGCGAGGCAGCCGGGATGAGGTGGGAGGCTTGGTGGGAGGAGACACGGACTCACCACCGGCTTCACCCTAGCCTTGACCCTAGCTGCTGATCTAGGGACTCAAGAGGTAGTTAAAGACATGCGCTAAATTGCGAAACGAAAGCGAAAGCACGCCACCCCAGTCTTATGCCGATTAGCAACACGTGCGCTTGCAGTGAGCCTGGCTCGGGGTTCCTCCCCTCTCCGGAGGCGAGGAGCATGGGTGTCATCCGGGGTTCCTCCCCGAGTGAGTTTGCGTGTCTGGTGCCCTTTTGGGGCCCTGGCTGTCATCAAGGCTGCCGCGAGTACTCAGGTGTGTGTGTGGGGGGGGGGGGGGGGGACAAACGCAATCGTGGCGATACACCATGCTGTTGGCGCAAAGAGCCAGAGGTGCGCTGCTCCGATTGGATGTATGGATGTATTATCACTGTCTTACAAAAATTCTTGTAGAATCTTGTTGTACCAACGCACATTAGGCACGAGCCACGCACCTCGAGCTGCCATGCGTCAGAACACTGCTTATATTTTTTAGCTGTCATGCATTAAGCCTCAGCAGCAAGCAATCCCGCCGATGCATGGCCTCTAAGGTCAGGGAGCTGTTGTCGGCTTTGCGGACACTCTGGGGCGGAGCTCGTCTTGCCCAGGGCTCCACGACACGTCGCGGCGCCCTGATGTCATTTTTACTTCGAGAGCAACTGTGCGAGCTGCTCATGGACCTGGCGGGATGACGGCAAGTGGCAGCATTGGGAGCAAACTCAGGAACTGACGTCAGGGATCTTTCGCTGTCACTACTTCCAGCTTCTGAGCTGGAGTTTGTAAAGCGCGCGCATCGCGATGTCATAGCTAACGGATGAAATAATGCTGGACCCTCAGGCCACCGTCGCGGCCACCTCTGCACGCCCGAGAAGCACCAAGACCCGTCGGAAGCCGAGCGAGCACGGCAACAAAATGAAGGCCTTCCTCGCCCTCCTGAGCTCGCCAGGCTTTGGGCTGCTGGGGGTGGGCCTCGGGCTGGGCCTCGGGCTGGGTCTGGGGCTGTCCAGCATCGGCGGTGGGCTGCGCAGCATCGGCGGTGGGCTGCGCAGCATCGGAAAGTCGGGCTTGCAGGGGCTCGGCAGCCAGTCCTTTGCGAAGACCGACAGCACCCTGAAGGCTGCCTCGGGCGACTTCGGCAAAGAGTTTGGAAGCACCGCTGCAAGCACGATTTTCCGCCGTGAGCGCGACACGCAGCGCGTGGCGTGTGAGGGTGAGTTTAGAGTCGGGCCCCTTTACTGGGTTGTGCAGCATGCATTGGTGGTGGGGTGAATGGGCCGAAGGCTTAGGGGAGGGAGCTCGATTAGCCCTGCTGGGTTGGGAGCTCAACCGGAGTACTGGGAGCGGGTATGTTGTGCACTTCTGCTGACGCGTGTCATTCGCCAATCAGGGGGGCAGACGTGCGCCTGAACTTATATGCTCACTATAGCTGGGCTGACCAGTGGGCGCACGGGCACCAGGGTGGCGGCGGTCGCAGTGAAAGAAGCTCCGCTGCGCCCACTTTAAACTCTCGCTAGCTACACACTTACAGCTTACCACACACGCTCCCTTGACCCCTTGCCTTTCATTCGCTCCTTGAAATCATTCAGCCGGAGGACATCACCGTTGAGATGAGCAGATGCAGCTGTGGCGGCAGCAGTAGCAGTGGCAGTAGCACTGTGGCAGTAGCAGTGGCAGTAGCACATGCGGCAGTAGCAGTGACAGTAGCACCTGTGGCAGCAGCCGCTCTGGCAGTGGGTGCGGGTCACATGGGTTTTGGGACTGAGCGATTTCCAGCGGGACTGGCAGAGGCGGCGGCGGCGGCCGGGGCGACGACAGTAGCCCGCATAGTGAGGATGAGCCGCTTCTGTCGGCAGCCGCGTTCCTCCGCCTGCCCTCCTTTGAGCCCAACTCGGGCCGGGACAGCCGCGGCGGCGGTGGTGGTGGCAGCGGCTATGCAGCGGCAGTAGCAGCGGTAGGGGTCGCGGAGGGTGGTGCTGCAGCCGCTAGCGGCAGCGGCGGCGGCTACAGCAGCATCGACACGTCAGCTGGCGGCGCGCCCATTATTATGCCGTACCCAGCAGCCGCGTACGGTGTCGGCGCCGGAAGCCATATGTATGGCGTATACTGGTATCCAGCGGCGTGGCGGCGGTGGCGGACAGTGTTTGTTTTTTGGGCAACAACGTTACCTTGGGGTACCAAACCCAGGGTTGGGCTCCAGAAGAGGGTAATGTAGCGCGCCGGAGGCGCGCTAGCTCGTTACCCGCCGCATGGCCGGCCGGCGGCCGGCCCCCGCCGGCCGGGGGGCTGGCCGGAGCCCATGACGGGCACGGCCCATGCCAGGAAAGCGCCTTCTCAGCATCCGAAATGTGGTCATAGTGTATGATATGTTTTAAGCAGCAACGCAACCTGGATGGGAAGCACCTTGGGCTGTGCGTGCGCATGATGTCGCAGGAGCTGTTGAGTCAGGGGACCGGGGGCGGGAGCCCCCGGAGCTTCCCAAAAATTGCTATGTAAAAAACATGAATTTTGTTCATATGTTTCCACACCTTCACGTGTTTGATACTCCTACTTCAGGCCCTACTTGCGCCGCTTGGACTTGCCCGACTTGCGGGACTTGTGGGACTTGTCATACCGCCCCCGGCACTGCGCCCCTGCTTGGCTAGGAACTTCCTTTTACGCGTAAGACCCCTACTGCCCCCCCGCGACCCCCTCACCCCTGTTCTTGTTGCTGCTCAGGGCTTGCCCTCCTCACCGCGTTGGCTCCCTTGCTCCACGCCATGACTTACGGAAAGACGCATACATTGATTTACTTGTCTGGAAAGCCTCACCCTACCTTGTCAAGAGAGTTTAACTATATTTGCATGCAGGGATTGTTCTCCCCCGGTGGCGTCAGGGTTGCGGGAACAGGCGGGCACGGCTGGCGTAGCTGGCGCGTGTGGGGCTTTGCCGAATAGTGCGCGTCTCTAGGCCCCTTCCGAAGTCACAGCCATACCCCTCTCCATCAGCTACGCTTCCTCACCCCCGGCTGTGTTGTTCGTGTGTTGCACTGCATTCGACTCGCCCGCCATTCCGTACAGTCGGGCTTCCCCTTCTGCCCTGCCGCGCCCTGTTTTTGCCCTTGCTTGTCACTCTGTCGCCCGGCCACTGCTTGCTGCACGCTGTTTTTTGCATTACGCTCGTTGTCAGCTTCGGCGCTCATCCGTGGACGCTGGACGCCTGCCCGCAGGTGCGCTGAGACTCCGGCTCTCCCGCTGCGTGGCGTCGCATTGTCTGTGTGGTCGTGCTGTCGCCTGGCCGGGCGCCCGGAGAGTGAGGAATGCGCGCCAGCAAAACGCTCCAGCAACCTCCAACCAGCTACCGACGTCGGTACAGTAACAGCAGCGCGTTTCTTTTGTTTCTGATCCCAATGCCTTGCCTGCTCGTATTTTTGGATATATGGGGGGCTTCGGACACTGCCGGGAACTTGCCTTCTTGCCCCTTGCCAACTCCATGAGCGTGTGGGGCTTTGCACGTGTCCCTGCAATTGTGTATCGGCAGTCCGCGGTCAACACATCACTTCCGAGGCTTTTCCGCAACTTGTGTATACTTTGATACATGTTGAACATCACGACGATACAGATTGACAGCATGCTGCACTCGTTGACCAACTCGCACTCGCGGTCAAAACCCTGCCAAACCCAATCCGAACATCCACATTGCTATGTTTAACCATATCTGCTAGTAAAACGTTCAAGAATGACAACGGCGGGCACAGGCACGGCGGAGCTTGACCAGCAATTTGCAAAGGCGAGCACTGGCCGAGCGGGTCTTGTTTGGCAGGGTTCGATGTATGATAACTGTCATGATGTCATGAATGCTTCACTGTCTTGTTTTATGCAGGTCGCAGCGCAGGTCACGATGCTTGCGCTGTCACAGCCCAAGCCCGTCAAGCTGCGGGCGCAGGCCTGGCTCATCAAGCTGCGAGAGCCCGTGAGCTCATGAAGATTTTACTGGTCTTGGGTTCCTGTACTTGGTAGCTTAGCTTGCGACCGAGCGTGCCGCCCGAACTCACCACTTCTCCCTTCGCAGACAAACAACCCCGTCTTCAAGCGTAACCGCAACCTGTATGGCTCGCTGCTGCTGGCCCAGCTGCAGCAAGGCCGCCTGGAGCCGCCCTTCACCTCCTCGCCGCCCGACGGCGCGTTGCCCAACCTGCCGCAGCACCTCGCGTACCGGTGAGGCCGTCGTGCGCGTGGGCGGGCCTGGGCGTCCCGTCCGCTCGGACAGACGCAGCAGCGGCCTCATGATCCTACCTAGCGTAGACGAGTGTGTCTTACATAGACGGCCTGGTGGGCTTGGAGCCAGCGCCTGGTCTTGATCTTACAGCGGCCTCTGCACATCCTGACGCCACCCCAACCTGCCGGTAACCCACCCACAGGCGCCTGTCGCCGGCGCGCATCTCCGCCCGCGCCCTCCAGCACCACCACTCCCATCAGGCCGGGGGCCAGCAGCATCCGCACCAGCACCAGCAGCAGCCGCGCAGCGGCTCCGTCTCGCCCCGCGGCGGCGACCAGCAGCAGCAGCCTCGCCACGGCGGCGGTGCTGGCGGCGGTGCTGGCGGCGGTGCTGGCGGCGCCAAGGGCCCGGCGCATCCGCCGCATCCGCAGCACCCGCCTCACCTGGGCCCGGCCCAGCTGACGGGGCTGGTGGAGACGTTCCATGACAACATGCGGGCGCGCGGCTTTGACCTGCGCGACCAGGGGGCTGGAGGCGGGGGCGCAGGAGGAGCGGGGCCGAAGAAGGCCGTGGTGACGCCCAGGTGCGTTTGTGTTTGGGTCGGCGGGCGCGTCTGGGTTGGCGCGTAAGTTTGGGTGGGGCACCTTCTGTGGTGTCAGCGGGGGAAGGCCGCACGCACGGCGTTCTCTCTGAGACGACGGCGTTTTTATTGCGCATAGCGATCTCTCTGGCAGGGCCGGCGGCTCCACTGCCCCTGGCCCCGCCGCTGCGGCAGCGGCGCCGCCACCCGACGCCGGCTCCGTTGTTGACCTGTCACCCCACCCCCACCACAGCCTGCCCCAGTCCTGGCATCAACACCACCAGCAGCAACAGCCGCGATCGCAGTCGCAGTCCCAGCCCCAGTCCCAGTCCCAGTCTCAGCTGCCCTCTGCGTCCTCGCTCCGCGCCAACAGCGTCAGCGGCGCCAGCGCAATCAGCGGCGCTACTGGGGTCGATGCCGCCTGGGGCGGACCGGTGCCGCTCAGCAGCCGCCCATCGGCTGACGCCGCGCGGCCGGCGGGCTCTTCCCGCGCAGCCAGCGCCGTCAGTGGCGGCGCGGCTAGGGCTATGGGCGGGGCATTGTCGGCGCGTAGCAGCGACCGGGCGGCGCCCGCTGGCGCGGCTGCGTCGGCGCGGTCCTCGGTGCAGGTGGGGAGTGGGGAGGAGGTAGTTCATTCCAGAAACCAAAAGCGAGGGTTAGGGCGGGGCTTATTGGGAGGCTGGAGCACACCCGGCGTGGGCTGCATTTGCATGGCTCAGGCACCATAAACGCAGACGATCTCATCGGGTTATGGGATGTGAGGTTTAAGATGTGTCTGACGCTGGGCTTTCCACCCCTCATACGCGTGCAGGCGGCCGGGGACGCCGAGCACTTCTTTGCGCATGAGCACGAAGAGGAGGATGCTGTGGAGTCGGAGGATCAGGAGGTGGTAGTGACGGCGGCGCTGCTGGCGGCGAAGGAGGCGGAGCTGGCCGCGCGCGCTGCCCAGCGGCGGGAGGCCAAGCAGCGGCGCGAGGCAGAGGCCGCGGCTGCGGCGCTGCAGCGGCAGCGGGAGCGCTCGGCGGCGGGCAAGACCAAGCTGGATGCGGTGATTGCGGCGGCGGCGGGCGCGAGGGAGCAGTGGGCGTCACCGGTGGCGACGGCGCCTGCCCCCGCGCACGACGGCAGGAGCAGGTGCGGGGGCCTTGCCAACGGTGGGGCAGGGAGGTTGGGTAGTTTGGGGGACTCGGCGTAAGGAGTGCAAGGGGAAGAGCATGGGTTGGGATGCGATCTACCAGACAGGGGATTGGCATGGGTGGCACGAGTGGGTTTGGGACTTGCAAGGGACTTGTTTCCCATATAAGGGCCCAGGTCTGCGAACCGCCACGCCCACTCTGAACCTGAGGACACGCAAGTGTTTATGCACGCTGGTGTCCGCACACAACTTTCCGCCGCCGCTCTCTGGTCCTGGCCTTGCCTGCTTTACCACCTCTCTGGCCGCCGCTGCTTCACCAGGGGCGGCGGCACAGACCCGCTCCTTGATGATTGGCTCAGCCAGAGCCTTATGGCGGCCGGCGGCACGGCCGCTACTGTGGCGGCTTCAAGCGCCAATGCGGTCAGCTCTCATGTGGGCGGCGGTGGCGAAGACAGCAGTCGGCAGCAGCGTAGGCGACCCCAGCAGGCGGCTGGCGGTCCCCTGTCTGGACGCAGCACTGCCGGCAGCAGCAGCTACATCGCTAACGGCGGCGGCGGCGGTAATGCTCTGTATGGCCACTCTGCATTCGCAGATGGGGAGGAGCCGCTTCTGCCCACACCGGCAGCAGCCCTCTTCGCGTCGCCGCCCTCTGGCGGTGCACCAGCGGAGCCGCCGGCGGTGGGACTGGCGTTCCTTGGCGCCGCGGCGCGGCGGTCGCCTGCAAAGGCGGCGGCGGCAGTAGCGGCGGGCTGGGTGGGCGCCGGCAGCGCGTCGAGCTCTGCCTGGCGGAGGCCCATGCAAGGCCGCCAACAGCAGCCGCTGCCGCAGCCGCATCCCGCACAGACGCCTGCTGCGCCCCGCTACCTCACTGACTGGGCCTCATCCAATGAGCCTGCGTCCGCGGCCGGAGCAGCGCCCGGAGCAGCCCGTGGCGGCGGAGCCACCGCCGTGGGCACCGGCCTTGCTCCGCCCGGCGCCGGGGGGCTGGCGCTGCTGCCCCGGCCGCAGCCGCTCTCCCGTAGCACGCTACTGCCCGGCGGCGCCGCCGATGCCACTCCTCAAGGCCATGCTACAGCCAGCCAAGCCGCCGCCAGTGGCTACAGCGGCGACGGCAGCCGCGCCGTCACGTCCAACGCAGACTTCCTCCCCTGGGGCGAGCCCACGCTCCGCCTGTCGCCGCCGGCTGTGGTAACAGCAACAACAGCAGTAGCATCGTCGCCCAACACGACAGCGGCTGCTACAGCCGCGTCGCCGGGCTCGCTACTGGGTCGCAGCGACCCCGGGCCTGTTTGGCTGGCGTCGCCGCCGCCTCTTCCACCCGGCGCAGACGGCGAGCTGCGGCCGGTGCCGCTGCTGCTGCCCGCGCAGCGCAATGCACTGATGGCCGCCACCACGATGGCGTCTGCTCTTCCTTCTTCTGCCGCTGCTGCTGCCGCTGCCGCCGCCGCCGCTGCCACCTTCCTGCTCCGCAGCCCCGGCGGGCACCGGCCCACCGTCCGCACCAGCCCCCGCGGCGCCGGCATCTACAGCCCCGGCGGCAGCCCCAGCCCGGGCCGTGGTAATTGCAGCACCCGCAGCACCCGCAGCCCCAGCGCCAGCGCCAGCCCTCCCTCCCGAGGCCGCTCTCCACACCTCCACCAGCACCACTACCACCGCGGCGTCGCCTACCCCGACGCCGTGCACACGTACAGCCTGGCGCGGCGGCTGCGCTCCTCACCGCACGCGCTGGCGGCGGCGGCAGAGGAGGCGGCGGCGCAGGCGGCCGGCGGCGGCACGGTCGCGTACGCCGCCGACGGGTCGGGCGCGGGTTGCGGCGGCGGCTTCCTCATCCCCCGGCTGCTGTCGGCGCCGCCAGTGCTGGCGTCTGGGGGCACGGGGCCGGCTCGCTTCGATTTCAGTGACATGCTGCCGCCGCTGCTGGGCCCCGGTGCAGAGGAGGGGGAGGGGGAGGATGTAGAGGAGGAGGATGTGCTGGCAGGTGGGGGGGTGGAGGAGCGTGCGTACGGCCCGTACGCTGGATATGATGGTGGGGGTGGCTACGTTGGCTACGCGTCCGGAGGCGATGAAGATCGGTGGGCATCGCCGCCACATAGCGGCAGCCCTGGCAGCGGCAACGCCGGGTGGGCGGCGGCAGCGCCCGGTGCCGCCGCCGGTCCGACCGGCAGGACGACACGTGCTGGCTCCCGCCCCGGCGGCGGCGCAGCGGCAGTAGCGGCAGTAGCGGCGCAGCGGCAGCAGCAGCAGCTGATGGCGCTGTCGCTGGCCAGTCCGCCCGCCTCGCCAGCTCAGGTGGCGGCCGAGGCGGCGAAGGCGGCGCGGGCGGGGCTGTGGCGGCCGCCGGCGCTGCGCACGCCCATCCTGTTGGCGCCGTCGCCGCTGCCACCGCATCTGGCGGCGGCGGCGGTGCACACGACAACGCCCTCAGGAGGCTCCGCGCAGGCGCAGCAGCGCCACCGGAGCACGTCCGTACCACCCTCAACCTCCTCTTGGCGGCCGGCCTCCATCACTCCCCGCTCCGCCACGCCGCCGCCACCGCGCGCTGGCTCCGCTCGTGTTAGAGGTGGCGGCAGCACCGCCGCTGCCGCCGCCGCTGCCCGTACACCGCTGTGCGCCAGCGTCGCCGGCTCGGCAGCACGGTCCAGTGGCAGCAGCCGGCCGCCCGGCTCCCCGGGGCCCCGGGTCCCGCCGCCACCGCTGTCCTCGCCCACGCCTGTGCCGAGCAGCGTGGCGGTCACGGAAATGGCGCGGCGCAAGCTGGCGGCGGCGGCGGCGGCGGCTGCAGGTGTGGGGACTTCCGCATCAGCATCAGTAGCAGGCGGCGGCGGCGGCGGCGGCAGCGTCCGGTCGGCCCCGCGCAGCGGCCGCAGCGCCGCCAGCCACACCGCAGGAAGCGGCGCTGCCCGCAGGAGCACCAGCGCTGCGGCCGCTTCAGTCGCTGCTGCTGCCGCTGCTGGCAGTGGCGGCGGTGGCGGCGGCGGCGGCGGCGGCGGCGGCTCGGACTGGTCGCGCTCACTGCCCGTCAGCCGCGCGCCCAGCGCCTCGACTGCTACAGCCGCTGGTGGTGGTGGCGGCGAAGGCGCGCGCGGCAGGGGCACCACGCAGCAGCAGCAGCAGCAGCAGCAGCAGCAGCAGCAGCTGGTAGCAACCGGCAGCGGTGTGTACGACGGCGACGGTGACGGCGCCTCCTCGCCCACGCTCAGCAGCCGGAGTGCGCTGGAGCCTGAGACGGAGTCGCCGCGCCAGCAGCGGCAGCGATTGCCACATCCCGGCAGTAGCAGCAGCAGAAGCAGCAGGGCCGTGCCAGGCTCTGTTGCGGTGGGTGGCGGCGGTGGTGGCGGCGGCAACGGCGGTAGCTCAGGGGCTTCTGAGGACTCAAGCGTGGACCTGTCGCCCCGCCACCTTGCGGCGGCAGGGCGCGGTAGCGACGGCGCCGGCGCCGCCGCGGCACGGGCCATGCTTGCGCAGGAGACGCCCAAGCTCCTGCGCAACCGCGTGTCGCAACAGCAACCGCCGCCGCCGCCGCCGCCGCTGCTTTCGGAGCACGCGGATGCCACGAACCACGGCAGGGGCAGCAGCCGGGGGAGTGGCAGCAGCCGGGGGAGTGGCGGCGGCTGTGGTAGCGGGGACAACAACTGCCGGGACCCCTCGACAGGGCTGCCGGCGTCAGCAGCGGCTGTAGCGGCCGCGGCAAGTCAAGGTGCCGAGGAGGACGTCGAGGGCGTGATTGCCGAGTTCGAGAGGTCCCTGCAGGTGGGTCGGGCGGTTGAGGCGGGCCGGGGTCTTGCACGCATGCTTGCTAGCGCTGAACAGATGGCGACCGTTGTTGGGTGGACACATGCCGTACACGTGTGGACGCATGCCGTACCTGGCACCGCCCCCAAGTTGTTCTTTACTTTGCAGCTCATTCTTCGTCCCTCCGCCCTTGCCAAATGCAAACCCGTGCCCCCCTGCCTCCCTGCCCCTCCCTCGGCCGTTTCGCTTCTGGTTTCTGGAATGCACTAACAACACACAAACATCACACACACATCACACACTACAGGACCACTTTGAGGTCACGCTGCGCCCCTCCCCAGCCACCGGCCCCGCCTCTCGTACTGCTACTGCTGCCGCCGCCGCCGCTGCCGCCGCCGCTGCTGCTACTGCCGCTGACACGGAACGGCGGCTGGCGGACCGCTTCGCGCTGCAGTCCGCCCTGGACGACTTCCGCCGGGCCGTAGAGCGCCTGAAGCAACGCCTGGCGGCTGCGGCGGTGGCAGCACCAGAGGCGCAAGGCGGCAGTAGCATCAGCAGTAGCAGGCCGCAGGATGGCGGCGGCGGCGGCGGTGGGATCACAGCAGAGGCGTTCCGCCGTGTTGCATCCGGGGCGCTGCAGCAGTACCGCCATGACGTAGGGCTGCTGCTAGCGCGGGTGCGGTCCGTGCTACAGCCGCTGCAGCCGCAACTGCACCAGCTGCTGCTACAGCCGACAGGCGGGCCGCCGGTGATGGCGAGCAGCAGCAGCAGCGCCTTTGAGCGGCTGGTGGCGGAGGCGGGCGCGGCCGAGCGGGCGGCGGCGACGGTGCGCGAACTGGAGCTGCGGCGGGGCCTCGTGGGCCGAGTGTTGGCAGCGCTGGAGGTGAGAGGTGGGGGAGGGGATTGCGAGCGGGCAGATGGTTGACGCGGTGGCACGGGTTTGCGTGGACAGTGCACATAGAAAAAACAAGTCGTCAGGGTTGCATCGGCACCGGCGCTTTGCCAACTCGCACAAGCCTTCTCACACGCTCCTCATCATCATCCTCATCCTCCGCCCACCGCTTCCTCACAGGAGTCGGCCCACCAGCTGGGCGTGCGCGTGCTGACGCTGGCGGCGGCGCCCGCCGGCCTGCCCGGCCCCGAGCTCCGCGCGCTGGCGGCGGCGCTGCGGCAGCACCTAGCAGCTGCAGGCGGCGGCGGCGGCGGCCCGGGTGGCGCCGCCGCCGCCGGCAGTAGCCCGGCAGCGGCCCCGTTTGTGGCCGCCGCCGCGGAGGCTGCTTTTGGTGGAACAGCTACAGCTCCACACCTGCTCACGGCCGATGGCGCTGGCTTTGCGAGCGGTGCTGCTGCAGGCCAATGGGGGCCGCCGCCGCCGCCGGCGGCGGGAGCATCCGTAGCCGGCTGGCCGCTGTCGGGGCCTGCTGGTGCTTGTGCTGGTGCTGGTGCTGGTGCTGCCGGCGACATGCCCACGCCGGCCGGGCGGCTGGACTTCAGCGCACCCGAGTCGGAGGGCCGCCGCCTGCTGGTGACGACGACGACGAAGACAGCAGGGGTCGTGCAGGGGGCTGTGGGTGCGCGGCAGATCGGGGCGGGGGCGGGGGCGGGGGCGGGGGCGGAGGCGGGGGCGGGGGCCGGCCGGAGGTCGCCACTGTGGCCGAGCGGGGAGCGTGCCGGTACCGGTGCCGGTGCTGGCGAGGAAGGGTATGGGGCGGGGCCAGGCAGCCTGCTGGCCTCGCTCTTCGCCTCGCCGCCGCTCCCGCTCTCGCTTCCGCAGCAGCAGCAGTCGAATCAGTCCGCGGCGTACGCGCCTGCAGTGGCAGTAGCAGCAGCGCCGGGCGGCGCCGCGTGGTACGCAGGCCCGCGGCCACAGCCGCAGCTACTGCCGCGGCCGCTGGCGGCGGCCGCGACCCCAACGCCGCCGCCGCCGCCATCCCTGCGTGCTTCATGGCCGCCGCCGCCGCCGCCACCTACATCAGCCGTCGCCGCCGCCGCCTCGGGCTCTAGGTACGCAGACGCGGCGGCGGCGGCGCTGCTGCTTGAGGACGCGGCGGCGGTAGCGCGACAGCACCTGCAGCACCACCACCAACAACAGCAGCAGCAGCGGTACCAACAACAGGATCCGTCACCTGTAGGCGAGCCCGGCTGGCACGCCGGCGCAGCCGCCGCCCGGCTGGCAGCAGAGGCGACGGCCGCGCGCGAGGCGGCGGCGGCGGCGCGCCTCGCTGCGGAGGGGGCGGCCCTGGCGGCGGCAGACGCGGCGGTGGAGGCGGCACTGCTGCGCCGCAGCTGCAGCCGCAGCCCCTCGCCCTCCCCCGGTGCCGGCCGCCTGCCGTCATCCGCATCGCGCTCAGCTTCACCGCCGCCTTACGACCTCATTGCCTATGGCAGCCCGCCGGCGCTGCCGCCGAGTCCTGGCCCTGGCTCAGCAGCACCTGGAGCAGCAGCGGCGGTGGCGGCGGCGGCACCTGCCACGCATTCGCCGACACACTACCGGGCTGTGGTGTACGAGGTCGCGCCACCGCCCGGCGGCGGCCGCCACCAGCCAGAGCTGCAGCAGCTGCAGCAGCTGCAGCAGCAGCTGCTGCAGCGGCGCCAGCAGCGGTCTGCGTCGCCAAGCGGAGCAGCAGCAGGGGCGGCGGCGGCAGCCGGCGTGGCGGCTGCGGGCGCGGGTGTGATCCTGTCCGCACCAGAGCGCGCCGCGCTGACCGCCGCCCTGTACTCTGCCTCCTCGTCGCCCTCCACCGTGCCTGCCCAGCGCGGAGCTGCCGCGCTGGAGCAGCAGCAGCAGCAGCAGCGGGAGCTGACCTTTGGCGGCGGCTTTGGTGGCGGCGCCGCGCAGGCTGCCACCGCCAGCACCGCCAGTGCTGCCGCCGCCGCAACCTTCACCTCCGCCAGCGGCGGCGGCGGCGGCGGCCACACCACCCTCACCTTCCCAGCCAGCCCAGGCACGTGCGCCGCCAGCCCCTATCCGCCCAACGCCACGTCGTCTTACCACCCTTTCCACCACCACCACAATCAGCAACAGCAACAACGGGAGGACATGGAAGAGGAGCTGGCGGCGGCGCTGGCGGACGAGGCGGTCCTGCTGCGCCCCGGCCACCCCTCCTCAACGCCAGAGGACCTGGCGCTCGCGCACTTCCGACAGCTGCGGCGCCAGCTGGCGGCCTCGCCACCGCCCCAGCCCGCCGGGGCCGCCGCCGCTGCGGCCGCCGCCGCTGATGCTGGTGCCGGCGGCGGCATTGTGTCTGCCGTAGCGGCGGCACCCAAGGTGGAGCCGCAGCAACCCACGACGTCGCGGTTCTCCGTGCCAGCAGCAGCAACAGCAGCAGCAGCAGCGACGTCGCCAGGGGCCGCCCGTGTCGCGGCGGCGGCGGCGGACGCAGCCGCGGCGGAGGCGGCGCGGGCAGCCGCAGGCCGCGACTATGAGGCCTTTCAGCTGGTCAAGCAGCGGCTGGGCCTGCTGGGCGGCGGCGGCGGCCTTTCGGCTTCCCCGCCGCCCGCCGCCCCGCCGCCTGCGTCTTACCGCGGCAGCGTGACGGCGCCCTTCTCCGCCTACTCCGCTAATGCAGCAGCGGCAGCAGCAGCAGCAGCAGCCGCAGCCTCCTCGCAGGCGGCGACGGACCGCGCCGCCGGCGCCGCCGCCGCCGCCGCCGTCGCGCAGGTGGTGGGCGCGGGCGACCCCCGCGAGCTGACTGCGCGGCTGCAGCGGCTGGCGGAGCGGACGACCGCGCTGCAGGCGAGGGTGGAGGTGCTGGCGCGGCCGCCGGCGGCGTCGCCGCTGGCTTCGCCCTCGCCCGCCAAGGCGCGCCTGCAGTTGCAGCAGCATCGCTAGCAGCACAGCAGAAGCGATCGATTAAGGGTGGGATGGGAGTTCCGCAGCCTTGCGTGCGTGATCACGGTATTTGGTGAGACAGAGATGATGCTGCTGCTAGCGCAGTGTGATGTGGAGGGTGACACGTGGGCGCACGTGTCCGGCCAGTTCGAGGTGGGCCGGGGATGGGCTGTGTTCTGTACGGGCAGCAGCTGGACGGGCTTTAGCCATTTGTGGAGTGGCAGTTTCCAGAAGTATGGGAAGGCGCTCGTGAAGGACAGAACATGCATGTGGGGCTAGAGCAATTTCGCGATAATCAGCCCTGAAACCCCCCTAAAACATGCAATTTCAGCGTTCGGCTGCGGAATGTGAGGCATGCGCTAAACTGCTTTTTTTACCGCATCCTCCGGGCCTAAAGTCTGATTTCTTACGGATCCTCTATTTATCGCTGTAATGCTTGATGCCGACATTTCCGCTTAAACCGTCCTCCTACCCAGAGCATTGCATGTGCATGACAGCTCGCAGCTTGTCCGCCGTCCGCCGCTGCTTTCGCTTTCCTTGTGTGACCACATCATCATCAATCTGACCCATTCCCTCTCCTGTGCTCCGAATGCCCTGCCCGAATGTGCTCGCTCGCTCGCTTGCCCCGCTCGCAGCCTGCCGCCGCCTTCACTGGGGGCCTGGGCCTACGGCCGCCAGCGCCCACCGCAGCCGCAGCAGCAGCAGCTGCATTCGCCGGCGCAGTCCGCCATGCCCCATGGGCTCGGTGGTGGCGGAGGCGAAGGTGGAGGCGAAAGCGGCGGAGGCGACGGAGGCGGATGCGGCGGGGGGTCTGCCGATGGCGCGAATGCACGCTGGCCAGGTGGCGCGCCGCCGTTGTGGGTTTGCCCCTGCGGCGCCCACGCAGTCACGACGCAGCCCGCCGCCGCTGCTGCTGCGACCTTCCCACCCCAGCAGCTACGTGGCGGCGGCGGCGGCGAGTGGGATGCCGCTGTGGCTGCTGCGGCTGCTGCTGCCGCCGCGGCGATGGGATGCCGCTGCAATGCTGGCGTAAGCAACCTGCCGCTGAGGGGCGGAAACATTCCCGGCTGCAGCTGCAGCTACAGCCCTTACACACCGCTGCTGGCTGCGGCGCTGTGTGTGCGCGCCGCGCCGCCGCACCTGCTGCCGGCGCCCCTGCAAGTACCGGTAGCAGTCCCGCCCGTGGCGCACGGCGGCGGCGGTGGCTGCTGCAGCAGCAGCGGCCAACAGCACCAGCAGCACCCGCAGCACCCGCACCAGCAGCTACAGCCAGGGGTGACATCGCAGCCCGGTCCGCCGCCGCCGTCACCGTCACCGCTTCGCCAACTGCTGGCAGCGCAGCTGGCGGACCTCACTCGCTGCACCCAGGGGCTGCTGGAGCGGCAGCAGCAGTAGCAGCAGTAGCGGCGGTGGTGGTGGCGCCAGTGGCTGTGGCTGTGGCCGTGGCCATGGTGGCAGTAGCAGCCACGGCAGTCGGTGGATGGTGGAGGAAGTGGCAGTAGCACACGGATGGTACACGGCAGCAGTAGCTTGTGCATGGCAAGGGCTGGAGGTGGTGGGAGGCGTGGGTGGTCGCGTCGTCGCACATGCTGCGCCAAGAGGCGCTGTGTAAGACATAGAACGACATGGCTGGGGCAGATTCAAGAGGGAATTGACTTGAATAATCAGGTTATTACTGATTAGGCCTGCTATTAGATTGTCTGCCGCGAGCGTCCACTCGCGTTGCGGAGGGGGTGGGACAACCCGCGCGCGCAAAGCACTCAAGAGCCAGGCACGGTTCGTGGCAGTACGACACCATGGCCGCCCTTTTGTAGGCAGCAGCAGGCAATGGCTCAGAGCGCCTGTAGTGGCGACCGCATGCATGCATGCATGGGAGGGGGCCGGTCGGTGGGCGGGTTGCGGGTTGCCGCCCAATGCTGGCGACTGCCCCGCGGGTCCCATCCCGATGTCAGCTCGGCAACTCTTTCCCTTTCCCTTTCGCCAGCCTTTCCACCCACCCAGCAACGCCACACGACGAGCAAATAGCCACAAGCCACAATGTCCGCGGCTGCTTCGCATACGCCGGCAGCCCCCGGCGCCGGCAGAGGCGGGCCCGAAGCGAAGGAAGAGGGCACCGCGCCGCACCAGCAGCAGCGTCATCAGCAGCATCAGCAGCAGGGCGCCGGCGGCGACTCCGAGCCGCTGGCTGAGCATGCAGCCGCCAGGTCAGGCAGACGCAGCCTGTGTTATGTCACCTGCTGGCTGGAAGGAGAAATGGAAAAGGGGAGGGGCTCGCACAGGCTCCGCTCGAGTTGGGAAGTTTTGGCGGGAGTCGCTGCTGCTTGTTTGCTCTCGCCTGCTCAGGAGGTCCTTCTGCCCCTGCTCTGCCCCGCCCCTGACGTTGTTCATTGGCTGCGTCTATCAACCGGCGTCCCTGCGTTCATGGATAATAATGATAATGACGATGACAATGATGCAGTTATCGGCAGGCGGATGAGGACGAGATGCTTGCGGCGCTCAAGGCCGAGGTGCGGTGTGCTGCTGGGGGGGGGGCAGGGCCGTGTAGTGCCGTCGGTGGCGGTGGTGCAGGGAGGCGGCGGGTGGGGTGGGTTAGGACTTCGGAGCGAGTAAGGGCACGCGGCAGTGGACTCACTCCTAGTGGCTAGCTGCGTGCGGGGAGCCGGCACCGTGTCGGGGTGGGGTGGGCAGCGCGGTGCAGGGGTGGGGGTGGGTGGGTGGGCGGGTTGGCGGGTGGGGTGTGGGCTCCGGCGGGGCAGGGCGCCACGCACCTGCTGCTGGGTGGTGCAATACGGGTTCGTTGCTGGGCGGGGCCGGAGAGAGCTGATTAGCTGAAGGTAGGTAGGGGAAGGAAGGGACCGGGGGAGGTCATGCATTGTGATGGCAGCAGGCGGCTCGTGCTTGGGTTCGTGGCGGACATGCCCCACGCATGCACAAGCCCAGCCTTACTTCGAGCCAAAATGGTGATGAGCCTCAGGCACGTATCCAGCAGTGCTAGTGTATGCTAGCACGGTGTGCCGATGTGCCATTGTGCCGTACTTCCGTCCCCGCACGCCCCCGCCCGCCCAGGCCCGGTCGCGCACCATCAGCTACCACAGCGACACGGGCGGCCACGACCCGCCCCGCAACTCGCCGCCCTCCCTGGCCAGCGGTGGGTGTGGTGGGTGGGTAGTTCATTCCGGAAACCAAAAGCGAAACGACCAAGTGGGGGTGGGGTGGGTGGTGTGGTGTGGTATGGTGGGCGTGATGGGTGGGCGTGGGTGATGAAGGGAGGGAAAGGGGTTCGTGTGCGTGTGTGTCGGTGACTCGTTGAGTCGTTGTGTGTTCGTGCCGGCGTGAGCAAGCGGACGAAGCATGCCGTGCGTGCGGCACGTTGCATGGGGCGACGGCGCTTCAATGAGGTAAGAGTGAGAGTGTGGCTGGTTCGGGTTCTCTTGGTCGTTTCGCTTCTGGTTTCTGGAATGAACTACCCCCGCTCCCCACCCCCCGCCCCCCAGGCGCGTTCGGCAAGTATGCGGCGGCGGTGGCGGCCAACCGGCACATGAGCCCGCTGGCGGTCATGTCGGGCGTCAAGGTGCGGGGCGGGCCTTGTGTGGGCGTGTTAGCGAAAGGGGGGGGGCGGGGGCGGGTTGAGCGTGGGGTCATCTTCATACGTGTCGTTGGGAGGTGCCAACGGTCTGGCGTGGGGAAGAAGTCTGCATGTGCCGCTCCAGCCTCTCGTTCCCCCGTGTGCGTACCGTCTCACAGTCTCTACCTCCTGCCCCCCCCGCCGCCGCCCCTGCAGGTGCCGGCGCCGCGAGACGCCCTGCCCGGAGAGGAGGAGGTTGCGGCGCGGCTGGCGGCCGAGGTGTGTGGTGGTGTGGTGTGTGGTGTGTTAGAGATCACAAGAAGATAACAAGCAAGCGGGTGTGTGGTGTGTGTGTGTGTGTGTGTGTGGTGTGACGTGGTGTGTGGTGTGTGGTGTGGTGGGGTGCGCGCACGGGCTGACGAGCATGCATGCCGATAGCCAGAGGCCTTGGGGCGTTCGTTCCGTAACACTAACCTGCCTTCCGTTCAATCACCACCACCACCACCCTAACCACCACCCTAACCACCACCGCCTTCCCACACACCCGCACACCCCCCACCCACACGCCCCCCCACACCCCTACCGCCAGGCCGCCGCCGCCTATGAGGCGGAGAAGGCGGCGGGCGGCGGCGCCGTGCCGCGGTCCGGCGTGGCCAGCAAGCTGCAGAGCGCGGCGGACAAGTTCGCGCGCATGGTGGGTGGGGTCATGGCGGGGGTTTGGGGTGGGGTCATGCAGGGGTGGGGTCATGGAGGGGTCATGGAGTGGTGGGGTGGGGTGGGGTCATGGAGGGGTGGGGTCATGGAGGGTTGGGTTGGGTTGGGTTGGGGTGGGTAGTACATCTCAGAAACCAGAGCGACCATTGTGGGGGGTTGGTGGGGATTCAGGGGTGTGGGGTCTGGGGTGGGTGGCGGGGCGTTAGGGTACGAGGCGTGCGCGGGCGTGTTGGATGGGGAGCGTGGCGGGGGCGTGTGGGGATGCAATGGCCGAATGGTGATGACATGTGCGGCTGTGCGCCCGACGCGCACCATGCGCACCCGCCAACACATGCACACCACGCACCACCCGCCAACACATGCACACCACGCACCACCCGCTGACACGTGTGCAACACGCACCACCCGCTGACACGCGTGCAACACGCACCACCCGCTGACACGCGTGCAACACGCACCACCCGCTGACACGCGTGTAACACCCCGACCAACTCATCCCCAGGTGGCCATGGACAAGGAGTGCCCGCCCCCCTCCTCGCCGGTCACGCCGCAGCTGCGGCAGTCGCAGCAGCAGGGGGAGCAGCAGGAGGAGCAGCAGCCAGGCGGCGCTGTGGCGGCGTCTGGTGGAGGCAGTGGTGGCGGCGAAGGCGGCGGCGGCGGCGCGGGAGAGGTGCAGGAGGAGGAGGCGGCCGGCGGCGGCGGCGGGTTGCGGGCGTAGCGCTTCGCAGCTCTCTCCAGAGGTTAGCAGAGGGGGTGGCAGGTGGGCGCGTGGGGCAGCAGAGGTGAGACGGAGCGTCAAAGGCAAAGGAAGTACGAGAAACAATGAAGGCGGCATCGAGCGCGCTGCAGGGTGCTTCCGTTCCAAGTGGCACTCCCGGTCGTTGTGTGAAGTTGAGGGATGGGATGTCACGTCTTCGCGATGCCAAGGATGTTATGGGATGTTACGGTCCCTGCAGGCGCTTATGGCTTGGACGCGCGCATTGTGGCAATGTGCGGATTGGACATATGCATGTGTTGTGCGGCGTGTGTCCTGAAGTACGGTGCTGCCGGGCAAAGCCGCCCCCACGGCCCCACCCACTCGCTCCAGAGCGTGTGTCGTCAGTGTGGGGAGCTGCCTTGCCGCCGGCAGCCAGGCGTCCCAACGGCAACTTAGCCACATACATATGGCCGCGGGCGAAAGCGCCAGGAATTTAGTAGGCATATTCCATTCCAATCCGCAAGCTGGCTGCTTTCCGAGAGCTCTTTTGTGGCACGGTCAAGTGTCGCGTAAGGCCGCAGGGTCCAGGGGCAAACGTGCGGGTGGCCTAGGGTTCGTGCCGGTACAGAATCCGGCCCAGCGTCTTGTGCAAGGATTTAGCACCCTCTTAATTGACAATAAGTAAGCCTTGCATAGGAATCCCAGTGAAAAAGTGAAGCGCGAAGAAGAGTCGGCCCCAAACTGCGCACGGTCGACTTTCTTTCAACATTCTCGTTACAATCAATGGTCTCTTCACGATAGTCGCTCACTTATAAGCATGAGTGGCAAATTCAAGCGCGGTCAGCGCCACCAGAAATGGAACGAGAGCGGCACATCGTTTAGCGAGGCGTTCCTGGCCGAGGTATGGAATCAGAATGTTGTATGAAGCAATTAGGTTTATCAGTTTACACCTAGGGGTCAAAAACTCAACTTGCATGCTGGCGGCGACGCGCGCGTTTTTTCGCGGACAGCGTGTGACGACTCGCAGTCTCAAATGCGCTTTACATGACGTCAAAATTCATGCTCATAGGTCGACGCCGCGGCGGCAGGCGGCCAGGAAAATGGCGCCCCGCCGACGCCCCTGCGTGCCTTCGCCGTCGAGTTGCTGGAGATGTCTCGCCTGCAGCACACCTTTGGCGAGGTGGAGGATGTGCGGCGCCTCGTGAACGCCTTCACCAAAGTTGCTACTGCTGGAGCGGCAGCAGCAGCAGCAGGAGCAGCGGCGGGCGCAGCAGCTGCTGCGAAGGCCGGCAGCGGCAGCGGCGCAGCGGCTACTGCCGCCGCCGCTGCTGCTGCTGCTGCCAGCACCGGCACCGGCACCACAACCGCCTCTGCTGCTACTGCGTCTGCGTCTACTGCGTCTGCCGCTGCCAGCGCGGACTTTGCCCGCGCCGCCTGGCTGCTGTCGGGCCTGCTGTTCCAGGAGGGGTCGCGGCCGCTGCACCGGGCGCTGCTGGGCGGCGTGCAGCGGCTGGCGCCGGCGCAGCAGGGTGGGTGGGTGTGAGAGTTTGTGTGGCCTGTGGGCGAGGTGCGAGGGGCGTTGGTTGACTGCTGGTTTTGTGTGTGGTGCGGGACGGAGGAGCGTGTGGCAGGAGCTCCCTCCGAGTGGGCATGGCCTTGGGTTGGGTGGGTTTCAGGGGGTGAGGAACGGCAGCCGCGCGAGCTGCCTGGCAGTTCGGGATGCGATGCCGACACTGCCGTATGCGTTCGCCTGTGCGGATACAAACCTCCTCGCCGCTGGGCTCGTGCTCGGCTCCAACGTCGCTTGGCGTCCTGCATACGGGCTTGCCAATTGTGCGCTGCGCTGTGCTGTGCTGTGTTGCCCATGACAGACGAGTTTGGAAGGGCGGTGACGGCGCGGCTGCAGGCCGCCCTGTCAGACCTGGACGCCGCCTGCCCGCTGCCGCCCCTGGCGGCTGTAGCACCGCTGCAGGGCTTCCGCAGCAGCAGCAGCGGCGCTGGCACCGGCAGTAGCAGCGCGGCCGCTGCTACAGCCTCCGCGCAGCAGCAGCAGCAGCAGCAGCCGCAGCAGCAGCCGCTGCTACTGCCGACGGGTGTGCCGCTGGGGCCGGTGATGTCGTCGCTGCTGTGGCTGCCGGCGGCGGCGAGCTGGGTGGCGCCGGCGGCGGCGGCGGCGGTGGGGCGGCTGGCGGGCGGCGTGGATGCGGTGCTGGCGGCGGCGGATGTGGGGGCGCTGCATGTGGCGCCGGGGCTGATGGAGGAGGTGCAGGTGGGGGCTGGGTGAGGGTTTTAGGGTGAGGGTAGGGGTGAGGGTGGGTTAGGGTAAGGGCAAGGGTGAGGGTAGGTTAGGTTACGGGTGGGTACGTGGGTACGCAGCAGGTTCTACAAGTCAGGTTTTGGAACTGGGGCCGATTTCCTCGGCTTGCCAGACGAGGGGTTTGTCGGTCGGTCGCACGGCTGACGTTTGTTTAGCTTCGGGCCGCTGCCGCTCTCCGCTTCAGTGGGTTGTGTTTTGGAGCCGTGGCACACACACTGCCACTCGCCCTTCCACACACCCGCACACCCACACACCCGCACCCGCACACCCACACTCGCACCCGCACACTGCCTGACACAAGGCCTCTCTCTCTCTCTCTCTCTCTCTCTCTCTCTCTCTCTCTCTCTCTCTCTCTCTCTCTCTCTCCCCCACACACACACACACACACACACACTTCCACACTTCCACACACTTGCAGGACGCCGTGGGCGCGCTGTACTACCTGCTGCAGCACCACGGCCCACTGCTGGCGGCGCAGGAGGCGGACTGGCAGCAGCAGCGGCAGCAGCAAGCGGGGGCTGGCAGTAGCATCAGCAGTAGCACCAACAGCGGCAGCGGCAGCGGCAGCGGCAGTAGCATTGGCCAGCATGGGCCGGCGCACGACGCGGTGGTCCGGGCGGGGCTGGCAATGCTGCGGGCGCTGCAGGCGCGTGTGTGGGTGTGGGTGTGGCGTGGCGTGGCGTGGCGTGCGATTGGGCGGCTGGACGAGGCAGCCGAGTGTCCTGGGCTGGTGTGGCTGGTGTCGCTCTTTCCTAGCACTTGTGCGCAATGGTGTGTTAAAGGGCCAAGCCCCCCCCTGCTGCTGTCGTGCACCCCACAGCGCCACCACCCTCACTGACCCCCCCCCACCATCCGATTCAAACCCCACCTTGCGCTTGCTCTTTGACAACAGGGCCGCGCGCTGGTCCGCGAGGCGCTGGCCTCCGCCGCGGTGGTGCTGTGGGCGGCGGCGCTGCTGCCGGCGGTGGCGCCCGGCGCCGCCGCCGCCGCCCTGGGGCAGGGGCTCTTCCTCACGCCGCTGCTACAGCCGGCCGCCGCTGGAGCTACAGCCGTTGGGGCTGGTGCTGCTGGTGCTGCTGCCGGCGCGGGCGCGGTTGCCGCTGCTACTGCCACAGCTACAGCCGCCGGCGAGGCCGTGGAGGGGGCCGCGCGGGTGCTGGTTTATGACCCCGACGGCTCGGTCGAAGCTGCAGCTGCTACTGCCGGCGCCGCCGCCGCCGCTACCGCTGCTGCCGCTGCTGCTACAGCCGGCGCGCAGCTGGGCGGCTGGCTGGATACCTGGCTGCGGGCGCGCAGTAGCACCGGCCGCAGCAGCAGCAGTGGCAGCGGGGAGCTGCTGGATGAGATCCGGCGCTTCTCGCCCATTGGCCGCATCTGCTCACTGAAGGGCCTGGTGACGGCCATGCCCAAGGTGTGTGTGCGTGTGTGTGTGTGTGTTAGAGATCACAAGGAGATAACAAGCAAATCAAAGACCGTGCATGTGTGTGTGTGTGTGTGTATATATATGGGGGGGTTGTTGTAACCAGCCCAAACTAAACCAAATAAAATGCCAAATAAGAGGGCACGGCACGGTGGGATAGGTGGGACGGGGTAGCCATCCATGGAGAGTGTGTAATCAAAAAATGGAGTGGGGGGGAGGCTGTAGCCATAGCTGTAGCCATCCATGGATTGTGCCCGCTGCTGTCAAAGGCAAAAGAGGGCACGGCTCGGTGACTGCGGTGCGGATGAGGGTTGATGCAACCAAATCGAACGTGCCACTCTCCAAACAATGTTAACCGCATCCCCGCCCCGCCCCGCCCGCCCAAACCCGCAGGAAGCCTCCTGCGCGCCCATAACCTGCCTCACTATAACCACCTCTCCAACCGCCGCAACCGCAACCGTAACCGCCACCGTAACCGTAACCGCCGCGCCCTGGCACTTTCTCATCGACGGCGCGCTGGCGTACGGCTGCGCCTCCATCGCCGCCGCCCCCGACGCGCACTTCAAGTTCCACGCGTCCTGCGTGCTGGCCTTCTGCGTGCGCAAGGTGCTGGACAGCTGGGCACAGCAGGGGCAGGTGGAGGGGCAGGGGCAGGGGCAGGGGCAGCAGGGGCAGGCGGAGGGTCAGCAGGGGCAGGGGTCAGACAAGGCGGGCGGCAGCCAGGGGGGTCAGCAGCAGGCGGATGCGGACGACGCGGCAGGCCTGCCGGCGGCGGCGGGTGCGGCTGACGAGAGTGAGTCAGGGCCGGGAAAGCCTCGGGCGCCTCGGGCGCCTCAGGTGCGGCTGCGGCCGGCGCTGCTGCGGCCGGCGGGCCTGGAGACGCTGATGGGGCTGATGTGGGCCAACCTGGACGAGCCGCTGGGGCAGACGGCGCGGCAGGTGGGTGGTTGGGGCGGTTGCGGCGGATGGGGCGGTTGTGGTGGTTGGGGCGGTTGGGGCTGAGTGTGTTAGGCGGGGACGGAGGCGGGGTCGTACCTACCTGTGTGCGGGTAGGCAGCACTATGCGGGCGTGTGCCTGCACGGGCTAGAAGGCCGGAAGGTGGAGAATGAAGGCCGTGTCGACACGGCACGGTGGAGGGGTGTGTGCCCCCATCTCCGTCCCCGTCCCCGTATGCACTTGTACGTGTATGTGTATGACGGTGCAGTGCTCATCCTGGGGGGGGTTGGGGGGGCGATGTGATAACACGGATGGGTGATAACACCGATCAGTGGAAGCGTGGTCCGCCGCCGCCTGTTGCGAACACACGCTACAGCAGGAGCTACGTGGCTTGCTGGCTAGCTCCTGCTCAACATGTGCACCCAGCCGCCCGGCAACCGCGACTTGACGCATCCAGAATTCTCTAAACGATTCAAACGCAAACACCCAACCTTTCCACTCCTTCACATTCACATTCACATCCACACAGCTGCAAGACGCCTTCGAGGCGCTGCTCGACACGCTGGCAGCGCAGGAGGCAGCGGCGCCGGGGGTGCTGCCGCCGCTGGCGACGTACCAGCAGCAGGTGCGTGTGTGTATAGCTAGTGTGTGTGTGTGTGTGTGTGTGTGTGTATATAGCTAGGTGCGGGTGTGTGTGGATGTGTGGGTGTAAGAGAGAAAAGGTGGTTGGATGAGGCCGTGCGAGCGTGTGTGTTTGTGTCCAGGGAGCCAGAGTGGTTCATATTCGTATCCCAAAACCAGGAAATCCCAACAGCCTCCCAGCGAATCGAATCCCACCATGCCCACCAACATCTATCCCCAGCAAACATAACAACAACGCCTCCAACAATACGGTATCTAAACAACCAAACAGGTGGTTGCCACGCTGCTGGCTGTGCCTGCCGGGCGCAAGGGACGCTACAGCAGCCTGGCGCTGCTGGCGGCGCGCGGCGGTGCCCTGGGCATGGTGGCGGCTCGGCCGGGGCTGGTTGGGGAGGCGCTGGCGGCCATGGCGGTGCGTCGGGCTGGGTTGGGGGGTTGGGGGGTTGTTTGGGATGGGGGATGGGGGGATGGGGGATGGGGGTTGGGGTTCGGGTTGGGGATGGGGGATGGGGTTCGGGATGCGTAGATAGGGGGTGGGCGCTGAGACAGGCGGTAGGGGCAGAGAGACTTAAAAGGCGGGGGATTAATCAACGACGTCTCCGGCCTGACCGTCGTTTCTCCTGCTGACTCTCCTGACTTATCCGTGTGCCTGACACCGCGCCCTTCCCTTATAAGCCGCCTCCCCTTCGCCCTACATATCCTTTCACCCCCCCCTCGCTCCTGGCTACGCCTTGTCCTCTTAACCCTATATAGTGCGTGTAACCCCCGGCCCGCCCGCCCGCCCACCCGCCCCCTCGCACGCCTTCAGAGCGACACCACCGCCGCCGCCGCCTCCTCCTTCCTCAAGACGCTGCTGTCCGCGGCGCGCACCGAGGCCTCCGCCCACCCCGAGCTCGCCGCCCGGGCCGCCGCCGCCGCCGAGGCCGCCGCCTCCTCCACCTCCACCTCCACCTCCGACCCCGCAACTGCAACAGCAACAACAGACGCCGCAACCGCAACAGCAGCAGCCGCAGCAGCAGCAGCAGCAGCAGGAGCCGCTGCGGCAGCGGCGGCGGCTGCGCCGCCGCCGCCCTCGTCGCAGCACTGCTGGGTGGCGCTGTGGCGGGGGCCGCTGCTGCGCGCGCTGTACGACGGCAGTGACAAGCTGCGGAGCTACGTGGCGGTGCACGCGCTGCCTGTGGTGCTGGGGCTGGAGCCGGGGGGGGCGGCGGCGCTGGAGCTGCTGGGCGCGGCGCTGCGCGACCGGTGGGGGCTTTGGGTTGGTTGGGTTTTGGGTTGGTTGGGTTTTGGTTGGTTGGGTTTTGGTTGGTTGGGTTGGTTGCGTTGGGTGGGGTTGGGTTGGGTTGGGTTGGGTTGGGTTGGTTGGGCTGGGTTGGGTGGGGGGTGCGTGTGGCTTACCGGGGTCGTGCGTATACGTGTGTGTGTCGGATCAGGCAGGAAGGCAACGACACATTCATTACCGTATTCACGAATTCAGTTACCGACACAACAAATTCACAGCTTCAAACCACACCCACTCATCCACCAACACATTCACACATCCACCATTACTTTACCGCAGGTCGCCCGAGCCGGTGCCGGGCACCTCGCGCGTGGCGGCGGTGGTGGCGGTGCTCAAGGTATTCGGGGGCGTGGGCGTGGGCGTGGCTGGGAAGTTGGGAAGTTGGTAGGTGCTGCGTGCCCCCCACCCGTACTTAGCATGCATGGACTCCCCTCCACGCGCGTCTTTGCCACGCACGTGCCCACGCCCATACGCCGCCCACCACCACACACACACACACACACACACACACACACACACACACACACACACACACACACACACACACTCACGCGGCTCCCAGCCGCGCACTCCCCGCCTTTGACCCTGACATCACACACAACCACCCACAACCACCCACAACCACATACGACCACACACAACCACACCCACAACCCCACCCCCCCCACACACACACACCCCACCCCACCCCACGCACGTGCACAGGCGGCGCGGGGCCAGGGGCTGCTGGGCGACCTGGACGCGCTGCTCACGCCCGCGGCCCGGGAGAGGCTGGCAGGCGTGGACGTGGAGGTGAGGGTGGGGGGGGAAAGGCCTAAGGAGGGATGTCAGGAGCCACCTGTTCAGTTTTCCCCTCAATACTTCCTTCCAATGCTCCTATCAAACAACCTGCTAATGACTCAGCACCCCAACTCATCCCATCACAAAATAAACACCTGCCCACCCCACCCCACGCCCTAAACACGGCAATCCTTCGCCCCGCGCCCCGCACCTCGCACCCCAACCCCGCCTGCTGTGTCACAAGTCTGTGTCTAAATCTCCCTCGTCATTAATCAAACATGCCTGGCCCCCCGCCCACCCAGGCGCTGCTGACGGCGGCGGTGCAGCACAGCAGCGAGGCGGTGCGGCTGGACGCGTTGGAGCTGGCGTGCGTGGCGTGGAGGTTCAGCGACGCGCCGGGTGCGTGGCCGCGTGTGTGTGTGTGTGTGTGTGTGTGTGTGTGTGTGTGTGTGTGTGTGTGTGTGTGTAGCAACGGGTTTACAGGCGGCCTGACGAGTCTCGTGATCGAGTACTCGGGACAGCCAGCGACAGCGAGGCATTTAGGCCACACGCTGCCGCTATCACGCGTCACCCCTGCCCAGAGCGCAGCCAAGCTCTGGAGTCCACCGGGGGGACGCTCCAACCAACCTGGACCACGCCAGTAGCCTCAGAAGGGTTACTGCTGGTACTACAACGCAGGGCCCAGCGGGCTCACAAAGCTCTAGGCTGGAGGGCCAGCACCGCAGCAACACGAGCACCGGACAGACGACACACCGCATGAAACAGCACAGCGACAGGTGGCTACGGGGCTGAGTCCAGCGACCCGCAGCCTTTCACAGCCTCGACAACAACCTAACCAGCACTCGACGCCAGGGCGGACTATGCCAAAGGGCAGCCACAAACGCGTCAGACTACCAGGCCGGTCTTGGCCGAGAAACGCCCGGGGTGCTCCGGCACCCAACCCACCCTCAGCTCCGTTGACCCGAAACCCTGGCGCACACTCCCCTTGACCCTCCCAACCCTTCCCAACCCTGCTGATCCCTAGATTCAGCCGCTATGTCCGCGGCTCATTGCTATGGCGATTCTTCTACTCGAGAAGGCTGATCCCGGTCACTCCTCCAGCTCCAGCTCCATAGCTTGCGGAAGCGCGCAGAGTGTGTGTGTGTGTGTGTGTGTGTGTGTGTGTGTGTGAGCGCAACCAAGCTCTGGAGTCCACGCGTGTGTTGATGCGTGGGTGCGTGTGTTCGTGGGTGTGTGTAGGTGCGTGAGCCCGGGAGCGGGGTGGTGGGGGACAACCGAAGCAATCAAGGCTCAAGGGCGTAGCGGCGTGTATGTGTGTTCGAGTTCACGAGGTAGAGAACAACGTGCATATGTGTGTGTGTGTGTGTGTGTGTGTGTGGTATGGGTAGTTCATTCCAGAAACCAAAGCGACCCGAGGGGGGAATGGAAGGAAAAGCGCAGGCAAGACGAAATGGGAATACCGGCGAATATAATTGCTGAATGGAACCCGACAGGCGTGTTTCCTGTGACCTGCTGTGGCACGCCTACGCCTACGCTGACCTGCTCCGCGCACTCGGGCTCCTTGCCCGTCCCTTCCTTCCCACCCCGCCCGCCTCCTGCTCCTGACCTGCCCACCCCCACCCCCCTGCCCCTGCCCTTGCTGCCCTGACCTACTGGCCGGCTGCCTGGCCTGCCATACACACCCACCCTCCTAAACACACATACATACATTAGGGATGTGAATTACATTTTACATGTTTACAAAATTCACAACCCTAGTATACACACACCTTGCCGCCCCTGCTGCCCCTGCTGCAGGCCGGCTGGAGCTGGCGCTGGCGGGTCGCTGGCTGGTGCTGGCCATGCGGTCGACAGCTGCCGGCAGCCGCAACAAGTGCGTGTTCGTGTGCGTGTGTGTGTGTGTGTGGGGGGGGGGGGTTGTTGGGTTCAGTAGTCGTGGACTCCGTGGTACAGCGGGGGGGGGGGGGTAGTTCATTCCAGAAACCAAAAGCGAAACGACCAAGAGAACCCAAACCAGCCAGTGTGTGTGGGGGGAGGGGTACTGGTTAAACAGTCCCGGTGAGAAACAAACTGTGTGTGTGTGTGTGGGGGGGGGGGGGTTACCAGCCCAAACTAAACCAATCTAAAGGAAGCCATCCATGGACGGTGCGTGGGTGGGGCTTGTTGTAACTAACCAGCCCAATGAATCCAATGAACCATACCCAATGCAAAGACCGTACTTACATAACCGATTGCTGTTAATCGCCCTCAGTCGCCCTCAATTGCCCTCAATCACTCGCGGCAAACAACCACGCAGGTGCCTGGTGCTGGTCACGAAGCTCATCGCGCGCATCCGCATGGCGGTGGGCCACATCCACCACAAGTGAGGGAGAGGGAGGGAGGGAGGGAGGGAGAGATAGAGAGAGCACACAAGGGGAGGGAGCGAGAGGGTGGGAGAGAGGGGGGGAGAGCACACATGGGGAGGGAGCGAGCGAGCAGGCGAGGAAGGGGGGGAACTGTGTGGGGATGGGCAGGGGTGGGTTTTAGGGCCTTGGGAGTTTTGGGGGCTTTGTGGATGCGAGACCGCACCTGTTTGTCTTTCTGTGGGACTGGGCAATTTGCATTTGCTGCACAATGTATTGTTTGTTGACACACGTACTCACGTACTCGTGTGTGCACGTGCACACAGGATGACCACGCGGGCCGGCCCCGCCCACCCCTCCAGCTCCAAGGGCCGTGGCGTACAGGTGAGCGTGTGTGAGCGTGTGTTGGTAAACGGAAACGGAGAGAATTCCCCGCAATGTGAGCGTGTGTGCGTGCGCGTGTGTGTGCGTGTGCAAGTGCATGCATGCGTGTTCGCGTGCGTGTTGGAGTGTGCTACGGAGAATGCGGTTTCCATGCATTGCGTCGTTACACGATAGGTGGGGGCGGCTCCTTCGCCCAAAGGGAAGTAGGGTACCTGCAAGCAGAGAACTGAGGTCTTCGTGCGGGGTTCGTGCCCGAACCGCCGCAAAGGCGCCGACTATTCGCTACGCTCATGCGGAAACCTTAAGGTACCTAGTTTGCGGCCGTGCCGCGTGCCGTCGTTCCTGCGCGCGTGCCTGTGACCGCCGCCCACCCGCAATCCCCGCCTTATTGACTCCTTACTGCCGTGTAGCATTACAATTCGCCACGGCTATTGAGACTACTCCCAAACCGTTAACCTCGCGACTCCTGAGCGGCGCGAAGCGTCCTCCAACCAACCGGGCCTCACAGCCACCGTCTATCCCAGCCCCAAGCCCCGCCTCGCCCGCCCGCCCGCCCGTGTTGAGGTTGCACTAGTGGCCGAAAGTGCTGCCAGTACTGGCTGTGTCGCATGAACAAACATACCGTACTGCTACGCGTGATTCGTGATACCAGTTTCGTGAAACTTTACGAAATTGGTAGCAGGTTAAAATCCAGACCGGCTTTTGCAGGCGCCCTTTCACGAATACTGGTGCGCGCGTGCACACGCTCCCACCCGGACATGTGTGGGCAGGTGGGCACAGATCCCCACACAACCGGCCCTTTGCCAATCACAATTTCTCTCCATGATGCAGTGTGTGCACTCCCAATAGTGCTACCCCGAGATGCATGCGGTGGGAGGAGATGCAGTGAGGAAACGCGGGGAAATTTCACGAATTCTGGGAACACGGTGAAAATCCGGACCTGCGCCCGGTGAAAATTTCGATCCCCTCAAATAGCGTTTCACGAATTCTGGTATCACGAATCACGCGTAGCAGTACGGTATCGTGCAGGCAAACAATACAACAACCGCACCGCAGCCGCACCCGGGACCACCACATTAAGCCGCGGCGGCTCGGGAGGGTGGGTGGGTTGTCACCGTCCCGGCAGAGGGACGAACCGTACGTACAGTACAGAAGCACAACGGCAGATAAGGCAGCGAGCGTGCAGCGCGCGACTAAGACTCGGTCGGCCTGGCCTCATGCGGCCCCGGCACGTACCCACGCCGGCACCCTCGTGCGAACACGGCAGTTACGTCGCAATAAGTAGCTCCGCTGCGCTGCAATGAGTCAGCGCTTTCCCCTCAGCCCCCTCAGCCCCCTCCGCGACCAGGCGCGCCTGCCCTGACACGCACCCCTTTCTCTCCTCCCTGCACAACCCCCTAACCTCCCCCATCCCCATATTTTCCGCATCCCCATCCGCTAAACCCGCCGCTCCCCTCCCCCCTCCCCCCATTCACCATCCCACGGATGGCTACACACACACAAGCCCCCCACACACAAAACCCAACGCCTCAACCCACCCACAGCCGCTGTTCGCGCTGCCCGAGGACCCCGCCGCCGACCCGCGGGCCTTTGCGGCCGAGCGCGCCGCGCTGGGCCGCATGCGCGGCTTCATGCAGTGGCTGACGCGGCTGCTGGTGGCGGGGCTGTACCCGGGCTCGCCGTACGAGCGCAGGTAGCTGGGCGGTTGGCACGGGGGTGGACGGTTATTGCGGTTGGCCACGGCTGGCGGTTGGCGGTTGGCGCGGTTGTGGCGGTTGGCGTTTGGATCGGGGGATGTAGCAACAAGTCACAGCGGGCGGCAGCGGGGGGTGTCGGGGGTGTTGGTTTGCTTTAGTGCGTCGGCGCGTGCAGCTTTCAAGTGGGTGAGTGGGGGGGGGGGGTTGGTTGGTGCAGCGGTCTTGGTGATGACAGGAGTGAGTGACAGGAGCAGCACGCCAGGAACTCATACCGATGGCCGTCGGTGTTGTCGCGCCGACCAGCAGCTCCAGCTCCACAGTAGCCCGTTTGCTGATGCCTAAATCTAAAGAATGCGTATATTTTCGAGTAGCGCGTGTGCGCGTAGAAGCTATTGTAGTGTGAAGTTGTGGAAAGCCTTAGCCGTCGGACGCGCGCGCGCTCTGGATACCGCGAGTATGACGCTGCTGACCTTTCCTAAGCCCGAGCTGACTCACCTACGCGCACGAGCGCGCGGGCGCCACGCGTGATCGGCGCCGTTTATGCGAGCAGTGCAACCAATGGAGCGGGGCCGGTCAGCGTGGCGCAGGAGCACAAACATAGCAACAGTACAAGCACTAGAACAAGGCAAGGTATTTCTAGAAGGCTGAGTGAGCGCGCGCTAAGTAAGCAGAGTGGAAGAGCTATACAAAAAAAGTTGCGGGTGCGGCCGGGTATAGGGGCGGCAGACGGCATGGGGTAATGGGGGCGTGCACTAGGGGCGTGGCGGGGCTCCTGGGAGCTCCCACCACCACGCCGTCGCCGGGGGCGAAGCATGCAGCCCCCGAAACGACCGACGTGTGTAGGGGTTATGACGACCGAGTGGGGGGGGGGAAGTGGTTACCAGCCCAAACTAAACCAAGGGGGGTCGGTGGATGGGAGGTTGGTGGGTGGGTGGGCACGTTTCTGTGAGGCTGGCATGACACGAAGTTGTGCCGCGGTGTGTGTGTGTCTGCGCGCGCGCGCGCGTGTGTGGGTGTGTGTGTCGTGACGCGACTTTCCGTGCTTTCACTTTGCCAGCACGCGCCTGAAAAGCGAAAGGCGTTGATTGATTGATTGATTGACCGATCGATCGATCGCAGGTTTTTTGCATTGGAGCTGCTGTCGGCGGTGCTGGAGGCCTGGGGCCCCGACGGCAGCGGCAACGCGCCGCCGGCCGCCGCCGCCGCCGCCGCCACGCAGCCGTCTGCTGCTGGCGGCGGCGGCGGCGACGCGAAGGCCGGCGGCAAGGGGGCGGCCGCGGCTGGTGCTGCAGCGGAGGGGGGCGAGCGGCGCAGGGGCGGCGGCGGCGGCGAGGGGCGCATGGCGGAGAGCGTGGCGTTGGGGCTGCTGCCGCGCGGCTACACGCAGGTGGCCCTGGGGGGAGGCGGCGGCGGCGGCAAGGCTGCTGGAGGTCGCGGCGGCGGCGCCGGCGGGGGCGCTGCGGTCGTCGTCGTCGAGCCCTTTGCGTGAGTGCCACTGCGGAATGCAACCGCCATCACAACAGGGGGCGTAGGCACTGAGGAGCTGCTAGCAGAGCTGATGGCCACGCGGATTCACGGTTACTCATCACACAAACACACACACCCGACCCTCATCACACGCTCACCCACACCTACCCCCACCCACTACCCACAACTCCACCACCCACAACCCCACTGCCCACAAACTCACTGCCCACCCACAACCCCACTGCCCACTGCCCACAGCCCCTACGCGCCCGAGCTCCTGTCCGCCAACGCCGTGGCGCTGCTGCTGGCGGGCGCCGTGGACAGCTGGGACAAGCTGCGGCAGGTGGGTGGGCGGTGATGGGTTGTGCGTGTGCGTGTGGGTGATGGGTGGGTGGGCGAGTGGGGGTGGTGCGTGTGTCTGTGGGTGATGGGTTGCGCCCCCCCCGTCTGTTGTACGTCTACCTCGTCATTAAATTAAATGCATGGCACCCCCCCACCACCACCACACACAGGCCGCCAGCAGCTGCCTCATGCGGCTGCCCACGCCGCTGCCGGGGCTGGGCAGCGGCCCGGCGCTGCGGCCGCTGCTGGGCTGGGCGGTGGGGCTGCTGTGGAGCCCCCGCATGCGCGAGAGCGACGCCGGTGAGCGATGTGACTGGAATGGGCGAGCGAGCATTAGCGGCATGAACGGGGGGTTGTGATGTGCGATTGGCGATTGGCGTGCTGTTGTCAGCCATCAGGGCGTCTGTCCCGTGTTTCGGGGCGTAATTCTTATACGTACATAGTAGCACATACACTGGCACACCCCGCCGTACACCCCGCCCATCCGCACGTGCCCTCCTCGTCCACGCAGGCGCCCGCCTGATCAAGATCCTGTACAGCAAGTACGTCGTACAGCACGGCTGGCGGCTGCAGCTGCACCCGGTGCCGCAGGCGGCGCCGCCGTCCACTACAGCGGCGGCGGCGGCGGCGGTTGGTGGTGGTGATGAGGACGAGGACGCGGGCACCCCTCCCAACGGCCCCTACGGCGCCGTACTCGCATTCCTGGACGCCGTGCTCGAGCTCATCACCTCCCAGGTACAGCGGCCGTGTTGGCTTGTTGGTTGATTACGTCGGTTACTTGGGTTTGTAGCGGCTGGGTAGGGCAGTTGATAGGTTGGCAACCCCCCAAACCTCCATCCCCACCTCGGACGAGCACGCGCCCGGCCGAACTGGGACTTGAAATGAACTGTACTACTAACTAAAACCCCCCGCCCCCCCCCGCTCTGGCTGCCCTCCGCTTGCCGGCTGACCTCCGCCAGCTTATTCCGCCCCGTATCCTATATCGCTACCTTCGGGACCCTGAAGCTATGCGAGCCCTACCCCCCGGCGTTGTCCATGCCCCGCCCGTAAATTGGCGAAAATCCCCTACCGTACACCAGCTGTTCTGCACGTATGCCCGACTCGCGTGTACCCTCACCCAAGCCGATATTGACCATATTTTGTCGTCGCCCTGCGATTGCTGTGATGCGCCCGATTCGTGCACGCGCACAGTGGACCGGTCTGGCACGCGACACGTCATTAGCACCTCCCCGTATGCCCTCCTGCCCCCTGAACTGCACTTCTTCTGGGATGCCGGCTCCCACTACCGCTGCCACCGCCCCCATCGCCCCCGTGCGGAAATCCTTGACCAAGTGCGTGCTGGTCTCATGGAATACGCTAGCCGACAAGCCGACGCCACCGCCAGTGATAGTCGGGGGCACCATGCCTGGGCCGAGCGGGTCTTTGCCTCCATTGAACACTACGTCCTGCATGACCCACCACCAACTCATTTCCACTGGCCCCTCTTCACCCCTGCCCATAAACGCGCCCTCGCTGCCTTCCTGGGTGACAAATACGTCATTTCCGTCACAGACAAAAGTTCTGCTACCCTGCAGCTTGTCTGCCGTAAATATTACGTTCAGTGCCTGGTGGCCGACCTGCAAAACCCTGCTGCCACCTACTACCGGCCTATCTCCCCTGACCCCAACCCAGACGCCGTCAGTGCCGCACGCAGTGCTCACTATGAGTCACTCAACCAGGAAATTGCCACTGCCCTACCCCACCAGTTCCGCAACGGCCTTGCTTATGATGCCCGCCAACCCGACGCCTACTATGCTGGCACCCTTAAGATGCATAAAACCCCCGTTTCTATGCGCTTCCTCGCCTGCTCCCATGCCTGCCCATCCGTCCACATTGCCCTCGTCGTCACAGCTGTGCTCCGCCTCTTCGCTAACACCTTCCAACGCGTCTGGGCCCGCGATCGCCCCGGTTTCCCCATGTGGATGTGCGACCAGTCTGCCGCCGTTATCTCCATGCTCCACCGTTTCAACGCCCAGCAGTATCCTGCCGCCCCATCCGCTGACCAGCCCGGGCCTGCTGACCCTGCCGCGCCGCCGCCGCCTGGCCGCCCTGATGACCCGCCCCCCTTTGCCCTCCGAACAGCCTTCGACTTTACCCGCCTATACACAAACCTGCCCCACGCCCTCATTTTGGACGCAATCCATCGCGTTGCCGATAAATGTTGGCTGTTCCAAGGTCATGCCCAAGCGTACATACACGTTACCGTCGCTTCCCCCAACCCACGGTCCGAGGATGCCAAACCCACTTCCTTTGCTTCCTGGGAAATTGGGGACGGCCCAAACCGCGCCAGATCCCAAACGCGCGGCCAACGCCACACCACCTACGCCATCTCCATTCAGCAGTTCATGGCTCTCCTGTCCACTTTGCTCCGCGCCACTACCATCCGCTTTGGCCCCCTGTCTGTACTGCAAACGTGCGGCATCCCCATGGGCATCGCACCCGCCCCTTTCATTGCCAACCTGTTCCTGGCCTGGTACGAGTATCAATTCCTGGGCCAAATGCCACCCCCGGTCCAGCCCTACACTGCCCTGGCGAGCCAGCAAATCCGAATCCTCGCTGCCTTCGCTTGGACCAAACGTTTCCTTGACGACCTGGCTGCCCTCCGAAACGTGTGGTTCGAAAAGCTCCTGTTCTGCCATGATGAACCATCCTTCTGTGGCCTCCGCGGTATTTACCCTCCCGTCCTCCAAATTCCCGCGCAAACTCACGACCTACCGCCCCACCAACTCCCATTCCTTGACATCCTGCTTATCTGCGAAAACCGTGACGGACAATCCTTCTTCACTACCCACCTATATGACAAACGCTGTCAGACTGCCTTTGCCGACGTGCGCCTGTCCCGGTTCGTTCACTCCTCGTCTTCCGTTAACGAAAGCATCAAGCGCAACATCTTTATCAGTCAGTTCCGGCGTCTACAGCGCATTATTCTTGACCCGTTTAACTTCATTACGGAGGTTGCTGTCCTTATGTTCGTTTTGTACTGCCAGCTATACCCAGCGCGCCAGCTCCTTGACCAACTCCGCACACAGCTTGACAGGTGGCCGCAGTTGTTTGGCCTGCAACGCCGTGCTGGCCTCGACTTGTACGCCCGTATCACTACCTTCTTTGTAACCCTGCGGCGCCCGCAGCCCCCGCCACCCGCCCCTCGGTCGTCATAACCCCTACACACGTCGGTCGTTTCGGGGGCTGCATGCTTCGCCCCCGGCGACGGCGTGGTGGTGGGAGCTCCCAAGAGCCCCGCCACGCCCCTAGTGCACGCCCCCATTACCCCATGCCGTCTGCCGCCCCTATACCCGGCCGCACCCGCAACTTTTTGGTATAGCTCTTCCACTCTGCTTACTTAGCGCGCGCTCACTCAGCCGTCTAGAAATACCTTGCCTTGTTCTAGTGCTTGTACTGTTGCTATGTTTGTGCTCCTGCGCCACGCTGACCGGCCCCGCTCCATTGGTTGCACTGCTCGCATAAACGGCGCCGATCACGCGTGGCGCCCGCGCGCTCGTGCGCGTAGGTGAGTCAGCTCGGGCTTAGGAAAGGTCAGCAGCGTCATACTCGCGGTATCCAGAGCGCGCGCGCGTCCGACGGCTAAGGCTTTCCACAACTTCACACTACAATAGCTTCTACGCGCACACGCGCTACTCGAAAATATACGCATTCTTTAGATTTAGGCATCAGCAAACGGGCTACTGTGGCGCTGGAGCTGCTGGTCGGCGCGACAACACCGACGGCCATCGGTATGAGTTCCTGGCGTGCTGCTCCTGTCACTCACTCCTGTCATCACCAAGACCGCTGCACCAACCAACCCCCCGCTCTGGGTTGGGCTGGCTGGTTCGGGTTCTCTTGGTCGTTTCACTTCTGGGTTCTGGAATGGAACTACCCCGCCCCCACCCCCCTACTTCCCACCGACGCCGTTCTAAACTGCCACCACACACACCCGCACGCGTCCGCCCAGGTGGAGGCAGCCAGGGCCGACCTGGTGGCTGCGTGCCGCCGCAGCCTGGCGCACGGCCCCCTGCTGCTGCTCAGGTGGGCGTGTGTGGTGGTGGTGGTGTGGTGTGCGTGTGTGGTGTGGTGTGGTGTGGTGTGGTGTGGTGTGGTGTGGTGTGGTGTGGTGTGGTGTGGTGTGGTGTGGTGTGGTGTGGTGTGGTGTAGTGTAGTGTGGTGTGGTGTGTGGTGTGGTGTGGTGTAGTTGCTGCGTCTCTTCGAGACGCTCTCATCATCACTCATAAGCTGGAGATACACATGCGCCATGATTTGATTGACGTTGAAGCTCCTT
This sequence comes from Chlamydomonas schloesseri, assembly GCA_016834595.1. Taxonomy (NCBI): domain Eukaryota; kingdom Viridiplantae; phylum Chlorophyta; class Chlorophyceae; order Chlamydomonadales; family Chlamydomonadaceae; genus Chlamydomonas; species Chlamydomonas schloesseri. Next base: position 142,789 of record JAEHOD010000097.1, read on the forward strand.
GTGTGTGTGTATGTGGTTTTCCTTTCTCCTTCTCCACAACTGCCTCAAGTGACCCAACTGCCTAAACTGACCCACGGCCGCGGTGCGTGCGTGCGTAGGTATGTGGCGGAGGAGGCCCCCTGGGCGGCGCTGGCGGCGGCGCCGCGGCCGGTGGCGGCGGCGGCGGCGGGCTGGGCGGCCCGCGCGCTGGCGGCGGCGGAGTCGGTGGTGGAGCTGGCGCTGCCGGTGCTGTCGCGGCCGCAGGTGCGTGTGCGTGTGCGTGTGTGCAATGTATGTGTTTCTGGGACAGGGACAGTGGGTGTGGGGGGTGGCTATGTTGGTTGCAAATGCTGTGGGGGTTAGCGGTGTTTGCTTCCGCACAACATCGCGCACAGCCAGCACTGTAGCAGTGCCCGCCACGCGCCGTGCGCCATGCGCCCCTGCTGGTGGTTTCGTTCGGTGCGCGATGGGCCGCCGGACCTGGTGGTCACACACCAGGTGACCACCAGGTCCGGCCCATCGCGCACATGGTCACCTGGCACATGGTCACCTACCTGCAGCGGCCGTGTTTCGGGCCCGGGACAGAAGCTGTTCGGGCCCACAGCTGTAACACAGCGTGCTGACCGGGACCGCGACCGTGCTATGCCTTGGTCACGCAACCCAAGCAACTTAAACCGCCCCAACCACCACATACAACCGCCACAATCGCCACAACCGCCTCAACTGCCTCAACTGTATTGTGAACTTCAGGAGCGCAACGTGGGCGCGGAGGAGGTTGAGGCGAACCTGATTGACTGCGGCGGCGGCGGCGGCGCGGACGAGGACGGCGGTGAGCGAGCCTTTCTCCCTGTCTTCTGAGGCCCTATCCTTTATTTGTTCACGGTTTTTGTGTTGCCTTTTCCATTTATCATGCCCCGTGTGATGACCTCATATTGTGCGCGACACATCTTTCTCCAACAAATAAACGTGGCCCCGGCTAAATGCTGTTGCTGCTGCTTCTGCTGCTGCTGCTGCTGGTCCCACTGGCGACGACACAGAAGACGGCGAAGACGGCGATGGGGAGGGCGGCGGCGGCGGCGGCGACGGTCTGGGCCCCGAGGCACAGGTCATCCTCACCGCCTGCTGGACCAGCGTCAAGGAGGTGGGTGGGTGGGTCAGGGTGGGTCAGGGTGGGGTGGGGTGGGGTGGGGTGGGTGGGTGGGTGGGTGGGTGGTAGCGGTTTAGTGGGTGGATGCATGTGACGGGCGACATGGCGGGCGAGCGGCGACGTCGCGGGATGAGCTGGTACTGGACGCTGGTGCTGCTGAGTGTTGAGTGTTGAATGCTGAGTGCTGAATCCTGAATGCTGAATGCTGAATGGCTCACAGCTCTGTTGTGTGATGACGTGAACGACGTCCCTCCACCTATATATGGTTTAATTGGGCTGGTATTTACATCCCCCCAATGTGGTGTCCGCAGGTGTCGCTGGTGCTGGCGACTCTGGTCCGCCACATGCCGCTGCCCACCACCTCCACCTCCTCCGATCCCGCAACCACCACCACCACCCCCACCACCACCGCCACACCCGCACCTGCACCCACACCCACACCGCCAGCACCCGCGCCGCCGCCTCCTCCGCTGCTGCCGGTGCGCGCGCTGCGCTCCATTGGCGAGCTGCTGCTGCGGCTGCTGTTCGAGATGAAGCACAACGGAGCCGTGGAGAAGAGCGCCACGGCGCTGGAGGTGGTGGCGGAGCGGCTGCTGCGGGCACCCAACGCCGCGCTCAACGCGCTGCCGCAGCCGTGGATGGAGGTGCGTGCGTGCGTGAGTGCGTGCGGGATGAGGGCAGGTTGGGTTGGGTTGGGTGGGGTTGGGCAGGGCGTGGTGCACCACACACACACACACGCACAATCACAGTGTCGACCCTTTCCCTTGTGCTTTTCTAACACACAATCACACGCACCCCTCCCCACACACAATCACACACAATCACACACACAATCACACCCACGCCACACAGGCCTGCATCGCCCGCGTGCTGGCGCCGCACCAGACCCGCGACGACATCATCCGCCGCTCCTCCGGCCTGCCCTTCGCCTTCGCCGCGCTGTTCCTGGCCGAGCCCGCCAACGCGCCCAAGCAGCTGCTGCCCCGCGGCATGGCCGCGCTGCTGGCCGCCGCCGCCGCCGCCACGCGGCCCGGCCTCACACGCGACGAAGACGAGGAGGCGGATGCGGAGGGGGCGGAAGAGGCAAAGGCGGAGGCGAAGGCGGAGCAGGCGCAGCAGCAGCAGCAGAAACAGGGGCAGGAGGCGGCGCCAGCGGATGCGGAGGACGCAGCGGGTGCGGATGCGGCGGTGATGGTGTGCGGCAGCCGTGTGAGTCAGGTGTGGCCGGTGGTGCATGCATTCAACTGCCTGCGCCACGCCTTCAATGACTCCCACCTGGCCGTGGACACGTCCGGCTACTTCGCGGCCGCCATCCAGGTGTGTGTGCGTGTGCGGCGGCGGCTCAAAACGAGCACACATGCCTTGGGCTTGGTCTGGATGTACGTGAATGCGTGTAGGGAGCTGATCTGATCCGAACCTTGTTGTCGATCATCACTGCCGTACTCGTGCCGTACACGTACCCGTGCACAGGCCTGCCTGCGTGCGCTGCGTGCGGGGGCGTGGGAGATCCGCAACAGCGCCATGCTGTGCTTCACGGCGCTCGTGACGCGCGTGCTGGGCTTCAAGAACGACAGCAGCGCCGAGACCATCCGGAAAGCCGTGAGCGGTGAGAGCGCTGCAGTCATATCAGGACAGCGGGAGGGACGGGGAGGGAGGGAGGTGAGGGAGGGAGGTAAGGGAGGTAAGGGAGGTGAGGGAGGGATGCGAGGGGTGGGAGGGGTGGGGAATATGAAGCACATAAGACAGCCCCTTAAATGATTTTCACGTGACCCAGGACCTGCTGCTGCCGGAGTCACCTGCCCAGTGACCAGTCACCTGACACCCCAACCTGCCCCTCGCCCCTGGGTTGGTTACTCTTTTGGGTTCTTGAGTGAGTGAGGACTAACAACCCCACCTCGCCCCGGTTCCGTCCGCAGCGCAGCTGGTTTCTCATGAACGGGATTAATGGTTCATCATCATTCAACCCGCGCCTCCGCTCGCCCCCAACGCCCCACACCTGCTCCACACCTGCCCCACACCTGCTCCACACCCTCCACACAGGCGCCGAGTTCTTCGCCCGCTACCCCGCCCTCCACGGTTTCCTGCTGCAGCAGCTGCAGGAGGCGGCGGCGGAGCTGGAGGCCGCGTCAGTGGCCGCCGCTGCGGCCGCCGCCGCCGGCAGCGGCGCCGCCAGCCGCGCCGCCGCCGCCCTGGCCAACCCGCACCCGGGCCTGTACCCCGTCCTCATCATCCTCTCCCGCCTCAAGCCCTCCCACATCCGAGACGACGCCGCTGCTACTGCTACTGCCATTGCCGCCGCTGCCTCCTCCGCTGCTACAGCCATTGAGGAGGACAGCGGCGGCGACGGCGGCGCGGCCTCCACAAATGGCGGCGGCGGCGGCGGCCGTGCGGCGGCGGCGGCTGGGCCACCACCATCACCCACATCCACAGTAGCGGTGGTGGCGCCGGCCACCACCACCACCGGCGGCGGCGGCACCTACATGGGCGCCCTGTCGCCCACCGCCTTCACGCCGCTCGTGCGCCGCTGTGCCACGGCGGCGCCGCTGGCGGTGCGGCGGCTGGCGGCGAGGGCGCTGGCGCCGCTGGTGAGTGGGGTGGAGTGGAGGGGAGTGGAGGGGAGGGGAGAGGGCTTCCCGCCCCCTGGGTCCATGTGCCTGGGGGACGGGGTGCTGGCGTAGCTGGCTGATGTAGGTAATTGAGGTGACGGGGTGACGGGGACACACACACCGGGACTTTCTCACCGGGACTGTTTACCAGTACCCCCCGAGACCCACAGGTTAAGGCCACACCACCTCCACGCTCTGGGTTGGGCTGGCTGGTTCGGGTTCTCTTGGTCGTTTCGCTTTTGGTTTCCGGAATGAACATGAACTTACCCCCCCACCCACCCACCCACCCACCAACCCACACACACACACACAGGTGGCAGCGCCCGACGTGGCGCCGCTGCTGGCGCAGCTGCTGGCGGCCGTGCCCGCCCGCCCCCGCGCCGTGGCCGACGGCACCGCCCGCCCGCCGCTGCGCTTCGCCGGCGGCGGCGGCGGCGGCAACGGCCTGCACGGCGGCTTCCTGCAGGCGGCGGCGCTGCTGGAGGCCGCTGCAGCGGCAGGTGCTACAGCCGGCGACGGCAGTAGCAGCAGCAACAGCAGTAGCAGCAGCAGTAGCAGCGGCAGTAGCAGCGGCGGCGACGTGCTGGCGGTGTCTCTGCCGGCACTGGCGCGGGGGGCGTGGCTGGCGGACCCGGGGCTGGGCACGTGCGCGGTGGGCTGCGGGCTGCTGGCGGCGGCGGCCGCGGCGCTGGCGCTGCTGCCGCCGCGGCGGTGCGCCGAGTTCCGCTCCCAGGTGGCGGAGCTGGCGGCAGCGTGCAGGCAGGCCGTGGAGTTCGTGCCGCCGCCGCGGCCCGGCTCGGCTGCTGCTACTGCTGCGGGTGCTACAGCGGGTGCTGCTGCATGTGCTACAGCCGGTGCTGCTGCAGGTGCTACAGCCGGCGTCAACGTGTTTGTGAGCGACTACCCCGACGCCATGCGCTGCCAGCTGCTGAAGCAGGCGACGCAGCTGTGGATGGGGCCGGTGCTGTTGGCTCAGTCCTTCAGGTGGGGGGGCTGCGGGTGCGGGTGCGGGTGGTGGTGGGGAGGTGCGGGAGGGGGGCGGAGGTGCGGGAGGGATGTGGAGGAGGAGGTCCGGGAGCGCGACAGGGAACGAGGGGGTCCTGGCGACGGCTGGGACACAGCCGTGGTCGTCCTCGCCCATGGCCCCGCACTGCTGCTGCAGTGCTACTGCCAGTGCGCGGAGCGACTGGGTCGAGCGAGACAGACTGCCCCCAAAAGCCCAAAGCCCCGTGCAACAACGCACAAACGCCGCAACCTGGTCACCTGGTCACCTGCACTCCCACCACCCCCACCACCACCACCACCACCACTTCCCGCCCCCCCCCCACACACACACAGGTCCAGCGCCCCCGCCGGCTACTACACCGAGGGCTTGCTGCAGCAGCTGCGCACCTGCCTGGCCTCGCCCTCGTACGACGTCCGCGCCGCCGCCATCAAGTCCCTGGACCGCCACCTCACCGCAATAAACGCTGCCGCTGCTACAGCCGCCGCCGCAAGCAGCAGCGGCAGCGGCGAAGCTGGCGGCGCGGAGGCGGCGGAGGCGGCGGCCGCCGCCGCCGCCGCCGGCCCGGCCGTGGCGGACGCGGGCGGCAAGCTGGCGGCGGTGGCGGCGGCGCTGGCGGCGCGGCCGGCGCAGCTGTCGCGCATTGCGGCCGAGGGCATGGGCATTCTGTGGGCGGCGGTGGCGGAGGAGCCAATCCACAAGGTGACGCGCCGCCACCTCAAGGCGCTCGGGCAGCTGCACATGCTGGCGGCCAGCGCGGCCGCCGCCCAGGCGGCGGCGGCGGCCAACGCGGCGGCGGCGGCGGCGGCGGCGCCCGCCATGGACCCCATCACAGGGGAGTTGCTTCCGGCGGCGGCGGCGGCGGCCGCAGGGCTGCACCCGGTTGGTTGCTTCTGCTGCGTCGATCCTGCTACAGCCGCCAACCCGGCGGCGGAGCTGGCGGCGGCGCTGGCCCACGTGGCGCTGGTGCGGCGGCTGCTCGGCAGTAGCAGGGAGCTGGAGGCGAGGTGCGAGGCGCTCAAGTGCCTGGGCCGCGCCCTGGGCCGCGCGATGGGCGCCGCTGCCGCCGCCGCCGCGGCGGCTGCGGCTGCGGCTGAGGCTGCTACAGCCACCGGCAGTAGCAGCAGCAGCAGTAGCAGCAGTAGCAGCAGCAGCAGCAGTGCTGTCGTGCCGGTGGAGCAGTGGCAGCAGCTGGCGGCGGCGCTGGGTGCGCTGCTGGAGGCGGTGGCGGCGGCGGCGGCGCCGTGGCAGCCGGAGGACTGGCGGCAGGCGGGCGTGGAGGCGCTGGCGGCGTCGCAGCTACTGCCGACCGCCGCACTGGCGGCAGTAGCAGCATCCAGCAGTGTAGGTCCTGATGCTACTGCTGCTACTGCTGCTGCTGCTACTGCCTCGAAGCAGGCTGTGGCGCTGGTGGCGGCGCTGGACGCCGGCAGTAGCAGTAGCAGCAGCGGGACGCACGAGGCGGCGCTGCGTGGCTGGCGCTGCGTGATCTCATTCCTGGAGGTACGAAGAAGTGAGGAATGAATCGAGTTTCGGTTGGTTCTCAGGGATCAGAGTTTGGGATTTGGACTTCAAGCAGTGCTTGTACCTGTGGTGGTTCGGGGCCACAGGATGTGCTAGCCAATCAGTCTCAAGAGGTCATGTGCTTTGGTGTTGGTGTGCTTGGGACATTGAGTCGGGCGCGCCCTGGAGCTACGCGTTACGTTGTTGTGCCGTGTCAACCGGCCTTTTGATAACCGCCTGTTCCCACCCACGGTTCCCACCCTTGTATCCAGTTCTCCCCTCCTCATCCCACCCCCACCCCCACCTCCTCATCTTCCCACCCCACCCAGGACGAGGACCACCAGGTGCGGCAGACCGCCGCCCGCCTGGCGCAGTCGGTGATGGAGCTGGTGGCTGTAGCAGCGCCCACACCAGCGCCTGCAGCAGGGGCCCAGGGCGGCAGTAGCAGCAGCGGCAGTAGCAGCAGCAGCAGCAACGCTGCCGGCGACAGCTTTGAGCGGGAGCTGGAGGCGGGACTGTGGCGGCCCTCGGACACCGCAGGTGCCGCCGGGACCGGCAGTAGCAGTGACGACAGTGCTGCTACTGCCGCTGCAGCTACAGCCGCCGTGATCGGCCGCCAGCCGCTGTACGTCGAGGCGGTCATCCGGCGGCTCTACCCGCTGCTGGTGCGGCTGTACGGCGGCGGCGGCGGCTGTAGCGGTAGCAGTGGCACCGGCAGTAGCAGCAACGGCGCTGCTGCTGCTGCTGCTGCTGCTGCTGCCGTCGGCGCCGCCCGGCCGGCGCTGCTGGCGATGCTGTGCGACCTGATCTCGAGCTTCGGGGTGGAGGCGGACGAGGAGGAGGAGGGGGCTGCGGGCGTGGACGTCGCGGGTGTGGACGGCCTACCCGAGGCGGTTGTGTCCCTGATACGGGTGAGGAACGAGGGTGGGTGACAGTGGCTCGGGAGACTGGGGTTACTGTTCTGGGGTTTACCATGGCCATGGGGGCCGTACACCACCTGCCCTCACCATCTGCCCTCCGGCATGGCTCTGAACGCTTGCCGGAGGATTGCGTACTGTACTGCATCTTCCGTACTGTACTGCATCTTCCTCATGCCTGTGGCCACGTCGCTCCCATGGCACCCGGCAGGACGCGGCGGCTGCTACTGCTCGCTCTTCCTCCGCAGCCGCTGCCGCTACTGCCGCTGCCGGCCCCGCTCCCTCCTCCCGGCGCCTGTTCGACAAGGAGGCAGACAACCCCCACGAGGAGCCGCTGCTGACGTGCCAGCTGGCGGCGGCGGCGGCACGGCGGCTTCTGCTACAGCCTTCCGCTGCTGCTGCGCAGGAGCCGACGGCGGCAGTGGTGGCGGCGCGGGCGGCGGCGGTGCGCCGCCTGCACGCCATCTCGGTGGCCGCCGCACTGACATGCGGCGAGGCCCCCGCTGCTGCTGCTGCTGCTACTGCTGCTCCATCATCGTCAGCAGCAGTAGCAGCAGTACCAGCAGTAGCAGCAGTAGCGGGGGAGGCGGCCTCTGCGGCGACGTCGGGCGGGTGGCTGGGCGGCTTCATCAACCAGCCCGACGTGTTTGGCGCCGCCTACCGGGCCCTGCTGCTGCTGTGGGCCACGGCGCCCACGGCGGCGGCGGCGGCGGCGGAGACGGCGGCGGCGGCGGCTCGGCTGACGGCGGCGGTGGAGGAGGAGGCGCTGCTGTCGCTGGCGGCGCGGCCAGACGTGGCTGGGTCGCAGCTGGGGCCGCTGCTGCGGGCGCTGCAGGCGCTGCGGTCGTCTGTGGGCGTGCACAAGGAGGCGCGGGAGGGGAAGGAGGGCAGCAGGCCGAGCGAGCAGCAGAGCGCGGGTGATGGTGGGGGCGGGCAAGAGGACGGGGGTGTTGCGCGCGTACTGTTCCTGGTGTAGGGTGTAGGCCCCGTGTGTTGGTTGGTTGCGTTCGTAGTCGGCGAGCGAAGTGGCGAGGAGTCGGGGGGGGGCTGTGGCGCAGCTACTGTGTACCGTACTGCCGTACTGTGTACCGTACTTTAGGGCCCTCTGTGCCTCTATCGGTGCCACGCACCGGGGGGCGCGCTCCGCGCCCTCCGCCGTGGGTGACCATCCAGCCACCCGCGTTCGTAATCCCCACGCACCTTCTGAGTGCCACCACACCGGCCAGAGCCATACATGAATGGCGGCATGGTGACATGATACCCGGCGCTCCCCCCTCCTTGACTAACGGCAGGCGATCAAGCTTACTAATGCAACGCCTGGCGATCGATGCAGGGGGTGATCGATCGGACCGCATGCCACGGGTGGCGATGGGACAGCAGGGCATGGGGCAAGAGAGCGAGCGAGGTCCCAGTAGTGTCCGAAGCCCCCCACATACATATCCACAACAGTAGTATGTAGTTAACACGTGTCCTACGTGTCCACAATCCACAAACGCAAGCAGGCAGGTGACTGGGCGCGTAGGCAAGAGAACGTCGCCAGCTGTGGCTAGCAGAACCGCCGGAGGGGGTGCAGCAAGTGTGGTGGTGCTGGCCGCCCTGTCTGCTATAGAGCATGCCAGGAGACGGTTGAGGGCAGGGAATAGAGCGGCGCAACAGCAAGGCGGCAACAATAACGAGGTTGAAGAGGGCGCTCCCAGCCCGCTAGGGGTGGCGAAGGCAGAGGCTGTCACAGGGTTTTGGAGGCGACTGCACGAACTCGCAGGCCTAGGGCTGCCACGGAAGGGATGGCGGTAAGTGGGTGTAGGGCACCCGCTGCTAAGCGGTGCAGAATGGGCATAGCAGGGTGCAACAGCCCCAGGGGGGACTCGGTCGTCCCTCCCAAGGGGGTCCTGGGGGGTTTCGGGGCATGGGGTCTGGCGATTTGTTTCCTACCCCCCCCCCCTGCTATTTCTAGTAGCCGGCGCACCCAACACGTCTTCTTCGACTACTTCAACCTACCGAGTATTTTGTTGTATCGCCTTGCCTGCATTGCTTGACTCCGCTTCCTTTAGCTTGGTTTAGTTTGGGCTGGTAACCACAACCCCCCTACCCCCCCCTGCTGACGGAATTTGTCGAAGGCAGTTGTTGGCGTCGCACATCGGGCTGCGGCGAGGCTGCATGAATAAGCATGTAATGATGTTGAAAGGGAACCAGGCAAGGGAACCGGGGTGGCCGAGCTGGAAGCTGGCGGGCGGCGTGGCGGGCCCGAGCTGCAGGCCAGGCGGAACAAGGCGCAGGCTGCACTGCATGCGGGCTGGACTTGCTTTAAGGTGGTCGCACGCAAGGCAAGGCCCAGGCTCACAGAGAGCTCCCCGGAGGCACGAATGCACGTTGCTCTTAACATGGGAAGCAGCCAACCAGCGGCAACGACACCACCACACACATGCTGCTTGCGAGGCACGACATCAACGTCGGGTGGCGTGCATTCGCTTTCGCTTTCGCAATTCAGCGCATGTCCGTAACACAGGAAACCCCCGGCCAAGAGGCCAGCCACCGAAAAAGAAAGGGCACAGGCCCTCACCCCACCCGGCCACCCCACCCTACCGCACCGCATCCTACCGCAACCCACCCAGCTGCACCAAACCCACCCAGCTTGGCGCGCGAGGTCTGCTAACACTAACCTTTTCGTGCCGCTTGCTAGCCTGGAGCTATCGGCGGCATCCTCCATTGCATTGCATCACGCTAGCAACAAGTTCTATGGCACACTGAGGGAGTCTTTGCCTCTCACGCAACGCGCAACGCTTCCGGACACATCGAAGGGACGGTGCACCGTTGGCAGAGTGCAGCTCCGTCCCCCAATCGAGAACGTTCTGCTGTGGCTCTACTTGCCTAAAGCCATAAGTACCATAAGTCAACCAGCCCCGTCCGTGACAAGGCGTCGGTCCAGGCTACTGCCAGCAGCCACCGACTTAACAGGGCGACAAGACCTACCCTACCTACGTAAAACCTACCCTAACTGCCCTAATCGTGTGCCGACTGACGACTGCAGGTGGCGTGGCCGGTGGAGGGCATCTTCACCAGCTGGGAGGAGAAGACAGCCGCTTCTTTTGGCGTGACTGCCAACCAACTGCAGAACGCCACTAAGGATGGCTAATTAATATGTGTGGCAGGAGAAGAACGTGAAGTCGGTGTGTTAATGTTGGTCAAAGCACATGTTTTGGTGATCGGGCTAGCGCATGCACCTAGGTCCAAGCATGAACACGACCAACGCTGAGGTGCATAGCTACAAGGTTGAACGATCTGCCTAGCCGGACTGGAAGTGACATGGTGGTTGGGCCAGGCAAAGTGCAGGATCGGGCCGGCGTGGGAGCTGGGCAAGGACGAGGGCTGGGCTGGGCGGGGGCTGGGCGGGGCGAGGCGAGGGGGCTGGGCGCGAGGGCTGGGCGGGGCGAGGGCTGGGCGGGGCGAGGGCTGGGCGGGGCGGGGCGAGGGCTGGGCGGGGCGAGGGCTGGGCGGGGCGAGGGCTGGGCGGGGCGGGGCGAGGGCTGGGCGGGGCGAGGGCTGGGCGGGGCGAGGCGAGGGCTGGGCGGGGCGAGGGCTGGGCGGTTGAAAGCAGGTTCACCAAAGTGTAACCGAACCGGTCCTTTCTGGGCTACCATTCACCAACCAATCAGTTACCGACATGTTACAGACGGGTCAGAGTGTTGGTGACCACTCAGCAGCCAATCAGTTACCGACATGTTACGGACTGGTCAAGTGGTCGGTGACCACTAAGCAACCAATCAGTTACCGACATGTTACAGACTGGTCAAGTGGTCGGTTACCATGTGGTTCGGTTCCGTCTTTGGTTAGTGCCGGTCTGAAGGGCTTCTGCCTTACCGAACGTCAACCTTCGGTAGGCAACCAAACCGAGGATTAGGCGGTAAAAGACTTAGGTCGACCGAATGTAGGCCTCGGTTCCGATCGGTAGCCCCTGTCGGTATGCTGGCACAAACCAGTGGTAGACCGACAATAGACCGTTGGGAGAGGTGTTTTGGTAGGGAAGGCGCGCCGCCGCACCTTCCGCCTCGCACGACAACGGCTCCTCCCAACGCCAACCCTCACTGCTGCTGGCCCGTCGCCAGATGACCAGACGGCGCTGATCAGCCCCGCCTACGTCGCTGCAGGGCAGAGGGTAGCTGCTCTGCTTCCCCCGGATGGTCCCGCACTCCAACCCCCCCCCCCCCATTCCTGCCCGCCTAGTGCCCCAGCCCCAGGCTCGAATCCGTCACGGCACATCCCCCATCCATCTTCCTCCTCCTTCTCCATATTAGGCCACGCTCACCTCCTCGCTCTTATGCATTGGGTTTGGTTTAGTTTGGGCTGGTAACCACAACCCCCCATCCATTCTCCTCCTCCGCCCGAGCCTCCCCCAAATCCGCCTCCGGCCGCACGGCCAGACGCCGTGCCGCCGCCTCATTCGACCCGCCGCCGCCGCCGCTGCTCCGAGCCCTGGTCCTCCGGGCTAATCCTTGCACACAACATCCGCCGCCTGCGCCAGCACCTCCGCCTGCGCCTCCGCCTTCGCCATGTGGGGCGGCTGCTAATGCCATCGCCGCAGCTGCCCGGGAGAGGCAGGGCCGTGGACGATCAGGGGGCAGCCAGCTCGGCAGTGCTGCAAGCGGGGGGTGTAGGGGGTGGGGACGGGGTGCAGCAGGAGGGCATCGGCATTCCTCAGTGTGGAGTGGGTGGGTGGGCAAGCAGCAGTAGCAGGAACAGGAGCAAGCAGCAGGCGGCAAGCAGTCGTGGGACACAGGTCGGCACAGCCAGGTCCAAGCCAGCTGGCAGCCCGCGCTCACCCTCCGCCGCCGCTGCCGCCGGGGGCCCCAGCGAGCGAGCCTCGGGGGCTTCCTGGTACCAGGAGCCGAAAGGGTGCAGGATGCGACCAGTGACAGCACGAGGTCGGAGTGGGGGTGCGGGGTGCGCTCAGCGCTAGCATGCGGTCGCAGTCAGGAAGGTCGGAGGCGTGGGCGTCAGCAGCAGCGGCCAAACAGCACGAAAGCCCGCCCTATCCGGTGTGGCGGAACATGGCAAGGGGCGAGATAGCGACGTCCTGTTGGCATGAGCTGGGTGCAGGGTGCTGGGTGCTGGGTGCAGCGATGCCGGCGGTACGACTCGCAGCCCGGCGGGGCCCTATCTGCAGAATTGCACGCCATGGGTATACGCATTCCAATCCGCACCCAAATCCCTGTCTAGCATTAAATAAATAAATGTATACGCCTTTCCGTAAGACATGGCGTGGATTAAGGGAGCCGACGCGGTGAGGAGGGCAAGCCCCCCTGTACAAGCGTCTGCTACCATAAATCCCCTTCTCCCAAACCGCACCCCAACCTGCCCTCCACCGCCTCCGGCAGCCCCTTCGCACCAGCCCCAGGCCCCGCCCGTGCCCCGCCCTGAACCTCCCGCCCCTTAGACCAATTGCCCACTCCGGTGCTAACTCACTTGGTGGGACTACAACTTGTGCTGGTTCTTCTGCTGCCGGCGCTGCTTGAACTTGGCAGTGACCTTGGCTGCAGCCTGGCGCTGCGCCTCAGCGGCAGCATCCAACGCCGACGCGTGCTTGCTGCCGTAGTTCGCCAGAGCCTCAATCATGGCCCAGGCCTGATCCAGCTCCGGGAAAGCTTCGGGTTGGTCGCAGACTGAGCTGATGAAGTTGGCGCTGTCGTCGACGGAGCAGTGCACCTCGCGGTTGCGCATATAGATGAGGTCCATCAAAGCAGTGAACTGGACCCAAAACTCCATCACCAGGTCGTATTTTTCGCAAAAGGGCTCGCTGGCCTTCAGAAGGTCCTCGTATGCTGCGCTGCCACCCCGCAACGACGTGAACAGGTTGTTGAGGTCGAAAAAGTTTTGGCATCCCTCCACCAGCGGCTTGTGCTGAGCGCTCAAGTTCAACTGCAGCGAGCTGCGGAAGTCCAAAAACAAAGGCTCGATGGCCTTGCCACGCAGGTTGTGGAGGTGGTCAAGCACCTGCATATCATTCAATATTAGAAGGTTTCAGGGGTTGCCTGTGGAAGAAGTTCTGAGCCCCCAAAATTGACGGTCGGTCGTCCCCCCCGGGGTCCGGCAAGACGGCCCCCGGCCTCGGGCTTCCACTTGGTACGACAAGGTTGAGTTGACCGCCGGGTGCTTCTAAACGAGCAGCGCAAAATTCCTTTGCTATTTCGAGCATCAAGGAATGCTTCTGTTCTGGTCCCTGCTCGCAAAGACACGTCGCGCGGTCAGAACTCGCTTACCATTGGCACGCCCCAGCTCGCTCCGGCACCCTTACCCCCTTCGGGATTTTGGGAGGAGCCCCAACATGCCCAAACTCAGTCCTACGGGCCTAAAGGCAGCAGAATTGGATGCATCTATGCCTTTGGTGCCATGCCTCGCACAATATCACCATGGGAAGGTCCAACTCGACGCCTGGACGTGGACATTTCGGCACATGTCACACACATCGCATCGACACTTGCGCACTGGGACGGCGGGGCACTTGACACCCGACACGGTCGATTGACCTTATGCCAGACACTCAATATCATGTATGAAGTCGGTATTGCTCTTGCGAGTGGGCACGGGTCCTTTCGCTAGGCTGTCAGGAGCTAGCGGGTGACCGGACCCAGCAAGGGACGTGGCATGTGGGACGAGCATTACCGAGCGTGAACGTGTGTGAGCGGGCACGACGTGCCCACGACTTGCCTAAGATGTGCCCATGGAAGAAACGTTTTGTGAAATCGCTGGTCTACGAACGCGGGCCTGCCGGCACGCGCGTCGTGAGGCAAGCTGCTGTGTGGCATGTTGTTATAGCGTGTGGTTGCGGGGCCAAGTGCCTTGGCTGCGGGTCGTGGGCCTGAAGCCAGGCCCGGAGGCGATTGGAGGTGATTACGCACGCATACCTCAGTAACCTTACCCATTGTGAGCATTCGCATCGTGATGTCGCCTTTCTGCTGGAATTCGGGTGAGCTGGGGGTGCTAGGTGGTAGGAACGCGTGCCCCTTTTCGCAAAGGCGTATGCCCGGTACGGCAGTTGAGGCTGTGCCAAGAGCGCTGCGCACGAACGCAAGACGTGTCTTGCTTCGTGCTCACACGTACATCCTGCGAGTGCTGCAACAGTACTTCGGCAAGACCAACGCTAATCCTAAGCCGTCATCAAGTCAGCTAGCGCTGCCTCTGAGCGCTACGTGCCCAAGCGGTGCGTGGTCCTGTAACCCGCCCCCAAGCTAACTGTTTCGCTTCCATTGCTCCACGTCTGCGCGAGGACCGCAGCCGTGCGAACTCAGATTCGTGCGTAGGCACACAACAGTTACGTCATCCGTGGACGCTGGTCGCCTGCTCGCAGGTGCGATGCGCCTCTGCCTCTCACGCGCTTGCGGTGTCGCGGTGTGCATATGTGCGTGTGGTGCAACTGCCTGGCCGGGCGCCCGGAGCGTGAGGACTGCGCGTCAGCAAACACTCGCCAGCCCGGCAGCCCGCAACAGTAACGCCGGCCACGCGAACGCCGTTCGCAACGCCTCGTGCCGTCTCCTTGCTTGTGTACCAGGGTTGGAGACGATGCACGCACTATCGGGATGTCGCCGCGGCTTGCCGCTTTGCCCCTTGCCATGTCCATCACACGTATTGCAAGAAAGTTAGATAGAAAGTTAGATGCACAACGTCCCAGCCCCACCGCTGTTATTACGCTAAGACAGATGACAGCACACTCACACGTCCTCCGGCGCATGCACACCCGGAATACGTCATCTTCAAGCAGCGGGGCTCCACATACGCAGCAGAAAGGGTACGCGGCAGACATTGACACATTGTGCGGACGCCTGCCAAGCCTTCATCCCGCCGGCGCGCGGCACCCCTCGAGATGGGCAGATGGCACACCTATGAAGCTATCCAGTACAGCCACTCAGAGCCACCGCTTTGGCACGTCCGACGCAATACACATCAACAAGCCGCTGCGCCCGCGTGTACCCCCGCATGGATGGGACTGTTTTCAGCGCGCCCCTAAAACAAGCTAGCCGAGGGCTGGGGTGTGGACCAGCCCAAAGTAAACCAATTGAAAGGAAGCGGAGTTAAGTAATGCAGTTAAGGCGATACAACAAAATACTCGTTAGGTTGAAGTAGTCGAAGAAGGCGTGGGGATTATAGACCTCGTTTCACCAGCCCTTCCCCTCCCCTCCCGTGTCGCCGTGCGCCAACGCAACACTCAACCGCCTTGACACACCGTTCGCCATGCGGCGGGCCTCTGGTCTGACGCAGTCCATCAGCCCGCACGCTACCTGGTTGTACGACGTTCACGACTTATCTATCCTTTAAGTAAGAATCCATTAAGTAATTATACGGGTGCTCAAACAAACAAACCAGATACCGCATCCTCACGTGCACATGCGCAGGCCTTGCCGGCTGCAAATGAATGGGCTTCTGTTCATGTTCTCGCTTCTTTGCGCCCCTGTTCACTGGCGGTTATACAACTCTTTCTGCTCTTTTTGCTCTGGCTCCTGCTGCTCCGTTGGCGGTTGCGCCTGCTCCTGCCGGCGAGAGGCGGCATTGCCACGGCGGACCACGCCCAGGGCGCGGCTGCTGCCTGTGGGACGGGTGCGAATGCGGGGGGTAGCAAATCACTGATAAGGCCCGCTCAGCTTCCGTGCGCGGGCTTTTATTGCGAGTCCATCACCCCCGATCGCCGGCCCCAAGCAAACAAGCCCCACAAGAGCCACAGGCTCCACGTGACGCCCCCACGTGATCCCGCCCTGCGCCCTCACTTTTTCGGATGCGGTCCTGCCAGCCGCTCAGGCTGCGGCTGAGGAAGGTCCGCGCCGATTCCACGCGCTGCCGCACGCGCCCCACCGCCCGCGTAATGTTGTCGCGTGTGTGCGTGAACGTGAACCAGCCCAGGTACGCCACAAGTCCGGCGTTCAGCAGCAGGATCAGGGCACCCAGGGCGGTGGTGGCTGTGTACGACAGCGCGTCCGCCGGGTTGTCCGGCTGCATGCACAGCATGCCCAGCGAGATGGTGAGCGTGAGCACGGAGAAGGACAGGAACTCCACGTCCGCCAGGTCCCTCAGCTTTGTGGGCAGGAACCAGGTGTTGAGCGTCATGGCCACCACCAGCACCAGCTGCGGGCGAGGGCAGTGTGCATGCGCGTGGGGGCGCAGCGGCGGGGGGGGATAGTTCATTCCAAACCCAAGAAAAAGCCAGAAACCCAAATTATTAAAGAAGAAGAGGATGCGTGTACTCGCACGCCGGTGGTCTGGGCTTGGCCTCGGCAAGTGGCAGCGACCGTGAGGCTGTGCCGAAAGGACCGCACTGCGCGGGGCGCTCATCAACCACCCCCCAAAACACCCACACCCACACCGCGCACGCACCTGCTGCAGCACGGCCTGCGACACGGTGGTGAGGCTGCGGCCAAACACATCTACCGCCACCAGCAGCAGCGTCTGCATCTCAGTCATGACCTGCCAGTAGTGTCGGTTGGTGCTGCGGGCGGGCGAGGGGTGGGCGGAGGCGGAGGCGGGCGAGGGGTGGCGTGATCACCATGGCATTCCCATGCGTCTGTGACGAAACAGCAGGCTAAAAAGCAGGCTAAAAAGCAGGCGCTAGGCATGCGGTGGAATTGGCCAGCAAGCTGAGACGTGTCGCTCACTTGTATCGGCGGTACAGGAAGCCGTAGGTCTGCACCACGTGCACCGTGTCCAGGCTGTGGCGGTGCGCGAAGATGGCCAGGAAGGACATCAAAGGGATGCCCCCGCATATCAGGACCACCAGCACGATGCCGACCGGCACCCACACGCGCATGTGCTCGCCTGCGGGGTGGAGGTGAGGCGGTGATGAACGGCGGTGGGTGGTGGGTGGGAAAGCTATTGACAAGGATGCAAAGCTGATTGACGAGACCAGGGAGCATGTCCGGCCCTTCCTGCCATCCCCACCCCCGCTCACCATGTGCCCTACCACCCTACCAGTATACAGGCTTATGCACACATTGGCTCGCTCAAGAAGCGGTGGGCGCACAGCTTCGCACAGCTTCCAACCGCACCCACCCACCTAGGTAGCACTCCTGGTTTAAATTACGCGTCCAGTAGCCCTGGCCCCACGTGGCCCGCTGCGTCTCCGGCCAGGGCCCGGCCCCGGGGTCCACCTGCAGGTAGCGAGAGGCAAACCAGCAAGCCGCGTGTGTGCGCGAGCAGGCAGAGGCGCGGGGGTTGCATGTGGCGGGTCCCCCAGCCCCCTACACAACGGAAGCTGTTCAGGCACGGTGGATGGGCGCGCGCACCTTGTAACAGGAAAAGATTTGCAGGCTGGCCTGCGGAGCGGACAGGGAGAAAAGGGAGGGCCAGCTCAGCAGGTGATGCAGCCTCGGCGGCGGCATGCATGCGCTCGCATGGGCACCCTGGACATCCCATGAGTCCATCCCATAAGTCCATCCATTCAAGGCAACTCGCACAGCCATCCATCAGCAGCATACCAAGCAATGCATGGTGCTGCACGCACACAGCACACCCGCAGGTGACGCGGACCCGCACCTGGGCCCAGGCCGGGAACAGCACCGAGCACGAGATGATGGTGACCAGCCACAGCTGGTGCATCAGGCCCAGCGTGTGATCCACATTCACCAGCGACACCCAGCGGACCTGAGCGGCAGGCGGTTTGTCCGGTTCCGGGGTGTGGTCACCGCAGGCCAGTGTTATGGGCTTATAGCAGTGCACCCCGTGAGTGCACCCGGATAGTAGAAGTGCTACCGTAACCTACATGCGCACGAACTTCCACGACCTTCCCACGCGCGTGCTACTCACCTGCTGGCCGTGTCCACTGAGCGAAAAGAAGTCTTTTACCCAGACCGAGCCGGCTGTTGGCGTGCGAGCAGGAGTGGGAGCGGCGCGTATCGCACACGGTGTGAGAGCGAATATCAAGGCGGACAGAAGTGTAATGCCATTCACCATACATGACAAGCAGCACAAAAATGCCCCGGTAACCCCATGCAGTGGACATCCAATTTGCTCAATCGCCCCATGGGCGGCAAGCGCAGCAGTCCTATCCATAATTACCCTCTTCACAGCCAGTGCATGAAATTACCAGGCACCGCGCCTTGACGCACCTACAGACAGGTCCTTGATGCTGCCCGGCAGGGACTTGAGCGACATGGGCCGGTCCAGCTCCCGCTTCGGGCTCCCAGGGCGCCCCGCGCTGTTCAGGCGCGAGCGGCTGCTTCCCTTCAGCTGGTGGACGGCCTCCGACAGCTTTGCCCTGCCACTGCCACTGCCCTCGCCCGCAGCTGTCCCGCCCGCCGCCGTCCCTTCCGACTTTTCCTCTTCACCAACGCCAGCAACGGCCACGAGCACGGATAAGTGCGAGGTAGGGGAGGTGGGGCTGGCAGGCCGCTCGACGGATGGGGGCTGCGTGGTGGCGACTGGGCCCGCTGCAGACGTGCCCGCTTCAGCCGGTGGCGTCGGTGGTAATGGTGGTGGTGAAAAGCACCGCCAGCAACCCGCGCCCTCGGCCCTGTCGCCGTCCCGTGTGCCTGAAATGCTTCCGGGCGCCGCTATGGCGTTGGGCGCGCCTGAGGCACTGCTGCCAGCGCCGCCCATGCAAGGGGGCGGAGTGGGTGGAGAGGGCAGGGAAGGTGCGCCCCCGGCCTCCGCAAGCGCACAAGCGGCCTCGCTGCCCACGGTGCTAGGCGCCCGCGGCGGGCCGCTGCTTGGGGTCGCAGGCGCCGCAAGCGGCTCCTGCGGCAGTGCGGCGCCGCAGTCCGCCGCTGTGGGTGTGGCTGGGGCCGCACGCCCTGACGCCGGCTTCGCCAGCGGCGACGTGGGCCGCTGCTGAGAGCTGGCGGAGCGGAGCAGCAGTCGCACCCTCCGATGGCTGGGGCTGCCATCAGCGCCCCCACCAGCAGCCGCTGGGCCGCCCGACACAGTGCCAAGCGCACGAGAGGACTGCGCCATTCGAATCGGCCGGATCGGCCCAATGCCAGCCGCCACCGCGGCAGCCGTCGTTGGCGGTAGGGACAGCTGCTTGCTCAGCCCCCCTGTGGCTGCAGCCGGCACTGGCGACGGCGCGCCGGCGGGGCTTCCGAGCGCTCTGCCGGCGGCGCTGCCCAATGCGCCCTCCAGGTCATCGCCCGCCTCAAGCTGCAGGCCAATGCCGCTGTCGCCCCAGTCCGAGGTGACCGCACTGTGGTGGCGCGGCAGCGCGGCCAGGCCACCCGTCGGCTGCAACTGGCGGTACTCCTCGATCGTCCGCATGTCCTTCTGTGGTTGGTGAAGCGCGTATGCTTAAGAGCAGTGCTTGTGAGAATGCGGAAACGCGAGAGGATGTTACGGGCCGCATGTACCACTCAACCGCACCTGGAAGACCACGTTGATGGTTCGGGCGTTCCAAACGAAATACCTGCAGGCATCGGGCACAAGGACAAAGCACCAGCAGGGCCAGGGTCACATATCCACATTGTAGTACGTTGCATGTCAGCGGGTGCGCTGCTGGCAACTCCAAACCCCACCGTGCCCGTTCATCGCCCTGACCTGATCGCCCACACCAGCAGCGCCACCGCCAAGCTGACCGCCGGCACCAGCAGCTCCGTCGCCACCTCGGCCCGTGCCTGCTGCTCGGGGCTGGGGTCGTATGGAAGCACGCAGGTGGCACTCCCCGAACCCTGCGCGGCGGCGGGTCATCGATTAAATCGGCAGGACGGGCGGTTGGCAGGGTGCGGGGCCTGGATACCAGCAGGTGGCCGTTGCATGCGCGCGGTGTTGAGGGGCCGCCCGGTGAAGAAGCGCTACAGCATGTGCCACGCGGCGCATGTCCTCCAAGGCCCGCAACAGCGCGACAGCAACAAGCAGCTTGCGGCGCTGGCTTCGCCTACGCATGCCGACCCACCATCCGAATGGCGCCCGTCATCGCGCCGAAGGCCGCGCCTGCACGCGGCGAGAGGGAAGCACGCAAGGGCGATGGGTGAGACCACACAGTTGCGTGTCACAGCGGCTGTGTGCCGCCATGCATGCGCTGTGTGTTTCAGGTGGATAGCGGCACACACACATGGGGGGCTTGCTGTGGATAGTGCAAGTGGGTATGAAAACGCCCGCCACCACTCAACGCCCCACCCACCCACTGCCGTGACGCTGGTGGGCCAGTTGAGGCCCAGGCGCGACAGCATGTAAAAGTACTGGATGTGGCGCACCAGCACCTGCGCGGGTTGGTTGAGTTGTGCGGGGTGGTGTGGGCAGCCGCCATCAAACAGCGGCAGGCGGTTGAGCCGTCGCCTGGGTGAGCCAGGAATGCTGGAAACGCAAGCTCTGCCCCCGCCCCCGCCCGCTGCCTACCCCCAACATGTCTCCGGCCGCCATGTCCTCCTGCTCAGTGTAGTCGTCGAAGTAGGTCACAAAGCACGTGAAGACGCACATGACAATGCTGGACAAGATCGCCAGGGCAAAGATGACACGGGCGGACGCCACCGGCGCGCAGTTCTTGCAATCAAAGTCGCCATTGTCTGCACGCCCACGGCAGGCGCAAGAAAGGCGAACAATTCATAGCGACACGGCGAGAGGCACGTCACCACCATGTCACCACATGTGTAGCCGGCTTGACTGACGGCAAGTACAGCGCCCCAACACGGCACCGTCGCCAACCCCCACCCGCCAATCAGCAACATCGTACATCTGCAAGTCACACACTCACTCGTGGTGCGCACGCCGTTGCGGGGCACGCACACGCCGCACAGGATCCCGCTGTGTCCGGGGGAGCACTGCTTCTGCATGTAGGCCGCAGGGTGGTCGTCGGGT
Organism: Chlamydomonas schloesseri; assembly: GCA_016834595.1. Classification (NCBI taxonomy): domain Eukaryota; kingdom Viridiplantae; phylum Chlorophyta; class Chlorophyceae; order Chlamydomonadales; family Chlamydomonadaceae; genus Chlamydomonas; species Chlamydomonas schloesseri. Next base: position 163,705 of record JAEHOD010000097.1, read on the forward strand.
ATGCCCCACAGCACGCACAGGCGCGGGTCCGAGTAGTCGTATCCACCGTCGGGCAGCGCGCCCGGGGCCGCAGGAAAGGCGCTGGAGTCGTTTGCGAGCACGCTGCAGAGCAAGGCAAGCAGCACCGGGATGAACGCCATTAAAGCTCGGTCCTGACAAGGGAACATTGGGGCCATCGCATTCCCTTCAGAAGTTCATCGCTCCTCCCCATCTCTCGTGTGTCCTTTCCTCCCTATTGCGCTGCCCATATGCAGCTACTTGTTCTAACACACACAGCGCCATAGCAGGCAACGCCCACCTGGCCGCATACGCGGTGTAGTTGAATCCCACGGGGCGCGAGTACCACCACTGCTGGCACTGCAGCAGCATTTCCTGGTCAGGGCGAAGGAAAGCGGCGGCAGCAGTTGTGTTGTATGATGGGCAGATCACCCATGAATCGTCAGGCGGCGTAATCACGGCGGCCGCACGCACTGCAATGTTTGCAGAACCAACCCAGGAAAAACGAAGCCCGTGCAGCTCGACCACGCGGCGACGACCACAATCACATACCTGCCTGTCTCCTGCATCCGTACACTCACCTGCGCTTCGTCATCGCCATCCCGGCATGCATTTTCGTTGGGGCAGGGCGAGAAGTGGGTCGAGTTGGCGGCGGAGTGCCAGGCGCCAGCCGAGGGGAAGATCACGGCGCCGCCGGGGCATTCGGCCGCGTTCGGGCACGGCACGCAGGTGAGGTCGGAGGCGCTGGCGTACTCGCAGTCCTCCAGCGGCTGCGTGTCCTGTGGAGATAAGAAAGATAAGCAAACTGGTAATGACCGCAAAGCCTGACAGGGGCAGCGCACGTCCGCCCGCCGCGCGTCGCTACTAGTGTACGCCCCAGTTCACACGCACACGTTCGCAGCCACATACCCCGCTAGCTAGCTAGCTAGCTAGCACACGGACCTACCTGCCACAGGCTGAAGGTGAGCGGGTCGCACGGCTGGCACAGGTACCCGCCGTCCCGTGGCACCTCGCCCAGGCGGCAGGGCGGCACCGTCACCGCGATGAGCGCGGGCGGGGGCGGCACGGCTAGGTCGGCGCCATGCAGCGTCAAGGCCAGCGTGTAGTTGCTGCCCTGTGGGGACCGAACGGAAAGCGAGAAGGACATCCTCTTGGGTTGGTAGGCGCATCGGGAACAAACACGCGCACCGCACCCACCCCGCATAAGTCACCGCCAAGTACGGCCCGCCCCCCGAAGCCACGCACCTTCAAGGCCCGCAGCCGCAGGCCCTGCAGGCTCGCGGACCCGTTCCGTGCCAGTGCAGCTGCACTGCCAATCAGCTGTGCGCCGCACGGGGCAACCGAACCCACTGACGAGGCCTGCAGGGACGCACGCAGCTCCAACGGCGACACGGCTGAGGTAGCGTTGTCGTCCAACCCTGCAGGCCAGCGGCAGGGCGGTCACGTCGAATGTCGGTGTCGGTGCTCAGGTGTGGGCGATTCGATTTGTAACCACACCACCCGGGGCCCTGCAGGTGCGCGCCCCAATCTTGCGTATGCGGGAGTGCCCCTGACCTTCCGTGACAGCCCACAGCCGAGTAGGCCTCACGCTGCCCGCCCACCGCTCGACCCACCTACGGTGCTGCCCGCCCACCGCTCGACCCACCTCCGGTGCTGGCCACCTGCTCCAGCGCATCTAGCAGGTCCACCTCCAGGCCCAGCGGCAAGACTGAGGAGACCGTCAGGCTGTAGCGCCAGTCCTGAAACGGGGAGTGCATTAGCGCGGGCGTGGTGGAATGTTGGGTGGCAGGCATAGATTACGGGAATTATCCGTGTTGCGCCCGTCAATTCCGGGCTCACTTCAACGAGCAGTGTGCTTACCGTCGTGACGAGGCCGGACCGCGAGTCGAGGACTACGGCGACCGAGGAAGACGTGAACATGGGCGCGTGGGCCTCATCCTCTGACTCCGTTGAGTTGTCGGCGGTGCCTGTTCGATGTGTTGTGATTGCAGGACCGTAATGAGCAGTAGGAGAGCGCAGTATTGTCACTGCCCGAGGCATGCTCCGCGTACCGCGAGCCCGAACCACCGCAGCTTGCAACGGGCCCACTCCGACTTTGCGCTGCACGTCGCACATGCCGTACATATTATATCTACGGTTATACCTCCTTTGTTGGACTGTTGGAGAACTATTTATAATTATCAGGCCAACTTAAGCACACGAGGCCACATGTTGCCCATGTGTGTCCTGTCTCTTTACTTTCCTTGCTCCAAGCATTGCTCGTACATACCTGTCGCCGCCAGACCGACGCTCTTGACACGGATGCTGCTCACCGGCAGCCCCATGAAGTCACCGTACCCGACCTGTGCACATGCCGGGCGGAACGGGGCCGGCGGGGCAGCCGGGGCAACAACCCACATACATATCATGACGAATGGATCAGCGAGTCGGCAGTGGTAGCCAGCAGCTACAGGCGCCAGAGAGCGAGTCAGCGGGGGCCTTACTTGCAGCCCCGGACGCTGCGCAAGCAGACAGAGACAGGCACACGCAAGCGGCCACACACTACAACCACGCGGCCAACAAACAGGCGCGCACCGCGGCATCGCTGGCGGTCAGGACGCTGATGGGGCGGAGGTCGGCTGCGACGCCGCCGTCCGCGGCCGCAGGCAGCTGGTAGCAGCGCGAGAGGCTCTCCCTTGCCAGCGGGCGCGCCGACGCCCCTGCGGGGTGGGACCCGGTTCCGCACGGGTGTCACCAATGGGGCACACGGACTGATGGATTCAGCACGGGTGTCACCAATGGCCCAATGGGGCACACGGACTAATGGATTGTGTGCCCCAGGAACTAGTTGCCACAGCCCGCACGATGCGCCCACGGCACCGCACTTGCCTGCGTCCAGGCGGTTGGCCAATACCGCGTCCGAGACTGCGCCCGCGCCGCCCAGCGGTCCCCCGGCTTGCTGCTGCGGCTGCTGCGCCTCGCCGCCGTCGCACACCAGCGACAGAAGCTCCCTCCGCTCCACGTACACACTGCCGCCCACGCCCTGTACGCTGTTGCCGTAGAACGACAGCCTGTGCACATGTGTACAATGCGAGGGGTGTTCATTCATGATTCTCACATCGTTGGACTACTACGTCCTGTGCGATACCAGGAGAAAAAACATTTGTTGGGAAAGCTTCATGACCGACGGCTCGCCCACCTGTCTGCGACCGTCTGCCAGCACCCACGAACGCCCGTCTGGCGCATACCCGCCAGGGTGGCGGGCCAGGTGGCCTGGGCGCCAGGGAAGGCGGTGGGCGGCGGCAGCGTGTCCAGCAGCAGCAGCGGATACGAGGGCGAGGCACCAGCGACGTCGTCAGCGTCCTCGCACACCGACTGAATGGCGACGCCGCCTCCCTGCCGCGGCATGGGTCACACGGAATAAGTACGCACACGTTCCATGGGAGTGTGGGCCCGTGTGGTGATGGCGTCGTAAGCAACAGCACGGCTCGCGCACCTACCTGCAGGTTTGCCTGGTTGTGCTCGAACGCTGTCAGCGATAGCAAAGCCGCGGCGCGGCCAGACACAACAAGCGCACCACCAGTGCTCTCCGGGGCCTGTGGTCGGGGTACGACAAGCACACGCCCCTTGTCAGGCCGATCAAGTCGCGCCGAACCCAGTTCGAATCCTGCCCCGACCCGACTCCCCACTCCCCTCCGCCCCAACGCACACGCACGCACCTGGGTCGCCGAGTTGTTGGTGAAGCTGCTGTTCACTATGATGGCCAGCGCGCCGCTGCGAGCGCCGACGACTCCGACAGCAGAGTTGCCTGGCGGCTGCCCACCGGAGCGCTGCCCAGCCGTGGCAGTAGCCGTGGCAGACTGTGCGCTAGCGCGCCTGGTGCGCACGCCGTGGACGCCCACGCCGCCCGCATGGGCCGCACTGTTGCCGCCCACATGCGACGCGCTCACGACAAGCGCTGCGCAGCCGCTGGCCAGCACCGCTCCTGTGCACCAGGCAGGACACGCCACGCGCCAGCCATGTCAGGCCGTGCGCCATGCGGTACGTAATGAATTAAACAAACACAGGCCTGCGCGCACCTCCTGACGCCTCCACAGCGCTGTTGTTCAGCAGGGCCGCGTTCTCCACAAGCACCTGGTTGCAGTCCACGGCCTGGAGCGAGTGCACAGCGGGGCGAGGCAGGGCAGGGCAGGGCGGGGCATGTTGACAAGGAAGGATGAGCGGTAACGAGAAGCCACACACGTGTCAAGCCGACTTGTTTTTGCAGTCACCCTTGCACGAGCTCGCTCACCAGGATACCGCCGCCACCACCGCTCCCGCTTGCCGCTGACGCGGTGTTGCCGGTGACCCTGCTCGCCGCGCCAAGCAGCAGCGACACATTGCCCTGCACCCGCATCGCTCCGCCCCCATCTGCCGCGGAGTTGGCGGCCAGCGTGCAGTTGAGGACGGACACCTGTGGCGCGGCAAGCAGCGTATCGGCTTTCCTTTAAAGGGCGGGGTGTGAGTTGGGGCCAAAGCCTTCCTCGGTGACAATCTTGCTTGAGCGTGAGCGACACGCCGCGACTCCTCGCCGATCATGACGCATCAGCACCTTCGCCCAGCAGCGCACCTGCTGGTGGCGCGTCGCCGCCTCGACGCCCAGCGCGCCGCCCCCTCCCCCAGCCGCCTGGTTACCCTGCAGAAAGCTACTGGTCACGAACACCTGCACACACAAGTAACGAGGGCCGTGCAGTCAATCCCAGTGAGGCTGAAAGCGTGACTGGTGACGGCTGGCAGCATGTGAAGGCTGACCAAGCACAAGACTAAGACATGCAGCAAGCTCTGCAACGCGCAACGACACCGCGCACACGCGCAATCCGCGCTGAGCGGCATGACGACCACCCGTACCGGTCACCTGGTTGCTTCACTCGACGCGCGCTCTTCCAAGCCCACCCAAGGCCATAACAGTGCACCCTGCCTTACCGCCAGCCTGGGCTGGCACGCCCCGCCACCATCACCCGCCACCACCACCCCACCAACCCCCGCCACCCCTCCCCCCACGCCCCGCCACCACCACCCGCCACCACCACCCCACTCCGCCCACCACAACATGGGCCACGGCCCTCACCTCCAGCTCCATGGCCACGTCAGCCACCTCCTGGCTTGCGGCCAACCCGCCGCCGGTGCTCGCCGCGTTTTCCAGCACCTGTGTGTGAAGCGTTGGAGGAGAAAGAGCGTTGGGCAAGGAAGCAGCCATGCATTCCCGTACTCGACGCATGCAAGGCGCTGGTGTAAAATTGGTCCCGTCGTGCCGCACTCACCCGCGCGCCGTCAACCACCACACGCGCCCGTGCGGCCGCGGCCGCAATCAGCACAGCCCCGCCGCTCCGCAGCGCTGCATTGCCGCTCAGAGTGTCGTTAACAAACAGAGCGGCTAGCGGTGCTGCCGCGGTGTCGGCGCTTGCGGCCGCACCCGCCGATGGCAAAGCCTGCTGCTGCTTCAGCCCCGCCGCCGTGTCCCCAAGCGCTGACATCACTCCGTAACCCCGCTGGCTGTTGACATCGACTGTTGATGCGTCGTCCGCGTCCCCGTCCACCAGCATCCTGCGGATGCTATTGCTGCTGGGCGCGGTTGTGGTCACCACATACCCGCGGAGCTGGTCGCTGCACCACGTGTCCTGCCCGGCAGCGGAGGTGGTCACTTTGCTGCTGGCAGCATTGACTTTGCTGCCGCGCCGCGCAACTGCCCCCAAGCCCAGCACCCGGAGAGCGCCGCCGTCCCCGAGCTCGGCGAGGTTCCCATCGTACCGCGAGCTGATGGACAGCAGGCACCGCGTGTTGTCTGCCGCGACAGCGCCGCCGCCCTCTCCTCCCGCGGTGTTCCGCAGAAACGCGCAGCCCCGCATCAGCGCAAGCGCGGCGTACGTATAACTCGCGGCGCCGCCCTCGCCGCCGGCCAGGTTTCCGGTGAAAGACGAGTCCTCGGCATCGACAAGCGTCGTCAGCGTCGCCGCCAGCGCCCCACCCCGCCCCCTAGCGGTGTTGTTGCTGCACTGCACGCCCGTCAGCTGCACTGATACACCATTGGCAAACACTGCGCCGCCGTCTGCCTCAGCGGCGTTCCCGGTCAGCGCGGTGTAGCCAATGGCGAGGGACTGGCTCTGGTCTGCTACCGAGGTTGTAGCAACACTGCTACGTCGCTGGATGGAGACGCTGTGAATGGCACCCCCGGAGCCACCTAAAGCTGCGTTATTGTCAAAGCTACTCTCTAACACAACCGCCGGGCAGCCCGTTAACAGCATCGCCCCTCCATGTCCGCCGTCGGCAGAGTTGCCGCTGAGCGCATCATGGTCAAAAGTTGCGTAACCGAAGCAGGCAGACGCGTAGACCGCGCCACCGCTGTCTGACCTGTAGACAGAACGAAATACATCGACGTGCGTTGGGTTTTTGTGGCGCTGCTGTCACAGTCTGTGGGCAGCACGTCAGCATCTTCATAAGCGATTGCGTGTAGCGGATGACACGCGTGACACCAGCAGCACTATCCGAGCACCCAACCCACCCCAAACCACCTCCTCCACAATGCCCCGGCTGTTGAGCGCCTGGTAGTTGGCTTTCCCACTCACGTCACGGAGGTCTGAAGGCCGTCGCCCGCGGAGTTGGCCAGGTATCTGTTGGCCGTGGACTTGAACGAGACCTGCTCCAGCGCCAGCGCACCGCCCTCATCCACAGCTTCGTTGAGCTCAAAGAGAGAGCTTTGCACGGAGACCTGTGCAAACGAGGACGATCCAACTGTATGCTAATTTTTCTCCGTCCTTTACTTTTTGACCTCACTTTACGACTTTCAATACCACTAGTTACATGCTAGCGTGACAACACAATTCGGGCGCACCTGAAGCAGGGTCCGCTCGTCGGCCGAGAAGTCGCTGTCGTTTTCCCGCCCGGGGAGCTTGCGGAGAGCTTGTGGAGACACATCATATGCCTTGAAATATTACAGGGCATTAGGGACAGCTTGTTCAATAGGTAAGTTGGCGCGACGCCCACGACAGGGTTTGGTCAAGCCTTGCAAAGTGGAGAGGAGCGGTTTGCTATTGTGTGCTTGGGTGATTGAATATGGCGTTTACTCCATTTGCAACGACCCAGGTCACTTCAAGAAGCTAGGGCGATCCGGGCGCAACACCCCCGACACTGCCACACTGTACGCCTTTCCCCTCGGCCAGCCGAGTCCCCGACTCACATAGATCGCGCCGCCCAGGTTCCGCGCTGTGTTGCTTGTGAAGCTGCAGTTTGTTGCGGAGAGGCCTTGCGAGGTCACCGCAACCGCCCCTGCGACAGACATGGCAACACGCATGGTGTGAGTCATGACACATCGTCACACATCCCGCACATGCCACCCGCGACTCACCTCCCGACAGCGCTGCTTTGTTGCTCTGAAATGCCGTACCCGTCACCTGTCCATGGCACCGACATTGCATGAAAGCTCCAGTGGCCGTTGAGCAGCCATGCCATTCGCTGCACAGTTGGGGTCCCTCACGCATGTCACACGGGAGCTGAAGCGCCCCAGTTTCGCCCAAGCCCGCCCTCTTTCAGGGATTCACCAACAGATGAACACGTGAAACCGGACTGAGCCCATCCCGCACCTGGAGACCAGTGATTGTGTACAAGCCTGTGTTGGCGGCTAGAATGGCGCCGCCGGTGTCTGAGGCGGTGTTGCTGGTGAAGCGGCTGTCCCACACGGTCACGTTGCAACCGTCCACGCGCAGCGCGCCGCCCCTGTGCGTCATCCCACACACAAACAGAGAAATATTATGCACCTTTCAGTATGTAGCTGTAAATGCCTAGACCGGCCCATTCGTCCGTGCAGGGGTAGCTGGATTCCTCCCATCAGTCCATCACCCTTGCTAGTGCAGTTCCTCACCGGTTGGCCATGTTGGACTGGAGGACGCCTGACAGCAACCTGGCATTTTCCTTTGACAACCCCGCGGTGGTTCCCAGTAAACTGCTACTGCTGGAACACCCGGAGACCATAAGCGCGCCGCCCCCAGTGCCGGCTGCATTGCTGCTGAAGTTGGAGCGGCTGGACAGAAGCATCCACGCGCCCGACATCTGCAGGTGGTGAGGCGCGGATGGGCAACGTGTGGTGAATCCTGGCGAGGGGCAGGGCGGCGGCATCCCGATAGTGCGTGCATTGCCCCAACCCTGGCAAACAAGCAAACAGACGGCACGTGTCGTAACGAGCGGCGCGCGTTAGGCCGATGGGTTGGTAACGTTCACGCAGGACGCACCTACTCATGGGCGGTCCTACAAAGACCTTACCTCGACAGCGCCGCCGTTTCGCACCGCTTTGTTGGCAACGAAGCTGCAGTCCACAAGCTGGGCGCGAGGTGGTGAGGGGGGTGCAGTTGCGCTTGCAAAGAACACCGCCCCTCCACCCTCTCGCGCTGAGTTGCGCGAGAAGTTGGTCAGGGTGACACTCAGTAGCGACAGGTCACTGACGGCTGCGAGAGCACCTCCCTGCGCGCACTTGTTATCCTCAAACGCGGATATGTTTACGACTAGCTGCCACGGCACGCCGTCTGCCCGCGTCGCCAGCAGCGCGCCTCCGACCTGGGCACTGCTGGTGTCGGTAGTGTCTTCACTGTTGCTTCGATCGTGCCCGCACTCGTTGCCGCGAAACGTGACGTTCGCTATGAATCCCGAGTAGGTGAGGCTGCCCGGTGCCGCGCCGCCGTCCAGGAACAGCGCCCCACCCAAAGGCGCCGTGTTGCGCTCCACAACCCCGTGGTCCATGATGGTCTGGGCGAACCTGTGTGAGTTTCGGAGCGTTCACGTCACGAACACGGGCAGCGCCTGGCGCAATGCTCTGGCTCGTATCACTGGGCAATCGCGCTTCGGGCATTGGTGTGTAACAAGTACTGTGCAGGAGAGCATATCAGTTGGCTGGCGAGGGTGAGGCAGGGAGTCACTGCCCTTGCTTCTGACACCGTCAATTATCCAGGGCGGATCCACAGCGGATCCTCCAGATTCCTGTCTCTCACCGTGCGTAGAGCGCGCCTCCTCCCGATCCCGCGGCATTGTCCGCCAGCCGCGTGTAGGCGATGCCGGAAGGTGACAGGGAGGAAGCCGTGTCGCGGCGCACTTGCAGGGACGAGACGTTGCTGCAGGGCGCGCGGGTGCACATAGCGGCTGCACCCCCAACGTAGTGAATGCCGCCGCCATACTTCTTAGCGCGGTTCTGGACCACCTCGCACCCAAGGATACGGGCCGGGCCGATCACCTCCAGGGTGCCCGCGTCCCCACAGTTGGCGCAGTTGTTGACGCTGACAGCTCCACCCGACCCGGCCGTAGCTGCATTTCCGACCAGCGTGCAGGACGCAAGCCGCAGGAGAGAGCGCGCCACGGCCACCGCCCCGCCATCAAGTGCAGCTGAGTTGTTGAGGAACCGCGAGTTCCGCAGCGTCACATTGCTGCGTGCGTCCGCCCAGACCGCGCCGCCTGAGGCCGCCGCCGCCGTGTTCGCAACAAGCGTGCAGTTGTGCATCGCGAGCGTCGTGCCCTGCGCACACGCCACCGCACCGCCTGGGCCCTCGGCGGTGTTGGAGCTGATCTCGGTGCTGTTCATGGTCAGGCTGCCGCCCTCCATGTAAACTGCCCCACCCCCCACGCCGGCATCACCGCCCGCAGCGCTGTTGCCGCGGAGTGCGACGCCCAGCAACGTCAGGGCACAGCGGCTGCCGCTCTCAAAGTCGGCACGCGCCGCCACTGCGCCGCCAGGCCCGCCAGCGGCTGAGTTGCTCTCCAGCACGCCGCCGTTTACTCGAAGGCTGCTGCCCTGTGACATGAGCACAGCGCCGCCTGATCCTGCTGCGCTGTTTCCAGTGAAGACGCAGTCCGAGAGCTCAATGCTTCGGCACGAGCTAAGCCGGAGCGCACCGCCGCCACCTAAGCCCTCAGCTGTTGCGCTGTTCTGTTCAAAGACAGTTCCCACAATCTGGGCATTAGGCACTGCTGACAGCTGCAGCGCACCGCCGGGGCTGCATGCCGCAAAGGCGCTGTTGCTGATGGTCATGCTATCGGTGCCGTCAACTGACAAGGCTGCTGCCGTGGCGCTGACGTCGCGCCATGTGCACCCCTCCACTGTCACCGTGCCGGGCGCTGCCGCACCCGCCGCCGTCACTAGCACCGCGGCTGCCGTACTAGGTGCGAGGACCACCTCGCCGGCTTCGTTCTCCGCAAGGCGTCTGCTGATGTTGGCAAACGTGCAGCCCCGAAGCGTGACCGACTCTGCACCCGACACGTACAGGGCTGCGACGGCGCTGGGGATGCTAATGATGGCCACCCCGTCGCCGGGCGGCCCGGCTGCTGGTGCCCCCTCGGCATCGCCGTTGTCAGCGGCAGCGGAGGCATCGCCGTTGTCAGCGGCAGCAGACGGGGGCTGCCCCGTCTCCTGGGGTGGGCTGCTGCCTGCGGTGCCACTGCTGCCCTGCTGCGGCGGGCTTCCGCCAGCAGAGGCCCCACCATTGCCGCCATCGCTGCTATTGCCGCTGTCCACGCTCCCGTCACTGCTACCGCCAGCACCATTACTGTTGGCAGTAGCGAAGCCGAGGCCCTCCCAGGAGCAGCCCTCCGCCGTCAGGCTGCCTCCCGCCACGTGAACCGCCGCCAGGGCCGGCACCGAGCCGTCCTCGGCTGCTGGCGGCGGTACCCAGTCCCTGACGTGGACGTCAGACATAGTGAGCTTGCTGCCTTCCGCGGAGACAACAGCCGCCGAGGTCAGGCCGAAAATGCTGCCGGGTCCAATGGCAACTGTGCTGCCGTCCACAACCCGGACCAGTGTTGCGGCAGGGACAGCCGCCGCGAAGGTGACATTGGAAACGGTGAGGCTGGATACGCGGCAGTTGACGCAGTTGCGGAAGGTGAGGAAGGCGCTGTCGTCGGGGCTTTCGAACACCCAGTCCCGCAGCTCCAGTCGTGTGAAGGTGACGTCCGAGGCGTCCGCAACCTCCAGCTGCCAGGAGCCGGGGCGGTCCAGGGGCTCCAGCTGGACCGTATCTGCAGGTTGCGGCGAAGTACCGCAGTAGTATGTGAGAGGGGAGCGAGTGGGCATTCGTGGCCTTCGCTGAAACCCCGTCCTGGGGTACCTGGGGTACACGACAGACGGACAGAGAGCGCACGGCGTTGCAACCCTGCCTCGGCAGTAAAACTCTTACCCGCAATACCCGAAAACCCGGAAAGTGCTTCAAACATGCTTCCTTGCGTTGCGGATGAGTGCGCGGAGACGCGCAGCTTGGCGAGCGCGGCGCCAGCACTGGTGCAAGCGGCCATGATATCCGGAGCCCGCTGCGCGCTGCCTCCGCCGGCGAATAGAAGCTCGCAATCTAATTGCGCTGATATAAGCTTGAGACACAGAATTAACGAAATGCCGAGCGCCCAAAGGACGCGCGCACGCCCGGCAGCGCCGGGGCGCGCGTTTGCACCAGGCAAGGTCGAATGCATCCCTTGTATTTGCTAACATGAAGTTTGAAGGCAAGGTTTCATTTGCATGCGCGCAGCTGTCTACCACCCAGGCTTATGATAACGCGTTATAGTGTGTTAGAAGTGTGCAACGGGCGCACTCCTGGGGTTTCATCAGCGTGTAGAGGTGATTGTACTGTCCTTGCAAATGCAAAATCACGCAACAGTGAAAGCGGAGGTACGGGGAGCGGAGGGCGGGCGATGCATGGAAATAAATAGGGGCCAAGGAAGTTGCGCCAGGCGAAAGGCCTTACTTCGTTACTGGCTACACAATCGATTGTTCGCCCTTATAGCTCGCTTCGCACGGCTGCTCCTGCTGCTGCTGCTGCTAGAAGCGCCAAGCAACGCCGTCATTTGACAAGTTGCCACGAGCCCACAGCAGCGTACGCCGCCGACCCAAGGCGCTCGCAATTATGACCAAAACTAAATGGCCACCACTGGTAAGTGCCGGGCATGATTAAAAGTAGTTGTCGCTTACACTCGGTCGCTGGCGCGGTTCAGTGCGTGCTGGCAATAAAATTCAATAACAATGCACGTAGCTAGCCAATTTCTTTGTTGAAGCTGCAATTTCGCACGGTCGGTGTGCGAAACCACAGGTATTGCTGCTTTCGCTTGCGCTGCTGTCCTCCCTTCGTAGCGCCGCTGCGCAAGGTAAGCAAGCACATAAAATTGGCATATCTTGGGGCGTCGTGGCAGCAGTACCGTGACCGAGCTCGGCACACATGGAGTGTCACACTGGTGTGACACTGCATGCGCGAGGACAGGACAGAGATAGCGAAGCAAGCTTTTACTCTGGATGAACTGAAATCACTAGCAACCAAACGCACGCGGTGGTGTAACGGCGGGCGCATCGGTTTCCCACCGAAAACTCATTTTCCCCGCATTTGCTGCATTTAAAAACGAGCATAACGTATAAACAGGTAGAAATTCGTGTCCTTCATAACACTCTGGTGCACGGATGCACCGTTTTACAAACTAGGGCTTGTTGATTATTCGCCACGGCGTTCGCGTGCCCACTAACCTGGCTGCGGGTGGGCGGTGCTACGTGGGTCCGGCGGCCCCCCGCGCTGGCCCCACCGGCTCCCGTGCGTGCCCAGGGCTGCCAGGGGCCTATAGTGAGCCACGGCAGTGCCGTGGGCTGCGGGCAGGGGCATAAGGAGCTGCTCCTAAGGGGACGCAGGGGACGCCACGGGGCGGGGGCAGATGGGGTGATTCGGTGAAAGGGGGCGGGGGGGGGGGTTGTGGTTACCAGCCCAAACTAAACCAAGGGGGGGCATGGTGTGAGGGGGGGCCGGGCCAGCGGGGGGGGGTTGCTGGGTTCAATGGTCATGGACGATGATGTGACAGGGGGGCGAAGGTAGGGGGTTTCATCAATCTGAATAAGGCGGGGGTCGAGGGAAGGGGGTTCCATGCATGTTAAATTAATGAAGAAGGAGATGTAGACAGACGATGCGACACAGAAGGCGTACCGATGACCAGAAGGTGTAGTCGGCTCCGGCGGACGACGGCGACCCCCGTTTTAATAGGTTTGCTGCCTAAGAAAGTAGTTGCTCAGGTGATCCGAGTATACGTCAAGTCGTAAGTCGTGTAGTGGCTCAGAAAACGCGAATACCTCGACGCATGTACGTGCCTCGCGCGCGCGCTGATGGACTTTCCTATACTGAACGCCTTACTCACCTGGCGCCGCATAGAGCAAGCGCCACACCACGCGCCGCGCCGGATCGCATGCGTTAGCAGGGCAGCGAGCAGGGCAGGTCAGGTGTGGCGCAAGGCAGTGGGCAGGGGCAATTCATCTACTCAACCCAACCCAGTGCGAAAGTGCGGGACAGTGTGGGATAATAGTATTGTAGTAGGCTAATAAGATGCTTGCAAAAAGACTATAGGGATGGGGTGCACACAAGGGGCTTGAAGGCAGAGGTGCATGGGAGCGACACCCAGCACGGCAGTGTGCATGGGCGGGGGGTAAAGAGTAAGCTAGGGGGCGTGACGGGGCTCCGGAGAGCTCCCGCCGCCACGCAAGCCCCGGGACATGAGCATGCTGTCCCAGAGGCACCTAGGGGGAGGCAGGCAGGGCACGACGAGGCGGAGGTGGCGGGGGAGGGGGCAGGCGTAGGGTTTGGAAATACGAGACAATGCGGGTTTGCAGGTCCAAGCCCTCTTTGCGTTGAAGCATGAACAATTGGGGCCACCGGGAAAGCTGGTCGCGCAATTTCTGAAGCAGGAGGTGGGTGGGGTATTGCTGGCGCCACAGGGTGTACATAAGTGTGGCGGTCTCACATATGAAAGAGTCCACCTCCAAAATAACGCGCTGTAGCCGACGAAATTGTCCCACGAATATGTTGCGCTTGGCGGCTTCGTTGACGCAAGAGGACGCGTGCACGAAGCGAGACAAGCGAACACCGCGGAAGGCTTCCTGGCAGCGTTTGTCGTACAGGCGTGTGGTAATGCGAGAGCGCCCGGCACGCGTGTAGGACACCAGGAGGATGTCCAGGAAGGGGAGTTCGTTGTCGGGCAAGTGATGGGTTTGCGCAGGTATGTCCAGTTCGGGCGGGTAGATGCCACGGAGGCCGCAGAATTCTTGGGTGGTTTTGAGTAAGCGTGTGATCCAAACGTTGCGGAGGGCGCACAGGTCATCCAGGTAGCGTTTGCTCCACGCAAACGCGGCCAGGATGTTACGTTTGACGCGCAGGGCCACTGGTTCCTCCGGCTCCCGTGCGGTAGGGGCGGCGGGGGTCGGGGGAGCCTGGGCAGGAGGACGGGCAGTACGGGTGCCGGCAGCGCGGGCGGCGGGGGCCGAGGGGGCGGAGGCGGCCGCACGGGCGGTGCGTGCGCGGGTAACGCGGGCAGCTGTACGGTCGTCGTCCGCGGCTCGAGGGGCGGCAGTGGCGGCATCGGGGCTGGCGCGCGGTGGGCGGGGCTGTGGTTTGGGGACTTGACGGAGGAATTGGTACTCATACCAGGCCAGGAACAAATTGGCAATAAACGGCGCAGGGGGAATACCCATGGGAATCCCACATATTTGTTTAACCAATATCGGCCCGAAGCGGATGACGGATGCGCGCAGCAGGGTGGATAGAAGGCAAATGAATTGGTCCAGGGAAAAGTAGTATGTGGTGTTGCGGGAGCGGGATGGTTTGGAGGGGCGGGACGGCTGGGCGCCGGATCCAAACTCGGCGTACGCAGTAGGTTTCGCATCCTCAGAATTAGGGTTGGGGGGACAGACGGTAACAGAGAAGAAAGTGCTGCCATGGGAATAGACCAAGCATCGGTCGGCGACTTCGTAGAGGGCATCCCGAATGAGGGCATGAGGCAGGTTGGTGTACAGGCGGGTGAAGTCAAAGGCGCGGGGGTAAGCAAAGGGGGGCGGGGTGTTGGGGGCGCTGGAGGGCTGGTGGGGGTCGGAAGGGCCAGGGGCAGCCGGGTCAGGCACGTCGGCGGGGAATTGGTGGGCGTTGAAGCGGTGCAGCATGGAGATAACAGCGGCAGACTGATCGCACATCCAAATGGGGAACCCAGGGAGGTCACGTTGCCATACACGGTGGAACGTAGAGAAAAGGAGGCGCAAGATGGCAGTGACAATAAGGGAGATATGGGAGGAAGGGCAGTTTTGGGAGCACGCGAGGAACCGGGTAGAGGGCGGGGATTTATGCATTTTAATAGTCCCGGCGTAGTAGGCATCAGGGGCGTCCACTGCATAGGCCAGGCCGTGATGGGGCATGCTGTCAGCCAGCTCAGCATTAAGGGCAGCGTAGTGGGCAAGGCGGGCGGCGGCCAGGGCGCTAGCATCAGGGGATAAGGGGGAATAGTACTGGGGGTTGTTATGCAAGTCGTGGACGAGGGCACGCACGTAGTGTTTAAGGCATATGAGCTCGAGGGAAGGGGGGCGGGTCACTGTGCCCAGTAACAACGGGGAGGCGGATGGAGGGAATATCAAGCAACAACTAATACAATTGATGTTGTAATACGGATGCTCCTCACGTGCGTACGTGTCCGACGCATCAACTGCTGTGCAGGTACCGTCATTCTCACGTTCAACAGCTTGCCGCTTGGCAACATCACGGCAACCTCCGTGCTTTCACCAGACGTTGAGCCCCTGCTTGAGAACACCTTCTGGAGAGCCTACTGGGGCGAAGTGGTCGACTGTAGTGCTGGATGGGACTACAACGGCACGTTCATGACAGCCTCTGGCTGCAACAAAGCCCTGCGCATCCGGCTGGATCCTGGCTGGAAGGCGGGCAGGACCGACGACGTGTCCCAACCGTTTAAGCTGACGGGGGGGAGGACTTTCACCTCGGCATACATCAACTATCGCACCACACACCCACTCGCTGGGACAGACCTCCGGGCCGGCAGCACGGGCTGCGGTGGCCCGGCGCCCGACTTGCCGGCAACAGAGTCTTTCCCAGGCACTTGGCCAGCTACGTTCACATACACCACCACGAACGCCGTGGTCAAAATCTCAACGCCCTGCTTCCTAACACCTCCGTACACTGATATAGCTTTTTCACTGGACAGCTCCGCAGCGCTGGTCAAGGAGCTCATCATCGATTCAATCATATTTTATCTTACACCGTCACCACCGTCGCCTGAGCCGCCCAGCCCCGCGCCACCCAGCCCGGAGCCGGCCCCTCCTGCGCCGCCTTCTCCTGCGCCGCCCTCGCCTGCGCCGCCGAGCCCCGTGCCGCCCAGCCCCGAGCCGCCCAGCCCCAAGCCGCCCTCGCCAGAGCCAACCAGCCCTGCGCCGCCCAGCCCTGCACCGTCCAGCCCTGCGCCGCCCAGTCCCGAGCCACCCAGTCCCGCGCCGCCCAGCCCCGCCCCAAGTAAGACTTGCGCTCTTACTGCGTGTGCTGCAATACTGGTTGACGCACGGTCTGCTGCTGTAGTGGGGCGCTTACTCACCATGCTTTGCATCACCATGCTTTTCACATGAGTACATGAGGCTTTCTTGTTTTCGCGGAGCTTTAATAATTCATTTTCCGGGGGGGAAGGGGCGGGGGGAGGGGCGGGGTCTGCTGGCGCGCAGCTCTTCCAAGGACCCAAGCACACGCACTTTGACTGTGTGTACGCTACCGTACGTGCTTGCAGGTATCGTTCCGCCAAGCCCGGCACCCTCGCCTCCCCCACCTTCTCCGAGCCCCCCCGCCGTCGCTCCCGCAACATCCCCACCCCCTCCACCCCCTCCGCCCCCGCCTTCGCCGCCACCACCGCCACCACCGCCACCGCCGTCCCCACCCTCTCCTGCTCCGCTGGCTCCGCCATCGCCACAGCCCCCGTCACCTCAGCCATCCTCTCCGCCTCCCTCCCCAGCGCCTCCTCTGCCGCTTGTCCCTCCGTCACCACCATCGCCCTCACCTCCTACACCTCCCGTCCCCGCGCCATCACCGCCATCGCCATCGTCACCGCCGCCCGCATTCATTCCGTCGCCTCCGCCACTATCTCCGCCGCCTCCACCGCCTTCGCCGCCGCCTCCGCCGCCTTCGCCGCCACCCCCAACGCCACCTCCTCCGTCACCTCCACCGCCATCGCCGCCTCCGCCTCCGCCCATCGTGGCCACCTACCGCACGTTCTTCCTCGGCTGCTACGGCTATGATGCATCGGCCCCCGCCTCGGAGCGGGCCCTGCCATACACCCTCGCATCCAATGACCCAACAATGACACTGGGCACGTGTGCCGGACTCACCCAGGCCGCTGGTCTCGTGTACTACACCGTGATCAATGGCAACACGTGCGTGGCCGGAATCAGTCGGGACCAGGCCACCAAGTACGGGCAGCTACCCGCCTCATCCTGCAGCCAGCCCTGCCCCGGCGACCCGAGCAAGACCTGCGGCGGTGCCGCCGCCGGCCGTCGGAGCCTGCTGCAGCTATCGGCTATCAGCCTGTACGGATTCGTGCCGGCCAGCCCGCCGCCCCGGCCGCCGCCCCGCGCCCCCTCCAAGCCGGGGTCCCCCGACGCGCCCGGCGCTGCCACGCGCCCGCCCTCGCCGCCGCCGCCGTCTCCCCCGCCGCCGATGCCGCCCGCGCCCTCGCGCCAGGTCGAGACCCAGACCCTGGTCCAGACTGCGGCGGTGGTGCTGCCGGTCATCCAGAACAACGTCAACCAGACTATCAGCATCCCCAGCGCGCGCAGCCTCATCCTGCTCAAGCCCACCGCGGTGCCCGTCTTCACGAGTGTTCTGGCCACCGCGGCCGGGGCCTCGGGACCGGATCCCCAGGTGAATGGGCGGCTGGGTCCGTGTGTGAAATTATTGCGGCGTATGGCCTGCTGACCGATCACGGGGTGCCATGCATATCTTGCTTGGCTTCCCGCCCCCGCCAACCCTACCCACTCCGAGTGTCACAAGCGTGCAGACTCCCGCCCTTGACGACTGCCCCCACCGCCCTTCGATCCGTCCCCCAGTACAAGGCGCCCGTCATTGCCTCGGTGCGCGTGGGCCATGGCCGCATGGTGGTGTTCGGCTCGGAGACCATGTTCACGGGCTGCTGCGGGCTGGGCGACTCGGACGGCTTTAACCCGGCCGAGATCAACAAGATCATCATCAACGCCGCCAACTGGACGTCGTGGTACGGCACCAAGGTGCGATCAAATTCCAACATGGAGAACTGTACAGGGAGAGGCTAGGGGTGCACAGCGGGAGTGAGACGGGGGGCAGGGAAGACAAGTGCGCGCCACGGAGCCCACGCACGCACGTGGTGCGCGTGGCGGCGGCCGGGCGCATACCGCCGTACAGCACCGGCCTGCATGCTGCGTGGACGGCACGGGCAGGCGGCGGCGGGCTGTGCAGTTAGTTCTTTGCACATTATCTCCAGCCATTCACTTGGATTGGGATTTGGTAGGTAGGGTTGTATGCCCGATCCCAAAGGGGATGGCCCGACCGCATCCACCCACGGCCGCTACTTACGCCCGAGCCGACGTGCGCAACCAATTGCAGACGGGCCGCAAGGCCATCCTCCGAGTGGCGGACCAGCGCCTTGTGCCTGTCGCCAAGTGAGTGCGAGCCTAGGCCTATTGTGTTGTGCAAGGTCACCTGCCTGCGGAATGTGGCCTGCACATGGTTGCTTGGATGTCCCTGCCTTGGAATACGACTTACTGTTATCCTTGCCTGAGTAGTGTCTTCTGCCCCTGCCTCCTTGTCTTGTACGCAGGTACATCGTTAAAGCGCTGCCGGACGTGTTCGCTAAGGCGAAAGTGGCCAAGGTGGATTACTTCCTAAATCTGAACACGTTTGCCAGCGGCGGGCATGAGAGGTGAGAGGTGCGCTTGCCGTGATTGCCTGGCTTTCTGTACTCGAGCCCCCCCCACCACCACCACGCCCCATCACACACACACACACATGCATACACACACAACACACGCAAGCACACCCCTCTCCCTTGTGATCTCAAAAACACACACACGCGTGCACATGCACATGCACAGGTGCGACGTGTATATGGTGCTGGGCGCGGACCCGTTCCAGGGCTACAACCTCAAGGCCAAGACCCGCCTGCGGGCCTTCCTGGAGCAGGTGCGTGCGTGTGGATTGGTGTGCTGGGTGTGCGGCTGCGAACAATCGGGCAAGCCATAGGCTTCATGGGTGTGGTAAACTGCATGGGGGGGGGGCAGCTAGCAGCACCCAAACCTCAGCATGCGTGAAGGTCTGCTGGCCTTTCTGGCGGCAGCGGTCGGAGGGGCACTGTATAATGGACTGGAGTTCATCACCATCATTCGTTCCACACATGTATCAACGTCGCGCACACACATGCGTTCTTCCTCTTCTTGTGCTTTTCTAACACACGTGCGTTCTTGTCCCTTCGCACGCACACGTCTTTCATAGTTATCTTCCCTGTGATCTCTAACACGTGCGTGGGCATGATCGCATGCAGGGCAAGGGCATCCTTCTGGCTGGGCCCGAGGTGCCGCCCGCCATCGCCTCGGCATCAGCGGGCGCCGCTGGGCACCACCGCCGTCGGGGCCTGCTGCAGGAGGATGAGGACCTCCCCACCGCCACCGCCCTTGCTCCTGTGGCGGTGAGGCATGCATGGGGGGCTATGGAAAGAGGGAGGCATGGGAAGGGAAGGGGAAGAAGGGAAGGGGAAGAAGTAAGGGAAGGGTGTGGCATGGAAAGCGGAAGATGTGGAGGGATGAAGCTGGGAATGGAGAAGGATGGAAGATAGGGTAGGAGAGGCCCTCATAATCTAATCTAATGATGAGCAACCTGCTTGTGTGGTCGATGTGGTTAGGATCCGTTGATGACGGTGGCGGCTCACTGACCAGCAAGTGCTCATGCCCATCAGTTCCCGCCCGCTGCCCCCCCCCCATGCACACACCCTACGCGTGCACGCGCCCCGCCCGCCCACACCTCGCCCTACACCCATGCATACCCTCGTACCCATATACACCCATACCTCCACCCCGCCCGCAGTCGGACGAGTGGACGCGGCCCGACATCATGTTCGGCAAGCAGAACGAGGTGACGGCGGGCGGCATCGCCACCGCCGTCAACGCCAGCGACGTCACGCGGGTGCACTTCCGCGAGCTGCTGTTCAAGGTGCTGGAGCTGCGGGGCCAGGGGCAGGCCTCCGGTGCCGAGTTCGCGGTGTGGAACGCGCGCCTCATGAAGGCGCGCGCCGACCTGGACGCCTCGGACATCAAGGAGTTTGACGCCACGCTGAGGACCAAGGTTGCGGAGTACGACCAGGCCTTTGGCGTGCCGCCGCCACCGGCTGCCAGCAGCCGGCCCAGCCCGGCAAGGAACGCACCACCCTTCCCCAAGCCAGCGCCCTTCTCTGGCACGGCCAGGCCGCCCTCACCGAAGCCGCCGTCTCCGAAGCCGCCGTCGCCCAAGCCGCCGTCTTCAAACGGCCATTGATAGCAACGAAGGAGATGTTTACGTTAGATGTTTAGGTCTGGTAACCGAGTGCGCGAACCTTTTTTACCCTGTGTGTGTGCGTGTTTGTGTTTGTGTGTGTGTGTTGGTGTGGTTACAAGGAGGTGCGCACGTATCGTGCCTTCCTGCCTCGTGACAGCTCTCTTGGCCGGCCCTCGCAAGGGGCACATTCCTGCTCCTAAGCTCCCATATGGTGTCGAGCAGCGCAACAAGCCTAGCCGGGTCCGCATTCCGCATCACTTCCTGCATGCCCTTGCTAAAGTAGAGGCCACTGTCTGTCCTCAGCTGGTCGTCAGCCGTACGTGTTTGTGTTTGTGCTTGCTTGTGTGTGAGGTGAATGCGACAGTACAACCCCCCCCCTTCATGCCGGGAAAATGAGTGAAAAAAGTGACACGCTCAAGACACGTGCTCTCTCTGCTGGTACCTGAATGGGACGGAATTCGGGACCCACGCCCGCATCGCAGGCTGGGCCTGGGCGCAGGACCAGGACCACAGGGTACACAACTTAGCAGCAGTAATCCTACTTGAAGAACTTTACTTTTTCGTCCTTAACGCGAGCTTGGCATATGATGGTGTGCGAGCTTTGGCAGCCGAGTGCGTGGGTGCGAGAGCCGAGCTTTAACACGCGCATGTGAGGTGACTGTGGCAGTTTCCCTTACCCCCCATCCCTTAATCTTGCCCTTAATGTCGCCATGGGAGCAAAACGAGCGCAGTGCTTGAGGTGCTCAAGACGATAATGATTGATGGATGCGTGTATTGTGGCGCGGTGGATCAAGCACAGCTGGCCTTGCCGGGCCTTGCACGGGAGGCCAGCGCATTTAGTCTTTTTACACATGTGGCACATCAGTTGCATCAGCTGGAATAAAACACTTGCTTATGACACGTGAGATGACGAAGCGCGTGCATTGACTTTTCTTTTGCTTAATTCATCATGGTGGTCCGGGAAAGATCGGAGCGAGAAGCGGGAGTGCTGGGCTGCTGGGGAAGCCGCCTTCAGCGCACCGCTGCGTGCGTGGGATTTATTTCTGGACGTTGTTGATACTTGCATTACCTGCCTCCAGCGTATGTATGTGCACATTTCGTACGTGTACGTACGGCACGATGGAGTGAGGTCGTCGGAATGTAAGTAAGGCCGCCTGCTGTCAAAGGATGTCGACAAGCAAGTGTTCCCCCACGTGGACCACAGTGTCCCTGTATCTTGTAGATGCCCTTGGGCGCTCAGCGTCTACTACCGCGTAGATGATTCCTGCTAAACCTTCTACGCTACAAATTTTCTTGGGGGGAAGCCCCCCCACCCCCCCAAAAACGTCTACACTCCCCCTGATTTGCCCGCAAATTTCTACGCGGTAGAAGGAAGATACAGGCACTGCACGTGGTGTTCCCCCGCACGGGTATGACGCCGGTCTGGGAGAGGGGCCAAACGGCACGACGGTTTTGACAGGGTTGGCCGTGTTGATCAGCCTCAGATCTACCCACGGATCACGTGGCGGTGCTTGATCAACACAGCCTTTAGGCTGCTAACACGCTTGGCGTCCGGGGGGTGCATTTTGCCGTGTCAGCACGGGCCGGCACGGTCGTCAGGTCAACCTCACCAATAGGTCCCGATAGCTTTTAAGTATTGCTTATATATTATAAGGACTGCAAATAACGTGTTTTGAGGCATTTCGGTGACGTCGCAGTTGACATGCTTCTTTCGCGCGCATATTTCAGTGGCTTTGACACCGCTTGCAATTGACGTCGACTAACATATACATATGGAGCTGCAAAAACATTCCGCGGCCACAAAGACGGACTCCAGCAAAAGCATGCTTCGCGAAATGTGGTGACAGCGACCCCCACAAAATGACTTGCCCGTCAAAATTTGAAATACTTATATAGTTAGTATGTTATTGCCTGAAAGGCGGGGCCTAAATGCGCGCATATGAAGAGAAACACGTGTGGACACGGTTCTGCCCCTACCCGAACCGGCGTCATATGTTCCCCTGTGTCAGGGTAAAGGGGCTCAGCCCTCTCACCTCTATCTGAGGCCGAACGGCCTCATCTCCCGGATATAGCCGGGATCGGTTTGTACAGGCACCGCCAAGCGCTATCCAGTCGCCCCATCAGCCAAAACATGGCATGGATTAACAGCTGCGCTACTCGATACTCTGCTGAAAGGACCGCGCTTCCCCCCCGAGTATTCGCACGCAAATATCAAGGGCTGGGCCGGTACTCCCCGTTGTTCGCAAATTAGTAAAACGCATCTTCAAGCGCATTCTGGCTTCTCAGGCCGCGCCGGCAACAGCGCCAGCGCCGGCAACAGCGCCAGCGCCAGCGCCAGCGCCAGCGCCAGCGCCAGCGCCAGCGCCAGCGCCAGCGCCAGCGCCAGCGCCAGCGCCAGCGCCAGCGCCAGCGCCGATCGCCGATCGCCGAGCCTCAGCACAGAGCATCAGGACGTTGATGCTGTGGACGAGTCCGTCCTCAGCGAAGCGCAGCCGCACTGAGTGGGGCGCCAGGGGCGGCACCTGGCGTGAGCAGCAGCAGCAGCTCAAGTACCTGACATCCTGGGAGCCTGTGTGTTTGGCCCCTTGCTGCGGATGAGAGTGATGACGGTGCCCGTCACAGTGTCATGGGGGTTACAATTTTTGGCATGTAACGGCACACGCCGCAGTGCTGTTACTTGTTACATCAGTAGTAGCAAGTCGGCAGACCTCTGTTATTGTGCAGGTGTCAAGGATGGGGTGGACCTCGCAGGACCTCGTTACACAGGCCAGGGATGGATGCGCCAGATCGACAAGGCTCAGCAATAATAACAGGTAGGGGCGATTTTACAATTGCCACCAATTGTCTTGACTGCCGCATGTGTGCCGCGTCGCCACCAGGGTCGTGCACCGGGCGCCTGGCACGCCACCAGTCCCAGTCCCAGTCCCATGGAAGTACACGTCCTAGTTCGTGAGAGAGTAATAAACGTGTGATCAGTCATTATTGCCGACAGTGTGAACAACAGTTTCACATGGTATCATCATCGTCAAGTCATCTATATTATGGGGCCAGCCATGGTGAGTTTAATTAGTCAAGTGGCCAAGTAGCGAAATGGATTCAAGATTTGCAAGGCATTTATAACCTAGCAGATAGCGCCCTTCCTGCAAGCACGGCGAGCAGCGCTCTCCCCAAACCCGTTTCCTTGGCCGGGCACCACCGTGCTGATGCCTCCGCCCCCGCCTCCGCCTGGCTCAACAGTGTTTTAGTGTCTGGGCCGGGGTCCGGCGGCTGGACCACTCCTCAGCCTTCCAACGACACACGGCCGCGTATGGGCCATACACGCACACGGGAGCAAGCCACGAGTTCACACCCACGCCCCACGCCCCTGGCTGAACCGCCCGCCCCTGCCCAGCACGCACACCACCAGTCCGCCACCATGCTCTGGCTTCTCCCTCCCTCCGGTCGGTGCTGGGTCACGCTCCAGGGTCACACCCTCACACCCCAACCTCCGGCCCTCCGCCTGGCTGCTGCGGGCCGGGTCTAAGCCTCCCGGCAGAGGGGTGCGCGCCGCGCGTTTCCCACAAAGCGCACACCAACACACAAGGAGTCAAGGACGGCTTTGCCATCAAAACGCAGATGCCATAACCACGGAAACACGCACAAGGAGGCCCCCAAACAAACAGTTACGAAGTCAAGAGCTCGCTCGCTCGCTCGCGGCAGGGCGACGCCAAGCTCCCATTCAAATAGCTCCAGCAGGCCCGACCCGTGGGCCCGACCCCAGCTTGTACGGCGTCACGTGGGCATGCGCCGCGCCTTCCATTACTCATTAGTCATCACCCCAACCACACGGCACGCATGCGCTCCCCCTCCCCCTCCCCCTCCCCCCAGCTGCAGCGCAGTCGTGTTCGCATTTTGTTTGTCACCGGGACTGTTTACCAGTAACCCCCTCCCCCCACACGCGTGCACCGTGCGTAGCTAGCTCAGAAGAACTGCGAGCCGCCGCCGCCGCCAGGCGACATGGCGCTGCTGCTGCCGCCCGGCGTGGGCGCCTTGGGCGAGGAGGGGTTGGAGCCGGAGCGCTGGATCTGGATCTGCTTCTGGATGTGCTGCGCGTGGTAGTTCTGTGCGGCAGCAAAGCAACGCAACGCACGGCAAGTGGCACGGCAAGTGGCACGGCATGTGGCACGGCATGTTTCACATACCGTATGCGGGTTGTTTTGGTGATCATTGCTGAGGTGCTGGCAGGTGCAACCCAGGGTCAACTGGAGGTGCGAATCCTTGATGAGGGAAGGGGGCTGCCGCGCATGACTGCGCGCCGAGCAGCCCTTCGCCCCTGCGTCCCGCCTCTCCTACTCCCATGCATTCCCGCCCCGGCACTCCCCCACCCGCCCAGCCACCCACCCACACCCCATCCCTCCCACCCGTCCGCGCGCTGCCTACTACCGTGCACCTACCTTGGCGGGGTTGGCGTACACCTGCTCGGGCGGCTTGATGGGCACCGGGCGCACCTGCACCGCCGGCTCGGCTGGTCCCGCCGTCGCCAGCAGCAGCGCCAGCTTGTTGCGGTCGGCCACGATGATTTCGTCCGCGCTGCCGCCTGGGCCGCCCGAGCTGCCGCCGCCGTACCTGGCGAGTGATAATAGGAACATAAAGAGTGCCGCAGTAAAGAGAGAGACATGCCATGTTGAGAGACGAGCGGCAGGTTGGAAGGGCAGCGGGGATGGCAGTCGAAGCGTGGCCTGAGCGTATGCGTTGGGGCACGAGAGAGAGAGAGAGAGAGCGCGTGCGTTTGCCATGTCGTGCGCATGCCAAGTCATTGTTATCATGCCAGACGCAACCCTGCACAAAGCACGTGGCGCCAACCGGAAGCACATCCACAGCCACCACAGCCACCACAGCGCCGAGCTGTGACACTCGCCGGCGCACACGTCAAGGCACACGCACCCAGCCCAGCACCCTAAGGCGTCAAACGCACCCAGCCGCCCAGCACCCTAAGGCGTCAAACGCACCCAGCCGCCCAGCACCCTAAGGCGTCAAACGCACCCAGCCGCCCAGCACCCTAAGGCGTCAAACGCACCCAGCCGCCCAGCACCCTAAGGCGTCAAACGCACCCAGCCGCCCAGCACCCTAAGGCGTCAAACGCACCCAGCCCAGCACCCTAAGGCGTCAAACGCACCCAGCCGCCCAGCACCCTAAGGCGTCAAACGCACCCAGCCCAGCACCCTAAGGCGTCAAACGCACCCAGCCCTGCACGCACAAATCAAATACACACACACACGCGCACGCACACACACACACACACACACACCTGCTGCGAGTGCGCATGGCGTTGGCGTTGCTGCCGCCCGGCGCCGCCCCCACCGCCATCACATTCGCGATGCCCGACAGCGGGTTGCCGCTACCGCTGCCGCCTGCTGCGCTGCCGGCTGTAGCAGGCGGCCCCCCGCTTGACTGCGGCGGCGGTCGCGGCTGTTGCTGCTGCTGCTGCTGGTACTGCATCTGCATCTGCTGCTGCTGGTACTGCTGCAAGTGCTGCTGCGGGCTGTGGTGCGGCTGCTGCGGCATGAGAGGCGTGTGTGGCGAGTGCGGCATGCCGCCGCCTGGCACCATCATGCCCATGCCCATCATCCCGCCCCCGCCCAGAGGACCCATGGGCCCCATGCCAGGCCCCATCACCATCATCATCCCTCCGGAAGACCCCGGCGGCGGCCCAAACTGCTGCTGTTGCTGCTGCGGCTGCATCATCCCAAACTGCCCGCCGCCGCCGCCTGCCGAGCCCGGCGGCGGTACGATTACCATGCCGCCGCCGCCGCCAGCGCCCCCGTAGTCGTGCATCGCCCCCGGCAACGGCGACGCCAGGTGCCCAGACGGCACAGACCGAAGCCCGCCGCCGGCGGCGCCGCCGCCGTACGCCGTCGCTGGCGGCGCGCCGCCGGCGCTCACACTCAGCCCGCTGTTCATGGGGTACAGCCCCCGGCCCGCCCCCGCCCCCGCAGGGCTGTCCCCCCGCTGCTGGCCGCCGCCGCCGCCGCCGCCCATGGCTGAGGCCAGCGCGGCGCGCGCGGCGGCGGTGGCGGTCTGGTTGCCGGACAGCACCGCGCTCTCCAGCTGCCCCAGCTTGGCGCGCAGCGTCTCGATTTCGTCCAGGACCTGTGTGCCGTACGATGTGTTGGGAGCCGCGTGTGTGTGTGTGCGTGTGCGTGTGTGTGTTGGTGTGTGTGTGTGTGTGTGTGTGTGTGTGTGCGCACGGTTGTGGTTGGTTGCTTGGTTGGGCGGTTGGTCAGGCGTTTTGATGGAATTTACGGAGGCGAAACCGAGCCAGTCCTGGTGGGCCAGTTCCCGTCCAGCCTGCTGCCACGCACACGCCACGCAAAACACACGCTCACTCCTTTCCCCGGCCCCCTCCTCCATCCGCCCCCCTCCTCCACCCGCCCCTCCCTCCCCGCCCCCGCTACCCCTCACCCCCCCGCTACCCCCGCTCCCCACCTCGCCGTGCTCCTGGCTGAGCAGCTGCCTGTTGGCGCGCAGGCGGTCGTTCTCCTTGGCCAGCCGCCCGTTCTCCTCGCTGAAGCGCGACAGCAGCGACTGCGGGCAGGTGATGCACGCGCAGGGGCAGGTGTGTGAGAGAGGGAGAGAGAGGGAGAGAGAGCGCGGGGAGGATCAGGCAATAGTGACACAGACCGGCCAGCAGCAGCGTGGTGGGTTGGTTGGTTGGCGGGTGAAGATCCATTTCAGCTAGGCAAGAAGAGAGACGCCTAAGCGGCTCAAAGAAAAAGGAGAGACGCAGAGCAGCACCAAGGGCGCCTAGGGCACCCGACTGCAACGACGCGCGCACCTGCGTCTCCATGAGCCGGCGCATGAGGTCAATGTCCTCCTCCTGCTGCTGCAGCTGCAGCTGCCCCGCCGGCCCATTGGTGCTGAGCCGCCGCGCCGCCATCGCCGCCGCCAGGCCGCCGCCTCCTCCCGGCGAGCCGGCGCCCGCCGCCGCGTCCACCGACACCCGCAGCGGCTCCAGAAGGTGCGCCATGTTCCCTATGGAGTGCCCGGACCCTAGGTTGATGGAGTTCCGGAGGGCGTCCGGGGCGCCGCCGAGGCGCGGCGACATCAGCCGCGCCGGCGGCAGGTGCGGCGGCGCCGACATGGAGGAGCCGAGCGCGCCGGCGGCGGCGGCTCCACCGCCGCCGGCGGAGGCGGGCGCGGAGGCGGCGGCGTCGCCGCCGGCGCCGCCGCCGCCGAGCAGCGAGGGCCAGATAGCGGAGCCGTGCTGGTGGTTGTGGTGCGGCGCGGAGCCGGGCGGCGCGCCGCCGCCGCTGCCGCCGGAAGAGTCGGCTGCGGCGGCGGTCCCGGGCGGCGGCGGGCGGTGGGTGTACAGCGGCGTCTGCGGGTCCATGCCGGGCACGCCGCCGCCCATGCGCACCTGCACAGGGTTTGGCGCGTGCCGTAGTGGGCAGAACTGGTGTGACACAAGTGCCCAAACAGACAAAGTGTAACAATTACTCGGCGGTGAGGCGTGGCAAGGTACCGCGGTGTGGGTGCGCGGGCGTGAGAGTGTAGTAGCAGCAGCAGCAGCCCGAGTGGACTACCAACCAGGCCACGCCCTATGGATACCCACCAACCTCCCGCCCCCTTGCCAAAGCTCCCTCCTCCCCACGCTCATGCGTGTGGTGGCTCTGGTCGGGACATGGCATTGCGGTTTGTATACCCCCCCTGGTTTCTGGAATGAACTACCCCTCCTCGCTCTTATGCATTGGGTTTGGTTTAGTTTGGGCTGGTAACCACAACCCCCGCCCCCCGCACCAGCCCCACCTGTTCCCGCAGGTAGGCGTTCTCCTGCCGCAGCAGGTCAATCTCCCGCCGCAGGTTGGCGATTTGCGCCTCCTGCGCAGTGGTGTATGTACCGCAGTTGCCGTGTCAGTACCGTCATTACCGCGTCAGTACGGTACCGTAAGTGTCGTGGACAAGATAAATGAGATGAGGTTCCTAATCAGCGCCATTCGAATAAGCCACCCCCATAATCCCCACTCATTTACTTCCCCCTTTTTATACCAAGACACGGATTATTTGCAGCCCGATGCAGCCGCCGGCGTGCCGCCTGAGCCCACATCACACCGCCTAGCACACTCCTTTTGTCGCCGTGTCACGTCCCCGCACCCATCATTACCATGCTATTACCGTATCGTGCACATGCCGCTTTCGTTCCCCTGTCATGTCAAAACACATGAGTCGCCAGCCTGTGCCCACACCCGCATGCGCACCCGCACACCGCGCACACACGGGCTTCTCCCACTTTGTTTGTTTTCGTTGACGCCCGCATACACACACAGACACACACACACACACACACACACACACACACACGCATATACCGTACACACACACACACACACACACCGTACACACACACCGCGTACACACACACACACACACACACACGCACCTTGGGGTCGTACTGCACTGTGGGCCGGTTCTGGATGTTCTTGGCGCGCGTGGCGTAGCTGAGCGTGCTGAGCGTCTCCTCCACCGCCGTGGAGGCGGGCGAGCAGCAGGCGATCATGAGCGCCAGCGCGTTGCCGCCCAGGCTGTCCATCAGCAGCTTGGTCAGCTTGGAGTCGCTGTTGGTTGAGGGTGGGTGGGTTGGTTGAGGGTGGGTGGGTTGGTTGAGGGTGGGTGGGTTGGTTAGAGCGTGTTACTGGTAAATTGGTGTTACAGGGTGGGTTGAAGGTTGGTGGTTGAGAGAAGAACGCGAGCGAGGGGTGTAAGGAAAGGCGAACAAGCCCCACATAACACATACAGCCGCATGTCAGATCACAGGACCACACCACAAAGCGCCGCCCACACACGCAGCAGGCTCCTACAGGCGGGCGGGCGGGCATCGCTTCTGCATTCATCCTCACCGGTAGGGGATGTGGGCGGAGGAGGTGCCGCTGCTGTCGCGCTCGGCCAGTGCGCTAATGACCTGTATGGTGGTGTGGGTGTGGTGTGGGTGTGGTAGTTTATTCCAGACACCAGAAGTGAAACGACCAAGAGAACCCGTGTGGTGTGTGTGGGGGGTCTGGTGAGGTGGAGTGAGCGTGGTGAGGGGGCGTGAGGGGCCACGGGAATCGGGGCAGTGTGTGGTGAGGTGAGGGGGTTATTTGGTCCGGAGAGGCACAGGGCCGTCAGGGCCCCGGGGCTGGCGGCGTGTGCCCGCCATCCGTGTGCCTGTCACACCATGCAACCCAAACCCGCCCCTCCCATCCCCTCCAATCCCCCTCCCATCCCCCTCCCATCCCATCCCACCTCCCGCCCCGCGCCGCACCTTGCCCAGCACGAAGAGCGACTTGTTGATGTTGGTGGTCTCCTTGAGCATCACGCCCTCCGACTTGGAGTCCTGCAGGCGGACAGGACAGGACAGGCGCACAGTCCAGTTCAGTGCAGTTCAGTGCAGTGCAGGGCGCGCGGTTGGCACGCGTGTGGGCCGCAGCAGCCCCATGACTAATGCACATCAGGCAGCGCATAGTCGTACTAATTGTAGATAGCTGTAAAAGTAGACGTGCCCCCTCAACCGCTCACTACCCGTGCCGCCCTGGCTGTCCAATAGTAAATAAATACAAAATGAGGGAAACCTAATGAATACATTAATATGTCAGATCTGTATGCCGTACCTTCAGCCGCTCGCTGCCGGCCAGGTCCACGAAGCTGATCTTGCCCATGCGCGGCGTGCCGAAGTCGGCGGCGCTCGGGTCGGCGGGCGTGGAGGTGAGGTAGATGGTCATGATGGAGTGGGAGCGGCTGGACTCGATGTTGAGTTCGTGGCTGCCCACGTGCCGGTGCTTCATGCCCGTGCGGATGACCTGTGCCGCGTGCGTGTGTGTTTGGTAGGTTGGGAGGAAGGGAGGAGGTGAGGAGGGGTGGCGGGGTGGTGGGGCGGAGGTGATTGAGGTGAGAGGGGAGGCAAGAGCGTTTCCATCTGGTATCGACGTAGGCGGCAAGCAGCCGCCCACGCCAAGCCTCAAGCAATTAACACCCCTCCCCCATCCACCCCTCCAACCCACCATCCTCTTTGCGGTTGCGGTTAGCTGCTTCTGTGAAAACAGCTCCGCACTGGAGCCCTCCCCTCGTCCTCCAACCTCCTAAACGCGGTTCAGCCCTCACCCACCCGCAACCCTAACCGTAACCACCCGCAACCAACTAACCACCAACCAACCAACTCACGTCCATCATGGTGTCCAGCTTGTTGCAGGTGGCCTGCTTCAGCCCCGGCACGAAGAAGCCCAGCGCCGCGTCCCACTTGACGGGCAGGTTCTTGTTCTGCGTGTGTGTGGCGTTGTTCGTGTGCGGTTGATTCCCGGGGAGGGGGGGGGAGCCATCCATGGGATGCGGGAGCAAGGTGCAGGATAAGCAATAAGCATGGGTGGGGCCCGCGTGAGGGTCCGGTTGGGGGCACATGCGCTGCGGAAGCCCCGCCGCAGGGCCCCACCCCCACTTTCCCGATTTCCTGCCTGCAAGAGGAGCCTTGCCCGCCTCCCCACACTGCCCAACTCCCCACCACACTGCCCTACTCCCCCTCTCCCCCCCCCCCCACACACACATACACACACACGCGCGCCTGCGCGCGCACCTTAAGGTTCAGCAGGTCGTAGATGCCCTCGTTGTAGATCTCCAGGTAGGAGGCGGACAGCGAGAAGCGCATGTCGGCCCTTTGGGGGGGTGGTGGAGATGCGGGTAGGTCAGTGGGTAGGTAGGTAGGTAGGTAGGTAGGTGGGTAGGCAGGTAGGTAGGTAGGCCAGTAGGTAGGTTGGTTGGTTAAGGTGCCGCTTTCCAGGCTGGTTTAAACGTTGGGTGCTCCC
The DNA here is from genome assembly GCA_016834595.1 of Chlamydomonas schloesseri. Taxonomy (NCBI): domain Eukaryota; kingdom Viridiplantae; phylum Chlorophyta; class Chlorophyceae; order Chlamydomonadales; family Chlamydomonadaceae; genus Chlamydomonas; species Chlamydomonas schloesseri. The sequence goes on from JAEHOD010000097.1 coordinate 194,828, forward strand.
TCATGTTCGGGGTGGCACTCGGGGTGGCCGGGGACGGCAAACCCCCACAAACCCGGCCACTAACCCACACCGGCAACAGCACCAAACAGCACCTGGCGCATACTCACTTTTTGGCATCGATCTGCTGGTAGAGGTGCCCAATGGCTCGGCTCATGATGCCGTCGTGCGTCTGGTCGCCGGTATAGCCCTCGCCCGCAATCACCTCCTCCCGACCTGACATGGTGTAGGTCTTGCCGCTGCCTGTGTGTTAGGTGGTTGTTGGTGTCAGGTGCTATTTGATAGGCGTTAGTTGTTAGGTGTCGATGTGGCAGTGTGGCGTGGGATTGGGCGCTCGTGCGCGGGTTCGCGTCCCACCAACGGACCAACTCACACCTACATCTGCACCCCTTCCGCACCCACCCACGCGCTTGCTTGTTTGGGTCCTGGAATGAAAGAATCCCACCCTTCACCCTGCATCCTCCGCCCTCCGGCCCCCACCCTGCACCCTCCACCCTGCAACCCTCCGTCCTCCAAGCCCGCACCCGCAGCCCCGCACCTGTCTGGCCGTACGCGAACACGGTCACGTTGTAGCCCGACAGCGCCGCGTCCAGCAGCTGCGGCACGCCGCACAGGTGCAGCACGTCTGACTGCGCGCACACACCCGCCCGCCCCGTGCGGCATTGGGGGAAAAGGTGGGGGAGAAGGTGGGGGAGAAGGTGGGGGGAAAGGTGGGAGGGAAGGCGGGTGGGGGTCAGGCAGGTGAGGGTTGCGGACGAATGTGGTTGCATGAGGCCGGGAGTGAGCGGGAGCGGAAGACCAGGGGCCCACGCGCGCCCACGCGAAGACTATGGCGCCTGGGAATGCGCGGACGCCGGCTCCCCATAACATCAGTTTTGTGCCTCTCGCCGCCAGCATTCCCCACTCATGCGCCTCCCTCCCCTCCGCCACTTCCTTCCCCTCTTTCGCTGCTCCGCAAGCCCCCCAGCCCCCCAGCCCTCACCCCCACCTGCGACACCTCCGGCCCAAGGCAGGCGTGGAAGGCGAAGTCCTTCTGCATGGACGTCCCCGCCGGGCCCGGCACCACCACCTGCATGTGCGTGCGTGCATGTGCGTGCGTGCATGTGCGTGAAAACGTGAGATAAGATGTGGAAACACATGCGTGTGCATGTGTGTATGTGTGTTGGTAAACGGAAACGGAGAGGAATCCCCATGTGTGTATGTGTTGGAGATCACAAGGGAGATGTGTGCATGTGTGTGTGTGTGCAGGAGGGGCGAGGAAGGTTCCGCCCGCGCTATCATATCGTTGCAACCTTCCTCCGCCCCATCGCCGTCTCCGCTACCTGCTCGCCTTGACCCGCCCCCCTCATATCCCCTGATATCGCTTCCCACTCCACTCCGCGCCTCACCTCACTCCCCCGTCCCCTCACCTTCACCACTCCTCCCCTCAGCCCCCCACCCCACCCCTGATGGTAAAACTGGAATGACCTCCCATCCCATCCCATCCGAACCCCCCTCTTTCCCCCCTGAGCCCCCCCCCCCCGAGTACCACGGAGTCCAAGACTACTGAACCCAACAACCCCCCCGCCTCCGCTGCCCCACCTTGACCGCTGTGTTGCTGGTGACCTGCACCACACTGGTCCCGCCCTTGTCGGTCTCGTGCGGGAACAGCGGCCGCACGCGCACCGCCACCTTGATGTTGTCCGCCTCCGACAGCTGCAGCAAGCAGGGGCAGCAGCAGGGGCGGTAGCGGCAGTAGCGGCAGTAGCGGTAGCAGCAGGGGCAGGGGCAACAGGGGCAGCGGCAGGGAGGAGGTCAGCAGTGGGGCAGGCGGAGATACGGGTGGGGAGGTGGAGAGGCGCGTGCGCGTGTTACAAGTGGGGCACGGGACGCAGCACAGCAGGGGGCAGCGTAGCACGGCACGGGACACAGCCACGCCGCACGTAAGCTGGCGGCTGCCTCGGCAGCACGCCACAGGCCGCAATGCATACGTGCAGGCCGCAGCACCGCCACAGCCTGTGCCACGTAAATCAAAACACCCAGGTCCCCCGCCCCAGGTCCCCCGCCCCAGGTCCCCCGCGCCAGGTCCCCCGCCCCAGGTCCCCCGCGCCAGGGCCTTCGGCCCCTCCAAGCCCCCTCCGGCCCCTCGGAAGAAGAACATGGCGGCGGGCCAGCCAGCTGAGGCCAATGCGGAGGCCGGAGGGGCTGGACGGCCTGGTCGACCTGTCCCCCTCTACTCCTAGGGTTCATGCTCGGGTGCATCACCCGGGGCCGTATGCCCAGACCCCTCGCATGCTGGCGGCCTGGCCCCATGCTTGTACGGGCTGGGCAGGGCGCATGACCCAACACCCCCAAATCCCACCTGAAGCAGCGCACCCCGGTGCGCCCCTGAGCTTAGTACAGCAGAGGCGCTGCCCCCCCAACCAGAGCTCTGGTTTCCCTGCTTGGCCTTTCAGCCTCTCACTGGGCACGGAAATATTCAACCCCCCTGGGCGCGTCTGCTGCTGCGGCTGAGGCCGTGGCCGTGGCAGCCAACCCTCTTCCCATACGTTGCTGTGACGTGTCGCGAACAGAGGGACCAGCCGCTCCCCCAAGAGTTACCAAGCCAACCACCTAAAGCGTGCCACACCTACCCCTTGCACGCATGGCTAAGCCTGCCGGCCGCCGGTGCCCGCTCGCAACCCCCCATCATCACCCGCCTTCTCGCCGACTCACCCAACACAGATCCCCCACCCGCGCCCCCCACACACACAACGGGCACACACGCTCACATTTGTGGCCACCACCGTCGTCGTCATGCCCAGACCGCCCATGCCGCCGGGCGCGGCGGCGGTGGTGGCGCGGGTGGTCGCCGCCAGCGGCGAGGGCCGGCTGTTGGCGGAGGCGGTGCGGCCCCGCATGGCGCCGCCAGCCGGGCCGTTCATGCTGCCGGCGCTGCCGGCGCTGAAGGAGCCCTCGCTCCGCATCCCGCCGTCCAGCGGCGTCAGCGGGCTGCCGCGAGATGCCGCGGGCGAGGCGATGGTGACTTGCGGCACGAACATGGTTTGTGCCTGGCAGCAGCGCCGGTCAAGGAACAAATACTAGGCCCCTCAACTATGAAGGCCGTGTCAAACCCGCTGCTGCGGCGGTGGCTGTGCCTTCCGGCTGCCGCGTAGCAGCCCGGTCGTGAGTCGGTCTTCCGGTGAGCTGCACGCTTGCTGAGGCTGGCGAGCCAGCCGCTAGGACTGCAGGGAGCAGAGGGCGGCAGGAGGGGAGCGAGTGCGCGGGCATGATGACGACATGGTTGGTCTCAGCCCGTCGCAGTCCCAAAAACGCGCACAGTCTCGGCCTGCCGCCACGTTATTTAGCTTGGCCCATGCGCTGCATGTCGAAGAGCTGGCGCCCGTCCCTGAAACCCTGGGCTTGCGCGTCCTCTTAGACCCCGTTTGCACCAACCTCGCAGTATGCGTGTGCCTAAACGTTTCTTACGTGACAATAGAAAGCGCTCGCTGAGCCCAAACTTGGCCAAGGAGCTCCTCAAGCGGGCTCCCGTCGAATTCTACAGCCTGGGCCCGCGACAGACCCAGGCGCCCACATTTTCTTGGTGTCTTGTTGTGATTTTCTCTCAGTAAAATTGTCAAGCCACGAAAAGGAGTTGAGAGGCGTCAGGTTTCCGCGAAGTTAGTTTGCAAGACCGAGTCAAGTAGTTTCATGTAGGAATAAGTGATTTAGCAATTGTCTGGATACATGTCGAGGGCCGGTTGCACTTTCTCCTCGCTGGTCGCGCGGCCCATGCGGACCCTCGATGGGCGTCGGGCTTCGGCGCAGGAAAGCCGCAAACCGCCCCGTCAGCGCGTTGAATGCCACTGCCTCTTACTTTCTAGGATACTCGCAGTAAATTGAGACCGCAAACACCGAGCCTGCCTCGCGCGTCGCAAAGTGGGTTACCAATGACCGGGCCGGTCTTGGGGCGTTGACCGTCACCGAACTTTCTCGCTTCGGTCTAAATCTTTTTTTGCACTGACACCAGATATTTTTGGACTCACAATTCACGCCTTGGGACTGCAGGTGGACAAGGTTGCGTCTCGTCAAGTGCTAAACCGTTTCTCATCGCGATAGGACCCTCGCTGCAGCAGCAGCACGCCTGGAAATATTGCAAATTGACTGTGGTATTGGATTTGAGGCTCTTTCAGCCGTCTGGGTAACAGCGTGGCACGTCGTCCGCAAGGATGGTGCGGACTATTGTAAGTGGGGAGGCCCTCGAGAGGCGCGGCCGCAGCACCTGCCCCCAACCGCTCCCCAACGCCTGCATCCGCCTCTGTACGCTGCCTGGCTCAGCCGTGGATTGGAGACAGTACCGCAAGCACGCAGGGGCCTTACCCCCCACTCCGCCCGCCCTCCTTCCTTTGCATCGCAGCAAGCGGGGCGTAAAGCAGAGCCCAAACGGCCACAACCAGGAGTAAAGGTGAGTGTGCATACATTCCTTACTTGGAAGCGAGGGCAGGGGATTGCTCATACAAGGAAGCAAGGGCCGCGTTGTTGTCGTTGCTGCCATTGAAGAGCCGTTTGCGTGCATGCAGGGTGGGGGAATCGTGAAGATGAAATCAGGGGCCCCAACGCCCGCAGGCAATGCCGCTGGTAAGCGCACATTCGCGAAAGACGCGCAGACAGACTGACGTTGACCCACGACAGGCCCTGCGAATGTTTGTGTCGCGCCTTGACTTCTAACCTCCAGGACACTACTCCCCGCCGAAGTCAGACAGACTGTCGGCATGGACACGTCTTTCATAGTCCTCTCCCTTCTTTTCTCTAACACACACACACACACACACATACACACACCGCCTGCTACATCATTCGCCTCTGCCATCGCCTTGCAGGGAGCGCCAAGAAGCCGGAGTCAAAGGCTACCGCAGCGCCCACACCGGCGCCCTCCGCCAAGAAGACACCGGCGGCCAAGCAGACGGCTGGCAAGGCCACCGGCGCCAAGCGCCAGTCGGAAGCCGCGGCGCTGCCCTCGACGACGCCGGCGGTGAAGCGGGGTCGCGGCCGGCCCTCGGCGGCCGCTGCTGCAGGTACGGGATCTTGCAACTGGCCTCGATGCGCCTGCGATGTACTGCGCATGCGGCAGATTAGGGTGCGCATGTACCGCACGTGGTTTTGCGGTGGTAAATTATGTAGCTGCATTGCAGTTCTCAGCTGCGCTACCCGTGTTCCGCGCACGAAGCTTGCGGCAGGCCTTGCGTGCGCAGAACACCGCTCTCTCATGCACGATCGTCCTCCTGCCCCTTCACAACTACATGCCTAACCCCTGATGTGTTGAACGTGCCCTCGTTCAGGTGCCGTGACCAAGCTTCCCGCCGGCCGCACAGCGCACACAGCACATGCAGCGAGGGAGGCAGCAGCGGCACCCGTGGCAAAGCGCGGTCCCGGCCGCCCGCGCAAGGACACCGCTGTGGCGCCCAAGCAGCCCGCCGCCGCAAAGCAGCCCGCGCCGGCGCCCGGTGGCGGCAGGGGCCGCGGCCGGCCGCGGCGGGCACCCGCGCCATCGCGCCGCAGCGCCGGCGCCAGCGAGGATGACTTTGAGGATGACGACGATGACGCCGTGGAGGGTGACGTGGAGGACGGCAGCGACGGGGAGTGGACGCTGCCGCGCTCGCCAACGACCGCAAGGCGCGGCGCTGGCACCGGCACTGCTGCTGCCGCCGCCGCCGCCGGCAGCCGCAAGTCGGCGCGGCCGCGCATGCGCAAGCCGCAGGTGGAGGAGGCGCTGCTGCTCGAGGTCGCGGCAGCGGGCGGCAAGGGCCGCGGTGCCGCGGGGTCGCGCCGCGGCGGTGCCGGCGCCGCGGCCAACGGCCCGATCCGGCGCTCCACGCGGCCGCCGAAGAAAGTGAGCCTTGCCAAGTACGATTACTTCCAGCTGTTGGAGAGCGACGAGGACAGCGACCTGACGCCCAGCGAGCTGGCCAGGCTGCCCGAGGAGGAGGTGGCGCTGGTGCTGGCGCAGCAGCAGCGCAACCACCACCAGCAGCGGGGGGCGGCGAGAGGCGGCGGACGCTCCACTGGCGGCGGGCGGTCGGCGGGTGGCGGCGGTCGCTCCGGGCGCACGGCGCACCTGGACACGGAGGAGCCCAGCCGCCTGGCGTCTGACCTGGAGACCGGCAGCGGCAGGGGCGGGGCCGTGGCCAGCCCGGCGGCGGGGCAGAAGCGCGGGCCCGGGCGCCCGCGCAAGACGCCGGCAAACCTGCAGGTGGAGGGCCGCTCCATGCGCATCCACCCGGCGGCGGCCGGCGCCGCCAGCGGCGGCGCCGCAACCACAACCACCACCACCACGGGCGCCGGCGGCGCGGCGGCGCCGGCCCGCAAGCGCGGGCGGCCGCCCAAGAAGCCCCAGCCCAAGCCGGAGGTGCCGGAGCGGCCGCGGGTGCCGGTGCACGCCTTCCCTGAAGCGCCCATCGGCAAGCCGCGCGGCCGGCCGCCCAAGAAGCCCCGCGCCGGTGACCTGGCGGCGCCCGCCTCCAGCTCCTCGCCCGCGCCCGCCGCCACCGCACGCGCCTCCACCGCGCGGCCCGGCGGCTCCCGGCTGCAGCACGAGGCGGCGTCGCCGGCGGGCAAGGGCGCCAAGGGCCGCCCGCGCAAGGACTCGGCGCCGAAGAAGGTCACGGCGCTGCCCAAGGCCGCGGCGCCAAAGAGCGCCGCCAAGCCTACGCCGGCTGCTGCGGGCAAGACGCCGGCGCGGACGACGCCCGCTGCCAAGTCGGCGGCGGCGGCGGCTGCTCCCAAGACGACGGCAAAGAAGACAGCGGCAGGCACGGCCTCGGCCAAGAAGGGGCGGCCCTCTGCTGCGCGCCGCAGCAGCGTCAGCACCGCCGGTAGGAGGGAGCGCTCGTGGTGTCGGTTGTAGTTACTATGGCCCTGTAGCGTGCAGACTTGTCACATGCGCGAAATCGCCACAGTGACCACAGCAGCTTGCTGGAGCTTGTTAAGTTGCGCAACTGGTTAGGCTGCGGGCCCCAGCTTCAAACTCTGCAAACCCACCGCAAACGTGGCCCATCCGTCCATTTCTCCTGCAGGTGCTGCGCGCCGGAAGTAAAAGAGGAGACGTTTCACAGCTGCTGCAGCCCGTTGGAGGCCACCATTTGTGAGCCAACGCGGGGTTGTGTGGCGACTGCGGTGGCGCCACGGCGCGGGTGAAGAGAACGAGAGGAGAGGCGCGTGTGTGTGTGTGCGTGTTGAGCAAGATGCGGCACGTTAGCACTCAATGGAGATGCGCTGTGAGGGCTGCATGCGGCTGGACATGGATGGCATTGCGGTAACAGCGGCCCTCTCAGCCATAGCCCAAAAGTGCTCCGTGGGCGCCGTTGGCGAGTTGCAGTGTAGACCTACCGTATGACCAAGCTGACTGACTCTGTACCCGATTTACCTCGTAAGGACCTGCCAGGGGCCCAACCCGTGGGCCCAGTTTACTGCTGCCGTTTGCATTAGCCCTGGGACTTGACGCTTTCGTTTCACCATGGTTGGACTCAAAGTCAGAGCGCATGACGTTGTCTGGTTGCCACGACTGGGGTTCGGGGCGCCGCAATTTGTAGGGCTACCCAGGCTCCACGCCCAGGCTCTCAGTCATAGTCACCTGCAGTGGCATTTACCAAGCAATGCCGCTGGGCAATGGGCATCCGCCGAATCCACGACGTGCCTGGCGGGGACGCGCACAGCCATTGTAACAGGCTACGTACGGCGGAAGTCCCGTCGCTGCTTCGCCTGGGTGTCCTGTTGGATGCACAGGGAGACGCGTCGTGGGCGCACGAGGCCATGCTGAGTGTTACTGGGTGCTCATGTTCGGACTCGCTACACGCACACCTGCACTACCCCTGCTGCCCCCACGCACCAGGAAGGGGGGACACCATCAGCTGGGGTTGGCCCCCCACGACTGCGGTTCGGGCACTGGTGCGCATGGCACGGTAGGACACACACAGCTGGAACAAGAAAGATGCAAACAGGTGAAAGTACGGGCGTAATTGCACTGTGGGCCCGAACCAGTAATATGGCCGAGGCGAATGTTGGAAACGCCACGCATCGAGTGCACCGTCCCCGCCCTTGCACCAGCCTCCTCCCGCCGATGCTCCACATGCCATACAGGCACTGGGGCCATCCTCGCCGCCTTTCCCCCGTCGCCGCCACCTTTCCCCACCATGTATGGTGTTACACAGCCGCATGTCGCCGTACGTGTGCAAACTAACTGTGAGCAAACACACTGCGTCCCTGCCCCGCCCCGGGGCCCCACTGCCCGCGGGCGCATCCCCCCCCCCCTGGCCACCGCTGTCGCCGGCTACGCCAGCCGGCTGCCCGCACCGCGTCTACCTGCCCTCCAGCGCCGCCGCGGCGCCGCCGCCGCTGCTGCCACCGCGTCCTGCACCACCACCAACATAAACACCACCAACACCTCCGGAATGATGACCGACATGCGCTAGAATGCAAATGCGAAATGCGAGAGCGAGGCAGCCGGGACGAGGATGTCGCATCTGGTAGGCAGCAGCGAAAGAGGTGAGCAGCAAGCAGAGGCCAGTGGCATTTACCTCATGAATATTGCCGCCGTCACCGACGCAGTTCGGTGTGTCCTCCGCCTGCTAGCTTCTTCCCCTCTTTACGCCGCTGGCATTGCCGGCACCGCCTACACCGCCGCCGCCCAAGCGGCCCACCTCTCCATTTGCCGCCGCCACACATAGCATTCTGCATTCACTGCCGCCTCGTCCACCAGGCCCAGGCCACCACTATCCTTGCGAGTTCCACTAGCCAGCAGCCCCTGCCATCATGCACCCTCCGGCTTCCCCACCGTATCCTACTCATCCGGCATGCAGCGCCTCCATCTCTACCGCCAACGGTACATCACACAGGTGCCAGCCGCAGCGGCCGTACCTCGCGCATACTGCGCTGGCGCCAGCCAGCCCCGCCGTAGTGGCGCCGCGAGATGGGAGCGCACAAGCACTGGCGCTCGGTGCTGCTGCTGTCGTCAGTGGCGCTGCCAGGGCTACTGCTGCTGCTGCTGTTGCGGCGGCGGCGGCGGTGTCTGGGGCTCTCAGTATGCATGCCGCATTTGCCGCTGCCCTCGCTCCACACTGCTGCGTGCTCCCCGCGGCGCGGCGGCGGCGGACGTCGGTCAGCGCGGTATGGACGTATGGTACACGAACCGACCGGCTTGCTTCTTCACCACACGGGTGTACCGGAGCCTGTAACTCTTCTTGACGGTAGGGGACTAAACACGGGGGCTGCCCACTACTGCTTTAATTGGGCCGCGCATGACATCGACCGCCCTTGGCTGGGTAACGGGCCACAGGTGCCCGCCCGTTCAAAGCCCACGCTGACACTGCGTGTGGCACCCCCATTCCCAATACCTGCGGGTTTGGGGGTCAATCTACGCTGCCCACCCCGGCCCGTGCCCCGGGCCCTTGCTCGGTCCTGGCGCTCTTTGGGTTCGTGCCATAAATCGCACGTACACCATGCAGCTCTCGGCTCGGGCCTTCATCACAAAAATTAATCCAACTGATTGGTTGCTGAAACAGTAGGATATCTAGGAGCTGTGCAAAATGTCGCTTGCGTTGCGGGCCCCAGGCCACCGGCTTCAAGCCCAGCCTAGCGCAAATAGACAATTAACTTCTTCGTGCTCGTTTGTGCGTGTAACGGCTCCGGGCTTAAATTCTGGTGCAGTCGTTTCGCCTTATCTTGGCCTGTCCAGCCGCTCGCGGAGCGCGGCAGTCGTTGTTTTTGCTCGGAAGGAAGACATGGACAGCAAGCATGAGCACGATAACGCCTGGGCGGTGGAGCGAGCGGTGAGCTGCGGCGGAAAATGGTGGACTGTTGCGCAAGTATTTGGTCTCGCTCAGTGTGCAATCATCAAGACAATGTTAAATGAGTCATCTATGCACCCATCGCAGGGCTACATCGAGCGCGAACGCATGCTGCTGGAAGAGCTGGCCGCGACGCGAGCCCTGGTTGGACGGATGCTCGACCAGCAGCAGATGCTTGTGCAGGCTATCACGCAGCTGTCCATGGGTGAGCCGCATCGGGACACCGCCCATTCCCTTGCCAGGCCCCCGAGCCACGGGATGGGAAATGCCAGCCGTAGTACAGCCGATGCGGATAGGCCGAATATGGCGGGAGGGTGCGGGGTTTGCCCGTCCCTCAGAGCCCCCTCTAGTCCAGTCTCCCCCCCCCCGTATCGACGTTGAGCCACCCGATGCATGCGCTCTACATGATTGCAAGGCGGCGCTGCTGCTTTGACGGCACCGCCGGCACCGCCTGCGGCCGTCGCTGTGCCCGCCACGCCGCCAGCGCGCAGCTCCGCCGCCGCCGCCGCCGCCGCCGCGCCCGCCAGCCCCGCTTCGTCGTCGTCCTGGGCGCCCACCAGCCCCACGGCGGCCGGCAGCAGCAGCAGCAGCAGCAGTGGAGACGTGCCGGGTGAGGGGGAGCTATCCCTGGAGGGCCGGGGGGTCGGGGCACCCGACGGGGGGGGGGGTTGAGCCCCATTCGGACGTCCCCCATAAGGGCATGCCGCCGCCGTGGGCAGGCCAGGTCCAAAAGTTGAGCCGCCGAAGGGGAATGAAAAAGGCTGACGGGGCTGTGTGATACGGCGTGTGCGGTGTGTACGATGAAGCCCCCCTCGCGGCATGCATGCCACGGTAGCAGGATAATGCGTGCCAAGCGTCGCATGCTCCTTTCACACCCACGGCACACCCAGGGCACATTGCATGCCCCTGCCCATTGCACGCCGCGCCTCACCGCGCCTACCCCCCCACACACACACGCCTCCCCGCCCCGCCCCGCCCCGCCCGCCCGCAGCGCCCAGCTCCATCGCCGACCTCTTCCGCAAAGCCGCCACCTCCGCCTCCAACAACCCCGCCGGCGCTGCCGCCGCCGCCGCCATCGCCGCCGCCGTGGCGGCCGTTGACAGCCGAGACATTCTGACAGCGCCCGCCGACAGCCTGGTGTCTCCTGCAGCTGCAGCTCAAGCGGGAGTGAAACTGGCGCAGCCGCCGGTAGTGTTCGGAACCTCGGGCGTTGTGGAAAAGGAGGAGGAGGGGGAGCAGGCGTCGGCGGCCTCGGGTGACTCGGACGGTGCGGCTGACGGTCCGGTGGAGCGCCCAAAGGCCTCCCCCGAGGTAGGTGAGGGGCCGCGATGGAGGGGCCAGCACGGTCGGCCGGCGGCGGTGGGCAGAGGAAGCAGCGGCGGCGGTGGTTGTGGTGGTTGTGGTAGGCCTGCCGCTTTCGAAGACCCGCACCTGAGGCAGGGCAGCGCTTTCCAGAACTCCGTTCCTCATTCCGCCTCGCGCCATCCATTCGTTCTTGTGCACGCATCTAGACACCCCAAACCTCCCAAAATGTCAACACCACCAAAAATCAGTACTGTGCAAAAACATCTAAACCACCTGTGTCAACAACAATCACTCACCGCCACCAACACACAAACACACGAACAGGACGCGCCGCCCGACCTGGTGATCGGCGATGACGACATCTTCTGGATGAGCAAGCTGCACGCCGGCCTGGAGGAGCGCGGCTTCCACCCCGGCGACTTTGACATGGAGAACTGGGTGTTCGGTGAGTGTCAACTACCGGGTTACTTAGTTCAGGTATTGTCGGTGTATGGATTCCTAAGGGCGTGCTCGCTTGAGAGGTTGGCCAAACGTCTCAGCCGTGGCCGATACAGCATTCCGGCAGCCGTGCTGTGCGGCTGCAAAAACGCAGCAATTTGCAGGGTGGGGGTTGGGGGGTCGCCCGATGGATGCCATGCGTCGCTCCCGACTCCCCTAGTTACAGGCCTCACAAACTCATGCTCACACGCACAACACGAACGTTTTCTCTTTTCCACACGTGCAGGCGAGACCACCCTCAACGCGGTCCTCACATTCCAGGTCTGCAGTTGGTTGGTTCGTTGGTTCGGTTGGCGGTTGGTTATATGCATGTGATGTATAACTGTGGACGTTTATTGCAAGAAAACAATAGGAAGGTGAAGGTTCTTCGCATTCGCGGGCAGCCCCTTCCTGTTGGCGCTATGCTCGTAACCGCTCGTGGGACCGGGACCGCGTCATGTGGCTGACGTGCGGTTGCCGGCACGGACGTGTCGGTCCGTACGACCCCGTGTAGTGCACACCCGCATGTGCCCTCACCTCACCTCACGTGTTTGCTTTCACCTCACCGCATACTCCCTCACCTCACCTCATCTCATCTCATGTGTCCCCACCGCACCGCATGTGCCCTGACCTCAACTCACCGCATGTGCCCCCACCTCACCTCATGTGCCCCCACCTCACCACATGTGCCGTCACCCCACCTCACCTCATGTGCCCCCACCTCACCGCATGTGCCCCCACCTTACCCCACCTCGTGTGTCTGCTCCCGCGTCGCGCAGGCGTCGGAGCGCCTGCCCGAGACGGGCGTGGTGGACAGGTGCGTGTGGGGTGCATGCGCGGAATGCCGCGCCGTGCCAACATGCAAAAGAACAAACATTTGCTACTTCAGCAACGTCAGCTAGAGCTGGTACTCAACAGCAACCCTGCCGGCGCCCGCGCGCTTGCATCTCTCCTGGCTCACTCACGCCTGCCTGGGCTTGCAAGTTAGCATTCTTTCCGCCTGCTTGGTTTTGGTCGACTGGGTGGAATCTACCAATGAAAACCCCAACTCCCATCCAGCCAACCCCGCCGCCCCGCTCCACGCTCTGGGTTGGGCTGGCTGGTTCGGGTTCTCTTGGTCGTCTCGCTTCTGGTTTCTGGTATGAACTACTCCCACCCCACCCCATCCCACCCCCCAAAGAACACGAGTGTATCCCTCTCCTCCGCGCATTCTGGTTCTGGGTTCTGGTTTTTGGGTTGCAACGGTCGCTTTGGTTTCTGGAATGAACCACGGCACCCCCACTCGGACCACAGGCCCACCTGGACCGCCCTGCTGGGTGCCGAGGAGGCGGACGAGCTCTTCAGCCGCGCCCCCGCAACAGCACCTGCTACAGCTGCTACAGCTGCTGCTACAGCCTCCAGCAGCAGCCGCAGCAGCGGCGTCACTGACGCGCGGGTGCCCGGCAGCAGCAGCAGCAGCAGCAGCAGCAGTAGCAGCGCCGAGCCGCTCACGCGGTGGCCGGTGCTGATGGAGGGCGAGGGCGGGCGGGAGGTACACGCGCTGCAGGTGTGTGGGGCGTGTGTGGGCGTGTTTGCGTGTGTGGGCGTGTGGGCGCGTGGGTGTGTGGGCGTGTTTGCGTGTGTGGGCGCGTGGGTGCGTGGGCGCGTGGGTATGTGGGTGTGTGGGCGCGTGGGTGCGTGGGTGTGGCTGTGGGTGGGGGCGTGTCTCGCGCATGTGTATGATTGTGAGGGGCGTGGGTGCTTTCGTGATGCGTCGTGCTGTTGTGCTGTCCTTTTACGTGCATTCTCGGCAACTGTATACGTGCTCACAAGCGCTCCAGTTGACAGTTGATGCCACTGGCGCACCCCCAACTTACGATCGAAGCAACTTGCAACTTGCGTTTCTCCAACGCCGCATCTTGCGCCGCGCCGTTGCTTCGATGTGACCATATGATGTGGCCATGTGGCACCGCAGGTGGCGCTGACCAACTGCGGCTTCTACCCGGGCGAAGACGACATGCGCTGGTGGCAGTTCGGCGACACGACGCTCACCGCCCTCAAGTTCTTCCAGGTAGCTCGGCATTTCATTTTATCACTTCATCTGTCGACGACCCACCGGTACTATCGTTGAGGTCATACTCACCATCGTTGTATGGCGCTTTGAGTTGTGAGCAGGATGCCCGGGGTTCACGACAGCACGAAAGGCACACAACTTTTTCCGTACTGTCCTTTCCTGTGTGTGTTCACTTCCTGTTTTGCCTGGATGCCCTGTGCCCTGTGCCCTGGCCTGGCCGGGGGGGGTGGCCCGCAGAGCTGCAACGGCCTGCCGGAGAGCGGCGTGTGCGACGAGCGCACCTGGCGGAGCCTCATGGCCCAGTGCGCGCCGAAGGCAGACAACCCCCAGGTAATAGAGGCGGGGGAGCGGGGCGGGGCGCTGGGCGCTGTGCTGGGTGGGTGGGTGGACGCCGTGTGTTTGTTTGTAGGGGAGGGGAGGGGAGGGAGGGCACGGCGGGCTGCCGTACAGGGGGGAAGGGGTTCATGGCACGTGCGCCAGATGATTTGCATGATTCCATATCATTTCCTGTAACACGCACGCACACACGCCCCAATTCCTTCCCCTCGTCATTTATTAAACATGCATGGCAACCCCTCCCCCTCACGAACACGATTGTGTGCATGTGTTGTGTGTGTGTGCGCGCGCGCGCGCAGCCCAACGACATCTACGGCCTGCGCGTGAGCCGCGGCGCCGGCGGCGGCTCCGATGACGAGGACAACTTCGAGGACGACATGGAGGCCGCCAGCCAAGGCCGCGTGTGGCTGCTGGGCGAGCAGCGCTGGGAGAAGCGCGGATGATACAGCTGCAGGAGGCGGAGCGGAGCGGGGCGGAGGCGGAGCGCAGGCAGCGCAGGCAGAGCAGGAGGCGGAGCGGAGCGGAGGTGGTGGCGGAGGTGGTGGCGGAGGCGGAGGCGGAGCAGGAGGCGGGGCGGAGCGGAGCGGAGCGCAGGCAGGCAGACTGGCTGGCTGGAAGAGGAGGACAAGGATGGATGGAAGCTGGGGCGCGGGGGGGGGGGCGGGTGCAGAGGGGGGGCCGGGGAGAGGGGGGCGTGCGGCGCAGAAGGTGTCGGGTGGACGGGCCGTTAGGAGCGGGGAGGGGCCCATGAGTGCGAGGGCCGCTTCGGGAAGGGGGAACCGGGGAAGGTGTTGACTGGCGGATGCCATGCTGGTTCCGCTTGGTAGGCGTGTCTCATAGGCACAGGATGAGCGAGCGCGCAAGCGTCATGAGGTTGGCGGTGGGTATGTGGTGGCCGTGGGAATTCGAGGAAGGATCGTCGGGGGCCGTGCCGCACATCGGTCAGCAGGTCTGGACCGAGGTTCTGTAGCGGGGCAAACTCTGGCAAACTGGGTGACTTCAATTATTTGTCAACATGTTGGCCGCCCGCGCTCCCATTGGCGTCTCGCGCTGCCTTAACTCGCGGCGACATGCACGCATTTCCGCTCCACCTGTTCCTGGGCGGCTCAATTTCTCACATGCCGTTACACTAGCGAAAGAGGCGACCGAGCAGCGCGCTTCCATTGCCTGTAGAGCGGCACAGCAGGACGAGGCCGCGCCTGCGCCTGCACCTGCGCTTGTGGGCGAGGACTCGGCAGCATTTGACCTCGCCAAGCAGAGCCCCAAATCATGGGCCCTGTTCGTGGTGCTGCTGAGCACGGTTCTGGCCGCGCTTTACGTGGTAAGCTTGCACGACACACCGTGGAATTCTTCGTTCGGATGCATCGCTTGCAGCCTGGTCGCCCAAAACAATTCCACGCGCTGTCACAACCAGGTGTGGATTCAGCCGGGCACCGGTCTGGCGGATGACTACCTAGGAGCGCTGGAGTCGCTGGCGGGCAGCAGCGAGGCCACGATGGCGCTCATCCTGTTGGTGTTCGCCATCGCGCACAGCGGCCTGGCTGGCCTGCGCCCCAAGGGTGAGCGCAGGCTGGGCGGCAGGAGGGAGGTGGGGCAGGGGGGAAAGCGAGGGGCGGAGGGTGACGAAGGGTTTGGCAGCCACGGAGTCTGTTGCCAACGGGCGCCAGCAAGAGGGGGATGCCAAGCCTGCTGGACAGGACCAAGGTCCTGCCGGTCACACGCGGTACCCGTGTGGCAGCTGGTGTGAGGAACTCAATGGCAGCCTAGCTGTGGGTCACCGAAGCTCGTTGGCTTCAGGCGGCCGCCGCTGCAGGGCCTCACGGGACTGGCAACGCCCCGAATCGGGGCGTAATGCCGCACGGGGCCTGGGGCTTGGGGTGGGGTGGTGGCCAGGCCGCAAGGACACGCGGCTGGCATTACAGCTACGGGCACGCGCGCGGGCTGGGCATGCAGCCTACATGCGGTATGATGCGCGGCGCCGTCCGCTCGGTCGCACGGTCTGACGGGACCGCCTGCACCCCATCTGCGCCCGTGCTGCCGCGCCGCGTCATCGACCACACACACACACACACACACACACACACACACACACACACAAACAGTCCACGTTTCACCGGTTCCGCCCACACCCACGCCCTCATGGCGGGGCTTTCCCCTATGTGGATTCCGTTTAACCCACACCTCCTTCTGCATTGGTTATGGTTAAGTGGGTTGGAAACAACAACCCTCATCACAATCACCACACCCACACAACACCATACTACATCAACCCAAAACCTCACTGGAAACGTCACATCACAACCCAATCCCGACAAACCGACCCCGGCCGCAGGCGAGGAGCTGGTTGGCCCCCGCGCCTACCGGGTAATGTTCGCGCTGGTGTCGCTGCCGCTGGCCCTGGTGGCCATCGTGTTCTTCATCAACCACAGGTGAGACGAGAGAAGAAGAAGACGATGACGGCCGCTGCTGCGGCGCTAGTAAGCTACGGTGCTATTTATTGGGCACCTGCTGGGGGCAAACGGGAGGACTTGATGGTGAGGGCTGGGCTGCTGCGGGCTGAGCTGCTATCACAGCTGAGCAAATGAGCTTTTGGGCGCAACAGGGCGGAGGGCTCGCATGATGCGTGGTTTGTGGGCGTGTCAGTGCTGTAACGGGCTGGCACCAAAGCCGAGCACAGCTGCGGGCTGCGCGGCTGTGGGGGCCGGGGTGCGCGAGGCTACTGGGCTCCGTGGATCTTGCGCTATGCCGGGCTCTCACGGGACGTGGCTTGAGAGCTTTAAAGGTGTCTCTATGAATGGAGAGAATAATTCGCGGCGGGCGGCCTGATGCTCCGTCTGACTCCGTGTGGCTCAGCCATAGCTCGTGACCAGCACTGCGAGGGCGAGGGCGAGGGCGAGGGCGTGGGCGAGATCCGTCTCGGCGGTACGGCCACCGGCGGGGGGGGCGCATCTCGAGGCGCCCGTGACGGCACGCGTGCGTCCCCGCCTAAGGTTTCTAGAATGACCCACCCCGCCCCCACGATGATGTGAGCGGTGAACCAAGCTGCATGCCACCACAGCACCATGTGGCCCCGGCCCCCGATGTACCGTACGCCAACATGCGCCCTGACCCGCCCCAACATGCCCATTACCTGACCTGACCTGACCCGACCCGACAGGTACGACGGCGTGGCGCTGTGGAATGTGCGCGACGTGCCGGGCGTGCACGAGCTGGTTTGGATCATCAACTTCATCTCCTTCTGGTTCCTGTACCCCTCCACCTTCAACATCCTGGAGGTGGGTCGGGGTGCAGGGGGGCAGGGGGCAGGGGGCAGGCTTCGGCATAGGATGGTGAGCGATGAGCGGGAGAGCTTCTGCGTGTCTTTGGCACAGCAACGTACGGGTTTTTTCGGTTACGATTGCGGACTGATGGCACCTGGGGGCACTTGGTTGCTCTAAACTGACGGGCAGGACACTGACGGGTCCGGACCAGCGGCTGGGCGGATCCGCTGCCAGCATCCCACCTGCCGCCTGTGCCTGTCCCGGACCGTGTGTGGGCACACGCACGCACCTGCGCACCGCGGCGTTGCGACCGCACGCGACCGCACACGCCGCCCCACACGCACACGCATAACACCCGCACCTCCCCTGCGTGTCACACCGCTCCGGCCCCTCCTGGCTACGCCTTCTCCTCCTAACTCGAATGCGTGTAACCCCTTCCCCTCACGTCACGTCACGTCCCGTCCCCGGCAGGTGGCGGCCGTGGACAAGCCCAAGCTGCACCTGTGGGAGACCGGCATCATGCGCATCAGCCGCCACCCGCAGGTGGGTGGGTGGGTGGGTGGGTGGGTGGGTGGGTGGTAGTTCATTCCAGAAACCAAAAGCGAAACGACCAAGAGTGGGTGGGTGGGTGGGTGGGTGGGTGGGTGGGTGGGTGGGTGGGTGGGTGGGTGGGTGGGTGGGTGGGTGGGTGGGGAGGACTGTGTGGGGGGGACTGGAGAGGACTGGGGACTGGAGAGGAGGACGATATGAGTGGGCAGGGGGTGCGGCTGTGCTCGTGCTCTCTGCGGCCGAGTCCAACTATGTAAGGCTGTGTTGCCTTGTATTGAGGCATGTGCTTGGCAGCCCATCCGCGCGATCAGCATTCCTTTGTTCCACATTCCACGCGCTCTTCGTCTCATCGCACATACCGTACACACACACTCCAACATCCACACGCTCGCCCGCCCGCACGCAACAGATGGTGGGCCAGGGCCTGTGGTGCCTGGCGCACACGCTGTGGGTGGGCACCTCCTTCATGTGCGTGGCCACAGCAGGTGTGTGAGGCTGCGTGAGGTGGTGCGTGCCTGAGGGGGGCCGCATGCGTGAGGGGGGAGGCGTGCGGGGGGCGGCGTGAGGGGAGGCGTGGGTGAGGGGTGGTTTACGCCGGGGTGTGTGTTAGAAAAGCACAAGGAGAGGAAGGGTCGACACCGTGCGTGCAGCATGCATAGGCAACGGCGCGCCATCGATCGTCGTTCGCTGCGCGTGTTACCTCGTTACCGCGTCATCGGGCCGAAGCAGCTCCACATACTTACCCGAATCGCGTGACCCCTCCCCACCGGGTGGGGCTACGGCCCTCGCCCCGGCGTTGCTGTCCCAATGCACCGTGTATGCGCCTAGAAATTTGCCCGATCCGTCCCAACCCGGCCCAAACCACCCAACCAGACCCGTAGAGACGTCCAGAACCACCGATCTCACCTACGATCAGGGCGCGAAAGGCAAGGCAAGAGGCAGCACCGAGGTCGGTCAGTGATGGCATGTGAACGCACGTCATACGAAGAAACTATGAACCTAAACCTATAGAAGCTAGAGTAGAGGGGTCACGCGATTCGGGAAAGAGGGTGGGCGGAACGGCGGGCAGGCAGAAGACGTCCGGGGCCAGATCGGCATGAGGTGCATGGGGTGCGAGCGGAAGGCAGAAGCACGGGCTGAGTCGGGCTGTGTGTGGGGGTATGCACGACACCGTGGGCTGGCGGGGGCTGACCCCCCGCTCCGCGCTCCACGGTGACGCCGCCAGAGTGCATCTAGGCACGGCAATTGGCAATCCGGGGTGTGTGTGTGCGGGCCTTGACATGCAACCCCTTCACACGCTCGCCGCTGTACGCAACACCTCCCTCCACGCCGCCACGCCTGGTGTGGACACCTCGAACCCCAAGACGCGCACGCAATGCGCACCCCACACACAGGCGGCTGCGTTTCCCAGCTGCAGCGCAGTCGTGTTCGCATTTTGCTCCTCACCGGGACTGTTTACCAGCAACCCCACACACCAACCGCAGGCCTGATGGCGCACCACCTGTTCGGCTGCTGGCATGGCGACCGCCGCCTCAAGGCCAAGTACGGCGACGTGAGTGGTGCCCGCGTGGTTTGTTTGTTTGTCAAGCAGACCGCGGCACGGACTGAACGATTGCAGGGTGACGTCGCGAAATACCGTATGTGGTTGATGAATTACAATTAATCGCACACAGCTTGCCAGCAACCCGCATCCAACCCACTAGCATACACTCTATCATCACGACCCCATGCACTGCAACTCCTATCTTTTTCCCACACAACGCCTCCTCCCTCCCTCCCTCCCTCCCTGCCTTCCTCACTTGTTCCCTCCCTCCCTGCCTCCTCCTCCCCCCCGCAGGCCTTTGAGGCGGTCAAGTCGCGCACCTCCGTCGTGCCCTTCGCCGCGCTGCTGGACGGGCGCCAGCAGCCGCCCGAGGGCTGGTGGTGGAAGGAGTTTGCGCGCGCGCCCTACCTGGCGGTGACGGCGCTGACCATCGGCGCCTACTTCGCGCACCCGCTCATGCAGGTGTGTGCGAGCATGCGTGCGCGGGGCTTTGAGTGTGACCGCGCGGGGGACCGCTGCATTAGCTGCCCATTCCATTGATGCGCCTATGGGAATCTGTGTCCCTGGACTTCATAGTGTGGGGTTGTGGGGGTTGTGGGGTTGGGGAGTCAGGGATGGGCCCGAGATGGAGGAACGGGGAGAGGGGGACCGGGGTTTATGGGTAACCCATTCCCGTTGAGAAACCAACTGCGCCGCAAAAATGGAAAGGGTAGCGGGGTCAGGAAAGCGGAGAGAATGGGAGGGGAGCCAGGGGAAGGGGCTGGAAAGGGCCGAGGCACAGCAGGGGCAGCAGGGAGGTGCTGTGGTAACATCCTTGGATGCGTGCGTGCATGCTTGCTTGCCCTGTGTTGCGCATTCCCAGGTTGCAACCCTGGCAGTATGGCCTTGCCCGACCTCGTTTGCCCGCCTACCATCACACCTGCCTGTGAGCGTCCGCCTGCCTGTGGGCGTCCTCTCGCCCGCCTTCTTGACCGCCTGCCTGCCTTCCTGCCCGCCCGCCTGCCCGCCTGCCCTCACAGGCCGCGTCCTACAGCCTCAAGTGGTAGAATGCTCCGTGTGGTGTAGTGCATTAGTGTATGCATCATACACTACTAGTTTTTCTCAAGGCCTAGGTTACACCAGCCGCTTGGGCCAGCACGTATGCGCGTATCACATGCAAGCGGATTCCTGTCAAAAGGCAGGTTTGTATGTCGCTGGGCCGCCGGCCATGGTACGAGGGGGCGTTCTGGTGTTGGAGGCTGGGGGTTTTGTAAATACCCAATGCCCGATTAAAGCATACCCGGGCAAAAGGGGGCCCTGCGGCGTTCTGGTGTTGGAGGCTGAGGGTGAGGGGACTGGAGGGCCTGGGGGTGGCGACGTCATGCAGGCAGGCGATGTGTGGCGATGTGTGGCGTGTGCAGAAGGTACACCGGACATTGGGCGGTGCAGACGCGATATGGAGGAGGTGGGGTATGGAGGAGGTGGGGTATGGAGGAGGTGGGGTATGGAGGGGGTGGGGTGCGTGCCAAGGGTATGGTTAACGCCGAGAGAGAGGCCGTGCGGCATGAGTGCGGCATGACGGTATGCTCCAACAGCGCGACTGCGTGATTGCGCTCCAATTTGAGGTTACGGTATGCGGTGTAATATGCATAGCCTGCTCTGCTTGCAATGAGGCAGGGTTGGGAATTGCTATTGCCCACGGGACGTCGCTATCTCGCCCCTTGCCATGTTCCGCCACACCCTGCGTACTCGCGGTTTAGAGCATGCTCGTTCCTTCTGAATGGGCTCGGGGGTTTGCGAACCTGCTTATGAGACGACTGCACCACCTGCTCCCTTGCTTGTATCATTGACCGGACCCCGCCCCACTGCCCCATTGCCCCATGTGGCTTCGCGAACGGATGCGTTGAGCGGCTTGGTCCCACGGGGGATGGGCACAGGCGACAGCAGGGCGAATCGGGCGTCGGCTTCATTTATGGCCACAGCGTGCATGGCACGCGTGCATGGTGTAGTAGGGCATACTCGCGTAGAGGGAGTCACTGGCGAGTAAACGCGTCATGCCGTGCCAACCAACGTGCCACAATCACTCATCCTGGAGTGCCCGGGACTTCCAATTATGAACCAGCGTGATAATGTTGAAGCGCCCACTGCTATGTTCTGTCTTCATGACGCGGGCCTCCTCAGGTCATACATAAGCTGCTGGCAGTGTCAGTGTGTGTGGTTACAAGGTTGTATGCAGGGGTGCCCCCGATACGCCATCCTCGTGCCCGTCCTGCCTCGTGAAAACCCAAGGTCCAGACCGAGGTTACAATTATACCGCCTTGATAAGTAGGTGTGTTCCTCCCCTGGTTCCACCTTTTCGGCCGGCCTTCGCAAGGAGCACCTAATCCCCAATACGGCCATACGGTGTCGTTGTCACGCCCATCTGCCCAGTGCCTGTATCTTCCTTCTACCGCGTAGAAATTTGCCTTTTTTCGGCCGAAAACGTAGAAGCTTTCAGGGGTTGGTGGGGCGCACGTCTACGGCCGGTAGACGTTTTGGCGGGCAAATCAGGGGAAGTGTAGACGTTTTGGGGGGGTTTGGGGGGCTTGCCCCCCAAGGAAATTTTTTAGCGTAGAAGGATTACCAGGGGTCATCTACGCGGTAGTAGACACTGAGGGCCCAAGGGCATCTACAAGATACAGGCACTGCATCTGCCGGTTTCAGGCTATGCTGATATATGCGGAAAGCAATGCCGGTATAATTACTTGACATAGCAGGCGTAGTCGGTTGCGCCTTCCGGCCTCACTTCTTGCATGCCCTTTGCTTGTCAAGGTCCGTAACTCCGTAAGGTCCTCGGCTGGTCGTACGCCGTATATTTCAACAGAAGGTGTTCCCCCCGGGCTTGGTTAGCTGTGCGCAGTGGGCACGTCCTCTCCATCTTAAGCCTATTCTACGCACGATAAAGCTGTAAAGGGGCCAACAGCGGAGTGCACGGACTGGGCCCTTGAGACGGCTATCAACAGCACAATCAAGGCCCAGTTCTGGTAGCACCGCCGCGGAGTGAGCTAAGAGAGCTACGTGCGCATGGGCAAGGTGAATGGCCGGGTGCGCGTTGGGTGCCTATGCCCGACGGGGCACCTGAACTTGCGCAATTGTAGTTACGCGCATCGCATGTCCGTGACAGAGAAGGGGGGGAGGCGGGGCGTGGGGATCTGGCAGTGGGAATCGTCACACCTCCCGCCGCAGATATCGCAAACAATACCTTGCAGTTGCTAGTTGCTCTACACATTGAATGTTTTGCCTCGCTGCGCCGATAGTGTGTACGCGTTGACAACTTGCCGATGACGCTGGAGGCGTATTTAAGTAGCAGGACTTGACCCGGTACTCCACCCAACATCTGACATATTACGCGGCCTAGCGGCTGCCATTGGTTAGGCACCAGAGCGGTTTTTGGGGCTGTGAAAAGCATCGAAGGGCGTCCCCGCAAGAGCAGCTACTGTAAAGGAAGCAGCCGGCAGAGTAAAGGAGCTCAAATACGCCTGGTTAAATTCGGGAGGGGAGAAAGCACGCGCGTGGTATGTGAGCGGCAACGCGGGCCTGCCTTGCGATAACCGCATTTACGGAGTTCACCGGATTTCGCTTGGGCATAATATGTGGCTTTGCATCTTACGAATTTCTGGGGCGCACGGCTGGCAGCGTAACGAGCGATGACCTGGGCGTCACATGCTGCACAAGGCTTCTGAGTTGGGCTTTGGCATTTCAATGCCTCCTGTTTCCCCTACAGACTAGTACCTCGTGAACCGGCCGCTTGTGCCAGCGAGCCCGCTGCACGCGGCTCCGGCGCGATGGGCAACTGCTCAAGCCAGGACAGCACGGTGCCGGCGGGTTACAAGGCGCTAAAGGTTCAGAATGTCGTCCAGCAATCGGGGGACGTACGGGATTTCTACACGTTCGACAAACAGCTGGGAAAGGGCAACTTTGGAATTGTGCACCTGGTGTTCGATAAAAAGACGAATGAGAAGTTCGCCTGCAAGTCGATATCAAAGGTGAGGCCCGCCGGGGCTCGTCGGGGCGATGCACGGAAGGGACGGCCTCGGGGCGGGGCCCGGCACCTTGGGGGTTGGCACCCTGGATTTTGCGAAACCCCAGTAGTTGGGTTTCGGGTGCGGAATGGGGCGGCGCCTGTGTGCCAGCTGCCCAAACCTGGTTCGCGTGCAGCTACAGTTGCGGCAGCCCACTTATCCGATGCTGCGACTGCTTGCCCGCTGCCTGGGCACACTGGCACGCGCTCTGGCACGCGACCGCCGCGCTGGGGGTTGGGCCGTCGCCTCCAGCCGGGCCGCAGCCACCGCGGGGCACTGCAGGCACCTGCGACTTGCTCAGCCGGCAGCCGCGGTGCCGCATGCCGCCGTAACCTCCGCCACCTCCGCCTGCACGTGCACGCGATTGCCTCCGGTTGCTCCCCGCGGTTGACGATGGCGATGCGTGTTGGCGCGCTGTTGCCTCCCTCCCAACACGCAGCGCAAGCTGGTGACGCCGGAGGATGTGGAGGACGTGCGGAGGGAGATCCAAATCATGAACCACCTAGCAGGTGCGGCGGGTGGTATATGCGTGGGGTCGGGCAAGTAGTCCAGTGGCCAAGTTCGATAGGCAGATGCGAGCAGACTGGACGGCGGCGTGTGTGCGTGTGTGTGTGGGGGGGGGCGCGGGTGGGCAGCGGGTATGCACGCGTGTGATAGGGTGGCGGTGTGGTGGAAGGCGGGTAGTTCACTACCATTCCCAAGGCGCTGGGTGTGTGGGTTACGTGCAACTGCGGCAGCTGGGGGGCAGCTGGGGGCAGCGGCGTGGTGTGACCTCACGGTGTGACCTTGTGGGTCCGGCAACGCCCACCAAGGCTGGTGGGCTGGCGGGGGCAGGGCGAAGGGGCGGGGTTGCGCACCAGGGCTCGCGCGGTGCGGAAGGAGGGCTGACGTGGGCTGGACCGGCTGTCTGGCTCAGAACAGGGGGTATGGGCGTGGGGTATGGGTTGCGGGTAGTGTGCGGGTAGCGCCTCTCCTCCCAACGTGCCCCCCCCCCACCCACTCAAATCCTGCACGGCATGGGGCGCACACACGCTGCATTCATGCATTCATTCATACCGCACAGGCCACAAGAACGTGGTCAACATCCGCGGCACGTTTGAGGATAAGAACTTCATCCACATCGTTATGGAGGTGGGTGGCTGGGATTGGGGATCGTGTCTTGGGGTGTTGGGCTGCCGCGCTGGGCTGGGCTGTTCGCTGGGTTGCCTTGCCGCTTGGGGCGGTGCTGGGCGGGTGCTGCTGGGGCGCGGGCAATTGACACGTTGCGTGCAGGCCGACTGCCTGCCCCTTGTTGAGCCCCGTGTTTGGGGGGCGGGGGCGCCAACCAGCCCACCACCTCCACATGTTGGGCACACACACAAACACGTCTGTTATCTCCTTGTGATTTCTAACACACAAACACGCACATGCCCGTTCCCGCCCACACACACAGGTGTGCTCGGGCGGCGAGCTTTTTGACCGCATTGCGGAGGCCGGCCACTTCTCGGAGCGACGCGCGGCCGAGGTGCGGTGTGTGTGTGTGTGTGTGTGTTGGTAAACGGAAACGGAGAGGAATCCCGTGTGTGTGTGTGTGTGCGTGTGTGTGTGTGTGTGTGTTAGGAAAGCACAAAGAGAGGAAGGGTGTGTGTGTGTGTGTGTGTGTGTGTGTGTGTGCGCCGGCGGCGGCAGCGCTGCCGTGCGCGGCAGGTGGCGGCAGGTGGCGGCAGGTGGCGGGCGCAGCAGTCCCGGGAGCTGGGATGGGGTTGGCCACAAGAATTCCGCGCATGAGCGCATGAGCGCGCGCAAAGCCTGCCGCTGCATCAACACACCAACAAGTAACAACCCCTCTCACTTCCATTCCACCAACCCCACCACAGCACCAACACCAACGCCACCCCACCACCCGACGCAACAAACATCAGCACGACTCCGAAACAAACCAACACACCCGCCATTATATCATACAACACAGGTCATGCGCACCATCGTGTCCGTGGTGCACCACTGCCACACCATGAACGTGGTGCACCGCGACCTCAAGCCCGAGAACTTCCTGCTCACGGAGCGGGGGGCGGGCGGCGTGATCAAGGCCACGGACTTTGGCCTGTCGCGCTTCTTCAAGGAGGGCACGCAGCTGGACGAGATCGTGGGCAGCCCCTTTTACGTGAGGCGGGGTTGGTGTGGTGGGGAGGGGAGGGGAGGGGGAAGGGGGAGGGACGGAGGGGAGGGGGGGGAGCGGTGGCTGGGGTTTGGCACGCGTGCCGGGGTGGGGATTGGCAGGCAGCACCAGCCCAGCAGGGCGTGGCGTGGCAAGGGAGGGCCACATCCTCATTCCCCTCTCCCCTGCCCCCCTCCCGTCCACTCGCCTGCAGGTGGCACCCGAGGTGCTGAAGCGCGCGTACGGCAAGGAGGCGGACATCTGGAGCTGCGGCGTCATCCTGTACATCCTGCTGTGCGGCTGGCCGCCCTTCCACGGCGACTCCACGCAGGTGGGTTTGGGTTTGGATGGGAGTGGGTGGCTTAGATGGGTGGTTGGGTAGGTGGTTGGGAGGGTTGGGTGGATTGGTAGTTCATTCCAATCCCCACTGGGGGCGGCAGGGCAGCATGGTGCAGCGGCGGTGCGGGTAGCGGAGTGGGGCGGCAGCAAAGGGGAGAGGGGTGGGCAAGGTTGGCTTGGTCAGGGGCACGCGTGCTGGGGGCATGCCTGGCCTATGTTACGGCAACCCCATACAGGTGGGGGGGGGGGGGTACGGGGCAAAACGGGGCAGGGGCAGAGTGGGGTGTCTGTAGTATTGATGTGGGGGCACAGAGAGTTGGGTCCCCCCGTCCAATCAAATTCACTCTTCCCACACAATCCACCCCTCCCCACGCACACTTGACACATCCACATCCAAACACGTATCCACAACTCACAGCGCACAACACCGACTCACACATGCCATCTTCCTGTCGCGTCGCACACACGGCCGTTCATCAGCTCTTGCCTCCCTTGTGATCTCTCTGAACACACACACAGGCCATCTTCAAGAACATCCTGTCCGCGCCGCTGGACCTCAAGACCGAGCCCTGGTCGCGCATCAGCGCCGACGCCAAGGACTGCGTGCGGCGCATGCTGGCGCGAGACCCGCGCAAGCGCCTCACAGCGGAGCAGGTGCGGGGCTGTGATATGGGGTGGGTGGGGTTAGCCATCCATGGGATGGTGTGTATCAAGTGTTAGGGATTCCAGATTCCAGAAACCAGAAGGGGGGGTGGCGGAGGCGGGTGAGGGGCCAGGGGGCAGACAGGCGCGAGGGCGACGGGTTAAGGGCGATGGCGTCGTGATGCGTGTGGAGCGTTCACGCATGTTTGCCAGTTGGGCTCATTCCCTAGCTCGGTCAGCAACGTTCCTCACACGCACGCACTCACGCACGCACGCACACGCGCTCCACCGCGGCGCAGGTGCTGAACCACCCGTGGATGCGCGAGAACGGCGCGGCGCTGGACGAGGCGTTCGTGCCGGAGATCCTCACCCGCATGCGCCAGTTCACAAAGGTGTGGTGGGTGCGGTGGGTGCGGTGGGTGGTGTGGGTGGTGTGGGTGCGGTGGGTGGTGCGGTGGGTGCGGGTGTTGGGTGCGTGGTGGTGGTGTTGGGTGTAGCGGGTGTAGTGGGTGTAGTGGGTGTAGTGGGTGTAGCGGGTGTAGTGGGTGTAGCGGGTGGTGGGCCCAGAGGGGTTCGTAGGGGAGGCAGCGGGAGGTGAAGCGAGGGACGTGATGAGGGGCCACGAGTCTCTCGGGGGCGGCGCGACACCTACTAAATCTGTGCAGGGCCCTCACAGGGCCACTAGGGACAAGGACTGTACAACCACTCCTCATCCGCCACCTGTTGATTACCGTATTACTGGTATTAGCGATGCTCCTCCGGTCACCGACCTGCAGTAGTGGTGGTCAAAATCTCATCACCCACCTCACCACACGTCCCCCCTCCCGCCTCCCGCCTGCCGACCACAACCACCACCACCGCCGCGCCACCCCCATTCAGATGAACATGCTGAAGCGCGAGGCGCTCAAGGTCATTGCACGCTCGCTGCCGCACATGGAGCTGGCGGGCATGCGCGAGATGTTCCAGGTGGGCAGGGGCTGTGCAGGGGGTGAGGGTAAGGTTGAGCGTGTGTGTAGGGGGGGGGGGCGTAGGGGCTGCAGGGCTGTAGGGGGTCGGTGTGTGCGGAGGAGGTGCAGGGGGTGGGGAGGGGGGCGAAAGGAGGTGCAAGGGATGGGGAAAGGGGGTTGGTTTGCAAGGATATGTAGCAATGGGTAGGGGGAGCGGAGGAGATGCACGGGGGCCAGGGCGGGGGAGAGATGCCGGGTGAGTGGTGGGTGCTATGGCCGTGGACAGGGCTCTCATTTCGCTGGACAGGAAAGGAGTGGTCCGCCTCCCCCTCGACGTATGGCCGCAGTACGCAACCCCAATCGCCGCTAACCGCCGCCAAACCGCAACCAACCCGAACAACGAACCACCCCCATGCAGGAGATGGACGAGGACGGCAGCGGCACCATCACAGTGGACGAGCTGCGCGAGGGGCTACGGAGAAAGGGCGCGGAGATTGCGCTGGGCGAGGTGAGGCACGTGGGGATTCGCAAATCTTCATTGGGCGGGCCGAGCATGGCACAGGGAACAATCAACCAACACCAACAAAACCAACTAACAACCAACCAACTAACAACACACCATCAGGTCCAGCGCATCCTCAACGACATTGACCTGGACGGCAACAGCAAGATCGACTACGAGGAGTTCCTGGCCGCCACCATGCACCTCAACAAGCTGAGCCGCGAGGAGAACATGATCGCCGCCTTCGAGTACTTTGACACGGGTGGGTGAGCGCAAGCGCGAGGCGTGAGCGTAAGCGGGCGCTTTTCAAAACCCCCGCATACACCGTCCAGGCACACGCACATTACACCGTCCAGGCACCCTTTTCGCCCGTTGTCACCGCCCTCTTTCCACCGTCGCCAACCTCAAGCCGTCTGGTCACCCATCGCCCGCCACCTTCCGCCAACAACCCCAACCCCCAATAACCCCAACCCCCCAAACCCCAACCCCCACAGACAAGTCGGGGTTCATCACGCGCGACGAGCTGGTGAGCGCCATGAAGGACATTGACGCCGAGGTGGACGTGGACGCCATCCTGGCACAGGTGCGTGCGTGCGTGTGTGTGTGTGTGTGTGTGCATGTGTGTGTGTGTGTGTATGTGTGTGCTCGCAAACACGAGACAAGGGGGAAAACGCAGGGCCGGGGGGAAGGAGGTTGTTGGGTAGCCGTCCCTATGCGGGCGGTATTCAGGGACAACAAATCAGAACAAGCACAAAAATGCAGACGCAAAACGCGCCTGGTGCGCAAACGCGGCTAAATGGCGGTGGTGGTGGTGGTGACATGTCATGTCATGCCACGCCCGCCCGGCCCGGCCCGCAGGTGGACCAAAACGGCGACGGGCGCATCGACTACGAGGAGTTCTGCGCCATGATGCGCGCAAATGACCTGGACGTGCTCAAGAGCGCGCACGAGGTGGGTGGGGTGTGTGTGCGTCTGTGTGTGTGTGGGGGGGGGGACGCGGGGTGTGTGTGGGGGGGGGGGGACGCGGGGTTTGTTTGGGGAGGGGCGTCTGGTTACGGTGACGATAGCGCGAAGGGGCTTTTTTCAGGGGGGGCGAGGGCTTGGCTGGTACTTGGCAGGGGGCTGGTTTTGGGGAAAGGCGGGGTCTGCGAGGGCCACGTTTTAGTGTGGTGTTGTCCAATGGGCTTTGAGCCTTGTGATGGGGTCTGGGCCACCACACCGCCCCCCTGGGCATGTGATGCACATCATCCTGTGGATGGCTACACCCCCTGGGCATCCGCACCGCGCGTGCTCTCACACGCATGGCACACACTCAGCCAACTCACTCAAACCGTCTCAAACCGTCGCACCCGCAACACCCGCCCGAACCCCCCCCTCTCAACCAACCACAGGCGCTCAAGACCAAGGTGGTGGTCAAGTCGGTCATTGCACGAGTGCAGGCGGAGCCGGTGAGTGAGACAGGGGGTGGGTGAGTGGGGTGGGTAGAGGCGTCAGCCGGCGTCAGCCAAGTCGGCCACTTGGGGGTGCAGGGGCGCGGGTTCATATGCTGCATGGGGCCTGCATGGGGCGCGGTTCGCACGTGGCGCGGCATTGTGGCTGTGTGTTCTTGTCACACCTGCTTTAACAGCACCCAAACAGCAACGCCTATACACTCATGTAGTGTCAGTGAGGTTTGATGTGTTATGTGTGTGACACACTGACATGTTTGTGTTTGGTGGCGGCGCAGGTGCGCGAGGACTCCATCTCCGACATGAGCCGCAAGAGCTCGCGAGCCATGGCCACCGCGGAGAGCCGCAAGCAGCGCGGCACCTCCGCCACACCCGCGCACGGGGCGGAGCAGTAGCGGCCCGGAGCAGCAGCAGCTGGGGCGGCAGCGGCGGCAGCAGCGGCAGCCGGGGCCGGGGCCGGGGAGCAGGTGTGTGGGGAATGCCGGGGTGTGGCAGCAGCAGCAGCAGCCAAGGAAGGGGCTGGGCATGACCATGGCCCGGTCCACCAATCACGTGGGGGCCGAACGGCATGGAGACTGCGGCCGGCGCTACTGGCGGTGTGGGGGCCGGGGCAATAAGAGCACTGCTGTGGCGGTGGCGGCGCTTGCTTTGGTTGGATAGTATGTATGGCGTTTGATGTGTGCATGTGTGGGTGGATCAGCCGGGGGCTTGCGGCTCGGATGCGCCAAGGGAGGAGAGGACGCTGATTGCGCATGGCTTGTATTGTTGAATTTGCGGGGCAGCGCGCAGGCAGGGCGGCCTGTGGCGCGGGATGCATGCTTGGGAGGTCGTCCCGGGGGTTAGCATGCATCTGACGGTGGATACATTATTGGTGAAACGACGAACAGAACTGAACTCCAGTGACCGCGGCGCGCTTGGAGCGCGTCCATTGTATTCGTTTAACTTTCATTGGCACGGCGGTGTTCTGGTGTATTAGAACCACTGGTGCTTGTTGACCTTCGACATGAGTTAAGCTGCGGACTGGCTGGCATGTTGGAAGCGGGCTATGGTCGTGGTGTGCCACGTGTGCATTTATATTTTGTGTGCGGGGGGACCGGGGAAGCTGCGTTCGCAGAATGAGTGGGTGAAGCTGAAATTAATCAAAAAGACCTCAGCTTCTAAGGCTCGCGCAATTTAGCGGGGAGCCGCAGCGTGCTGTGGGCAAAGGCGATACGTTGTAATGGCAGTATGGAACCATGACGCCTGGTTGGACCGGATGCTGTGGCAGCATGTTGGCTACGGCGGTTTCGAGGAAGGGGAAAAGGTTTCGTGCAGCGCGTGCCTGCTCGGATGGCGGGAGAGCTCACTCAAGCCTGCCTTGCCACATCGTGGCATATTTGGTGAATTATAGCCGCAAGCTAAGCTGTAACAAAAATGCATAGCACGAACTGCGCAGGATAGCCGCGTCTCAAGCGCAAATGCGCCTCTCAAACTCGCGCTGAGTTTCGACAACGGATAGGTAGAGCCGGACTTTAATCGTGAGCTACAGAATGTTAGCATACCTTGCGCTGGTGTTGGTATTGTTTTACGCCGGAGTGTCACCTTCGCACCAGTTCCTCGCTCGCCCGGGCGCACCTGGTGCTTATGAGGACGTGCACACGGTCCATCTACGCACCGGAATTGTGGACGTGGATGCAGCAAGCCGCAGGTGTGTACGCGTCTACGAGCGACATCTCTCTGGCTACATTGCAGTCCGTCAACTCGCCTGCTCTGCCCGACCTGAGCGCCTCGCCTGTTGTTTCCCGCGGTGCCGCTTACAACACTCCTGCCTTGCGGCCGTACCGTCACTTATTTGCCTTTGTGTCTTAGGCTGCCGGAGTCGCTTACGCCTGCGGCTCGGCGCCTGCTGGGCCACCCCAGCTCGGCGCCACCCCCCGCCGCGCGCGGCTGGGGCCCGCTCGCGGGCGCCCAGCTGTGGCTGCTGACCCTGGGCCCGGAGACGCACCTGTGCCCGCACCACCCAGCCCACCACCAGCATGGCCAGTTCTTGCAGCACCAGCAAATGCGGGGCGCAGGCGCCGGCTTGGGCCGCGCCGGCCCGGACCCGCACCCGCCTCATACGACGAGTCCGGAAGACTCGGACGCGCCGCCGCCACACTTCGCGGAGCGGCAGGCGGAGCTGCTGGCCGCGCTGGGCGCCGCGGGCGCCGTCGCGGTGTCGTTCCTGCCGCCGGCGGCGTGGCTGGTGGTGGTGGGGCGCGGCGCAGACCTGGGGCCCCTGGCCGCGGCGTTTCCCGACGTACGGATGGTGAGTGCCGTGTGTACGGCGTTGGAGGAGGTACGAGTGTACGGAGGGGGTACAGGGCTCTGTGTTGCTCGGGGTGACGATTGGGGGCGAACGGGCGATTGAGCGGTACGTGTCTTCGCTGGGCCGTACCCGCCATACCTGGTCGCTTGGTCGCTACCGTACTGGAGCCGTCGACCACATTTATACGCCGGCACAAGCAGCTGCTTACCAACCACGGCGCGACGTCTGGGTGGCCTGACCCCCCCCCCCTCCTGCGCCTGCTCTTGGCGCGCGCTTGCGACCTGCAGGCTCCCTACGAGCCCCCTGAGGCGCGTGTGTCGCCCGAGCTGGCGGCGGCCGTGTCCCTGCTGCAGCGCCAACTGGACGAGCTGCAGCAGCAGCAGCAGCAGCAACAACAGGCTGTAGCAGGTACAGCAGCAGCAACAGAGGATGCTGCAGCTGCAGGCGTGACGGAGGCGGGATTGGGGGCATCGGGTGAGGCGGCGGACAGCAGCGGCGGCGGCGGCGGCAGCGGCAGTGACCGGCTGGATGCGGTGGCGACGGAGCTGTACCAGCAGCTGCTGACGCGGCAGCAGGAGCGGCTGGCGGCGGCGGCGGCGCGGCGGCGGCGTCGGCAGGCGCTGGCGGCGCTGAACGTGAAGGGCGGCGGCGAGCAGGAAGAGCAGGGGAAGGAGGAGGATGGCGGCGACGAGGAGGAGGGGGCGGGAGAGGACGACGAGCTGGCGGCGCCGGGCTCCCTTGAGGCCATGGTAAGGGGGCCGGGGGGATGGGGTAGTTCATTCCAGAAACCAAAACGACCATTGCAACCCAAAAACCCAGAACCCAGAACCAGAATGCGCGGGGGGGCTGGATGCCTACCTGATTGGGCGGTCGGACACGTGCCACGACCTGACAGGACCTCCAAGGCGCCCATTGCCGCACGTCACGTGCTTTGGCCGATTGATGGCCGTGTCGACCGTGCATGCGGTCGTCCCTGCCTTCGAAACGTTTCCCATGCGTCCCTCTCCCGCTCACGTGCCGCTGCCCTGCCCTGCCCTGCCCTGCCCTGCCCTGCCCTGCCCTGCCCTGCCCTGCCCTGCCCCCTGCCCTGCCGGCCTGCCACCCTGCAGGCGTCCGCGGTGTCCTGGCTCCGCTCCGCCGCCGCCGCCGCCACCCGGCCGCTTGAGGGCTCGGGCTGGCAGCGGCCGGAGGTGGTGGGCCACGTGCGGCACGGCCATGGGCCCGGATCCAGTTCGGATCTTGATCTGCCAGATGGATCCGACATGCCGGCTGATGCGGCTGGTGCGGCTGGATCCGGGTCGTCTGGCGGCGGCGCCGCGCGGCGCAGGCTCCTGGGCGGCAGCGGCGATGGCGAGAGCGGCAGCAGCGGCGGCGCGGGGGGATGCCGGTCGCTGGGGCGCGGGCCGCGGCGGCTTCCGGAGGCGCTGACTCGGCGCCTGACGCTGGCGGTGCACTTCCCGCACCTGGAGCGCGCCGACCTGGCCACCCTGTCCCTGGCGGCGGCGGCGGCGGCGGAGGCGGGTAGCAGGATCAGGAGCCGCGCAGCGGGTGCGGATGCAGCACCCAGCGAGGCGCTGCAGTTGGCGGCGGCGGCGGCGGCGGCGGAGGCGCTGGATGACTACAACCCGGCCGCCGCCGCGGCGGCGGACTGGGCGGCGCCGCTGGCGGCGCTGTCGCGCCAGGCGGCGGCCGCCGCCGCCGCCGCCGCGGATGGAGAAGGCGACGAGGGCGGCGCTGACGGGTGGTGGCGGTGCGGCGGCGGCTGCGCGCCGCCGCTGCTTGCGCCGGACGCGGGCGGGCCCAACGTCCTGCTGGTGGAGCTGTGCGCGGCGGCGGCGCCGGCGGCGGTGCGCTGGCTGGCGGCGGCGCCGCCGGTGTCCTGGCTGGAGCCGCGGCTGGGGGCGCGGCTGCACAACCTGGCCGCCAGCGCTGTGGTTCAGGCGGGCGGCGGCGGCAGCGCGGCGGGCAGCCCCGAGCTGCTGGCGTCGCACCCCTTCTGGGCGGCGGGCATTGACGGGCGCAACCAGGTGGGCGGTGGCGGGGTGGGTGTATGGGGATATGGGGGGAGGTTGCTCTGTGTGCGTGTGTATGTGTGTGTGGGGGGTGTGTGGGTGTGGGTCTTGGGATGGGGGTGGGGGGTTGTGGTTACCAGCCCAAACTAAACCAAGCTAAAGGAAGCGGGGGTGCTTGGGGTGTGGTGTCCGTGGTGTGCGTGTGGTGTATGGGGTGTGCTTTGGGGTGCTGGTGTGGGTGTGGGTGTGGGGTGGGGTGGGTGATGTGGGGCTGAGGCTGGGGCTGGGGTTTGGGTTTGGGCTCCGGACTCGGTGGTGGGAGGCCGGGGGGCACGCCTGCGCTCTTTCGAAAGAGATCCGACCTGACCCGACCCGCCCCCAACCGCCCCTAACCGCCCTTAAAACCGTCCCCAAAACCGCCTCAACCGCTCCAACCGCCTCCCTAACAGACGGTGGGCTGCGGCGACAGCGGCCTGGACGCAGCCAACTGCTACTTCTACGACCCCGCCGTGCCCTTCCTGCAAAACGTCAAAACCGACTCCAACGGCATGCAGGTGGGTGTGTGTGTCAGCGTGTATGTGTATGTGTGTGTTAAAGATCACAAGGGAGAGGACTATGAAAGACTTGTGCGTGTATGTGTGTGTGTGGGGGGGGTAGTTCATTCCAGAAACCAAAGCGACCATTGCAACCCCAAAACCCAGAACCCAGAACCAGGGGGCGGTGCGTGTGTGTATGGGCATGCGTATGCATGGGCGTGTGCCCTGGTGAGGCTGCATACCGCTGACCTGGTGGCGGCCGGGCGTGGGCTTGTCACCCACACCCTTGCGCACCAAGCTCTCCCACCCACCCACCCACCCACCCACCCACCCACCCACCCCCACCCACCCACACCCACCCACACCTGCCTACCTGCCTGCCTGACTGACTGACTGACTGACTGACTGACTGACTGACTGACTGACTGACCGACCGACTCGCTTGCTCCTTCGCAGTACTTCCTGTCCTCCACCCACCGCAAGCTGCGCTACTATCTCGCGGTTGTCCAGGTGGGGTGGGTTACTGGGTGGGTGGGTGGGGGCCCGGTGGGGGCGTGGTGGGGGTCCATGGGGGCTGGCGGCATACACACACAGATACACACACGGCAATGGTGTTGGGGGCTGATAGCTGTGCTAACACGAACAACACAACACGCTGCCACATGCTGTTGAAGGCTCATAGTCGGAAAGAAAGTCTTAGGC
This sequence comes from Chlamydomonas schloesseri, assembly GCA_016834595.1. Classification (NCBI taxonomy): domain Eukaryota; kingdom Viridiplantae; phylum Chlorophyta; class Chlorophyceae; order Chlamydomonadales; family Chlamydomonadaceae; genus Chlamydomonas; species Chlamydomonas schloesseri. The sequence goes on from JAEHOD010000097.1 coordinate 229,740, forward strand.
GGGGTTCCACGGTGGTGGTGGTGGCGGGGTTCGCTCCCGCAGGCTTGTGTTCAGAAGTAGCACAAGGTTCCCTCCAAACTAACTGGTCGAAACTAGTTAGCTGTTGCCAAGAGGGCGAAGACGTTTTCAGGTATTCGGGATGGTACGGCACCGAGACCCCAATGACAACCAGCTTCCTCCGAAGTGTGTCTTTGCTAGGTCAGTCCGTAATTCACCGTATGCAGGTTTCTGTATTCTGTTATCGGGTATTCAATACACTAGCTCACACTAGCGTGCAAGACTCGTCACACCAACGTGTCGAGTTCTAGTGAATGAGCGTCGGTAGCATGTCATACGAACCCTAGTGACCCAGGGTTCTCGCTACAACATATGCGGTACGCACATGACACACATTACAGACATGACACACACACACACCTGCCGTACACACCCGCCGTACACACGCAGGACCTGTCGGACAGCTACGGGCACGGCACGCACGTCAGCGGCACGCTGGTCGGCAGCCGGTGCGTGTGTGTGTGCGTGTGTGCGCGTCACGGGTGGCTAGGAGATAGGAGATAGGAGGTGAAAGGCTGAAGTGATTGCTGATGATAGGAGATAGGTGGTGGAGGCAGTTAGGAGATACGGAGACGGGAGGTACGGCCGGAGCAGCAGAAGGAGGAGGGGGGCCCTGTGGCGTGTCGTGGGCTGGATTGGTTGGACAGGTGTGTGGGGAGCGGGTGGTACGGCAGGTGGCGGCGGCGGCCGACATGAGGGCGTGTCCGGTTGGGCACGCCTTTCCTCACCCTTCCTTCAGCACCCACACCACCAATCCACCTGAACGCCCCCACAGCGCCCTCGCCCCCACTTCCTCGCCGCCGCCGGCATCGTTGCAACCCCTCCCTGTCCCTACTCCTGTTAACCCAACATGATTGGATCCCCCCACCCGCTGTGCCGCGTATACCGGTACCTGCTGTTCCTCTGGGCATCGGCACCTCACCAAATTTGATGCGCACCACATTATGATTTAATATACCCCACCTGCTAAAACGCAGGTTTGACCGGGCGAACCCGCTGGCGCCGGAGCCGCTGGACGCCGCCACCGGCCAGGCGCCCGCCGCGCGCATCGCCTTCATGGACCTGAGCCGCGACCGCGGCGACGGGGTGAGTGAGGGAGAGAGAGAGATAAACACACACACAACATACGGCACCACCCCCTGTGCCAATACCGCCTCCTGCCCGTATCGTGCCTGCCTGTCTACAACAACTCTTCTGAACCTCCCCTCCTGCACCGCGGACATTGGCATGCACTCCTCATGCACAACACGCCACCACACAACACAACACGCCACAACGCAACTCCCAACAACAACGCACCACACAACACGCGCCACAACACAACAACGCCGCACCCAACAAACGTGTAGGTGTGGACGCCCGGCGACCTGGGCCGGGCCTACTTCAACCTGACCTACCGCGTGGGCGCGCGCGTGCACTCCGACTCCTGGGGCTCCGACCTGACCGCCTACGACTCCATGGCGGCGGCGCTGGACCGCTTCACCTGGAACAACCCCGACTTCCTGTCCGTGTTCGCGGCGGGTGAGAGAGCGAGGAGGGGGGTGGCACGGGGTGGGAGGGAGGGGAGGGAGGGGGAGGGGAGAGGGGGGCAGGTGGGCGGTGGGGAGAGGGGGAGATGTGGAGAAGAGGAGGCAGAAGAGGGGGAGAAAAGGTGCGAGAGGGGGAAAAGACACATCGTGGATTGCCCGCCGACCGAACCGCACCTGCTCCCCACCACCACCACGACCACCCCCATCTATGACAGGCAACTACGGCACCACCAGCGGCGTCACCACCACCATCACCTCGCCCGCCGTGGCCAAGAACTGTATCGCAGCGGGTGCCACGCCTTCCACGGTACGTGCGTGGGTGGCCGCGTGCGTGTGTGCGTGTGCATGTGCGTATGTGTTTATCAGAAACCGCGAGCAAGGGAAAACGCAGGCTATGCGCGTGTGTGTGTGTGTGCGTGTGCCCATTCCAGGCAGCGCGTTGTGCGCATGCTGCCTTGGCGTGTGCGTGTGCTTATGCGCTTCGTTAGTTTCAGCGGTACTCGGGCCAGGGAGGGGGGATTTCATGCATGTTAAATTAATGACGGGGAAGGGGCTCACTCACGGGGTGCTGCGGCGGAGGCAGGGCGATGGGGGACGCAGGAGGGGTGGTGGCTGCACACAGGCCGGGCGGCGCCCTCCGACACGGACGACCGCAAATCGTACTGCCCTCACCCCGAGGCCCGCTGTAACGGGCCTGCCTGCCTGTCTGTCTACAACTTCTCTCGGTCACCCAGCATGCATGGAAAGCCCCCCGTCATGAATTAAACATGCATGGACCCCCCCGTCTGTTCTACGTCTACCTCGTCATTAATTTAAATGCATGGAACCCCACCACCACCCCATCAACAACATCAACACCTAACCACCACCACCACCACAGGGCACAGGCGACCGGCCCGGCGCGTACGGCGTGACGGTCTACAACCTCACCGTCACACTCAACATCGGCGGCGGCCAGGTAGGGTGGCCCGCCGCGGTGGTGGTTGATTGTTCGTGGATGACTGGTTGGTTGGTTGGTTGGTTGTGGTGCTGGTGGTGGCGGCGGCGGCGCGGGTAGTGAGGGGGGGGGGCAGAGCAACAACACCGACAGGCGACCTCACACCACATTCCTCAAACTTGCACCTCAACCACCTCAAACACCTTAAACACCTCGCACCGTGCCGCCCCGTGCCGTGCCGTGCTGCCATCACAACAACACCCCTATCCCTACCTGCTGCACCCGCACCCGCAACGCAGGGCGGCGCGCGCTCCGTGCGCGTGGTGGGCGCCGCGTTCGGCGGCGACCTCGCGACGGCGGTGTCGGCGGCGGCAGCCGCCAGCGGCGGCGGCGGCGTGGCCCTGGCGGCGGCGTCGCCCGCGGACGCCTGCACCGGCCTCAGCAACGCGGGTGCGTGCGCGCCTGCAGTTGTGGCCTACCTGGCCTACAGTACCGCACCGCTTTAACCACTTACGGACTGCGCACGCTGTTGCACACCACACACACGTTGCGGCAGCACGCCTGTGTGGCATCCATAACGGGTGGCCGTGTGCCCTCCCCATCGCCGTCGCCATCGCCATCGCCGTCGCCATCACGCTGCGTGAACCCCCACAAACAAACACATGCACAATTGCATTGCGAACCGCCTGCATTGCACACACCACCTGCATTGCACACACCACCTGTATTGCACACACCACCTGCACTGCACACACCACCGCCCCCATGCATGCTGCAGGCGGCGTGCGCGGGCGGGTGCTGCTGGTGCAGCGCGGCCGCTGCTACTTCAGCGACAAGGCCCGCGCGGCGGCGGCGGCGGGCGCTGTGGCGGTCATCGTGTACAACGACAAACAGGTCGGCGGGTGCCTGTCTGTGTGTGTGTCTGTGTGTGTGTGGGTGTGTGCGTGGGTATGGGGGTGGGAAGGGAGACGTGTGTGAGGGCGTGTGGTTTGGGGAGCGTGTGGGCGTGGCCAGGCCGGGGGGACAATCCTTCATGCGCAGTGGGCGAGGAGGGGAAGGTGGCGTGTGGCCTGTATGGCTAGGGCTTCAAGCCTAGGGCGTAGTACGTGAAGGCAGGTAGTTTGCCAAGCACTTTGCAACCCCGGGCAGCCCCTTTGCTGGAACCACAAGCACTGCAACCGCAACTGCCACAACCGCCACAACTGCCACAACTGCTGCAGGACGGCTATTTCCTGATGGAGGCGTCGGACGCCAGCGGCGGCGGCGGCGCCGGCGGCGGCGCCGGGCTGGTGCCCATGGGCAGTGTCCCCGCCTCCACAGGCCGGTGGCTGCTGGCGGCGGCGGCGGGTGGGTGGGGCTGCGTGGGCGTGGGCGTGGGCGTGGCGTTTAGTCATTGGGCAAATGGTGGCTCAGGAGCTGGGGCCCGCGCGCGCGTGTGTATGCGCCAGGTGGGAAGGCCTGAGTGAAGGCCCGCGCGTTCACAAGCCCGCACCCACCCACCCACCCACCCACCCACCCACCCACCCACGCCTCAACAGGCAACACGGCGATCAGTATCCGCCGCGCGCCCGACGTTGCGCCGCAGGCGTACGACGACGTCGCCGCCTACAGGTTGGTTGGTTGGTTGATTGTTGGTTGGTGGGTTGGTTGGTGGGTCGAGCGGCGCCGCGCGGCGCGGTTGGTGCTGCGTGTGGGCGCGCATTCCCGCTGTTCCTGACACCTTTATGTTGTCGCATGGTCCAATTGGGTTACATTTGCCCAAGGCGCCGTCGCCTGCGATGGCCTGCTGCGCCGTCGGTTTGGCCCCATAGATATACACACACACACACACACACACACACAACTCACCAACCCAGCGGTTCTTATTTTTGTCTTTGCAGCTCCTTCGGCCCCACCACCGACGGACGCATCAAGCCCGACATCACGGCACCGGGTGCGTGCGTGCGTGCGTGTTAGAGATCACAAGGGAGAGAACAGCAGACATAGAATGCGCATGTGTGTGTGTGTGTGTATGTTTGTGCGTGCGTGCGTGTGTGTGCATGGGCCTTGGCGTGCTCGCGCTGTGGGGCGGCTGTGGGTCCCAACTCCCGACCCTGAGTGGGGCTTTGGGCGCGGCGGCGGCCCTGACTCATAAACCGTTGTCACGTGCGTTCATCGCGAACTCCTGCTGCTGTGTCGACAAATTACGTGCCCCACCACAAAGCACATGCACCAACACCAACACCAACGCCAATGCCAACCTGAAACCCTATACAGGCCACCTGCTATCCGCCAACGCCGCGCCCACCCTGGCGCCTGACGGGACCCTGCCGTCCTGCGGCTCCGGGGCCGCGCGCACCCTGTCGGTGGGTGCCGGCCGCCCTGCCGCCCTGCTGCCCTGCTGCCCTGCCGCCCTGCCGCCCTGCCGCCCTGCCGCCCTGCCGCCCTGCCGCCCTGCCGCCCTGCCGCCCTGCCGCCCTGCTGCCCTGCCGCCCTGATGCATGTGCCGACGTGCCGACGTGTGGATGAGGTTTCGTTTTCGTGTGCTATAGTGGCAACTCTTTTTTCTCCTTCTGATTTGCCGCCGAACGGCCACCAACTCAAACCGATAGCGTAGCAATTCCCGACACGCGCGATGTTTCATACTCTCCCTGCGTCTTTCCTTTCTGCCCCTGGCTGCACACGCTCACACACACACGCTCACATGCACACACACGCACGCGCTTACATGCACGCACACACACACGCAGGGGACCTCCATGGCCACGCCGGTGGTCGCCGGCTCGGCCCTACTGGTGAGCGAGCAAGCGGGCGAGCAAGCGAGAGAGCGGGCGGGCGGGCGGGCGAGGGAGGGAGCCGCATTCCGCATTGACTGGCGTGTTAACGTCAGCGCTGGCGTCCACCCGGGGTGTGTGTCGCACTCGACACTGCGGCAGGGCGTGCCTCACACGCCCTCCAGGCTCTCCCACGCCTCCGCCCCCACAAGCTACCGTACTGGCGCACACCCGCACCCTCACCCATCCCCTCACTATATACCTCTCTCACTCGCCGTACATGGTGTATGCCGTTCGCACCACCCACAGGTGCGGCAGTACTTTGCGGACGGCTGGCACTCCACCGAGGGCCGCGCCGCCGCGCCGTCCGCCGGGCTCAGCGCCAGCGGCGCGCTGGTCAAGGCGGTGCTGCTGGGCGGCGCGGTGCACATGGCGGTGAGGAGGAGGGGGAGGGGGAGGGGGAGGGGTGGCGCTGATGGGGTACGGGTGTGTGTGTGTGCGGGGGTGTAAGGTGTGTGTGGGGGGGTGTGGGGGTGGATGGTGTGGAGGGGGAAGTGCCGTACTTTGGGTTGCAAGGATACGTAGCGGGGGGGGGGGCGTTGAGACCCAAGAGAGTTGGACCCAACACAATCAACCACCATCAGCCAACCAACCAGCCAACCAACCAACCAGCCAACCACTGCCAACCGCCGCTCGCACAGGGCTCGGTGTCGGGCACGGGCATGCCCCTGGAGGACGCGCCCTCCTACCGCCAGGTGCGTGTGTGCGTGCGTTAGAGGTCACAAGGGGGCGTGTGTGCGTGTGCGTGTGAGGTTGTGCGTGCATGAGCGTTCCAGTAGCGCCTGCCCGGGTCCTGCTGCAGCAAACGTTTCATGGATGCTGATGCTGATGCTCACCCTTGAATCCCCCGCTGCTACAACGCTGTTGTTGTTGCTGCGAGGCGCAGGGCTTTGGCCGCATGAGCCTGCTACACTCGCTGCCGCTGGCGTCCGCCGGTGGCAGCCCCGGCTGGCGCATGCAGGTGGGCGGGCGGGTGGGCGGCGTGGGTGGCGTGGGTGGGTCAGGGTGGCTGGGTGGGTCAGGGTGGGTGGGTCAGGGTGGGTCAGGGTGTGACACGGGCGCCAGCGCTCATCTCCTGACGCGTGATGGGCTCAGTGGTAATCTCATTCGTGAGGCCTGCAGCCGCGCCTTGCGTGTGCGGACCCGCCCGCCGCCTGCACGCCAGTACGGTACGCGTGCATGCACACCTCGCATCGTCGCCTGTACACCATCCCACCTAGTGACGCCATCTCCTCCTCCCAATTCCAGCTAACGGTTGCAACCCCCTGCCCCCTGTCTGTCCCCCATCTCCCTCGTCGTTAACCAAACATGCATGGCCCCCCTGCAGTTCGTGGACGGCGCCGCCCTGGCCCAGGGCGAGGCGCACCGCTTCTGCGTGCGAGCCACGGGCGGCCCGCTGCGGGTCACGCTGGCCTGGTGCGTGCGTGCGTGATGAGGGCTTTGGCGTGTGCATGTCTGCGTGCGTGCGTGCGTGATGAGGGCTGTGGCGTGTGCGCGTGTCGGTGTCTGTCTGCAGCCGCGTGGGGTGCGGCATCGCGGATTGCCACGTCGTCCTTCAGCTGTACCGCCTGTACCGCCTGTACCGCCTGTACCGCCGGGTCGTGTCATGTCGTGTGCTGATGTCCCCGGTGGGCGGGTACGGGTGGTGCGTGCGTGCGTGCGTGCAGTCGTGCAGTCGTGCCTACCTGACTGCCTGCCTTCATGATTGCGTGCGTGCCTGCAACCGCAACTGCAACCGCAACCGCAGGTACGACTGGCCGGGCGACCCCGCCGCCGCGCGGTCGCTCGTCAACAACCTGGACCTGCAGGTGTGGGTACTGGGGTAAAAGGCAGCATGACGTATGTTGCACCATTATTGCCACTCCCGACATCCGACCCCCGCTGCTCGCCCGAAACCCTGCCGCCGCGGTCGCCGCCGCCTGCCGCCCTCTCGCCGCCGCCCTCTCGCCTGCGCCTTGTCCAGGTCCGGGCGGCGGGTCGCTCGGGCATGGTGGAGCTGGGTAACGGCGTGCAGGACGCGGTGAACACCGTGGAGCAGGTGGGCGGGTGGGCGGTGCGGGTGGGTGGGTGCGGATCTGGGGTGGGTGGGTGCGGATCTGGGTGGGTTGGGTGCGGATCTGGGTGGGTTGGGTGCGGATCTGGGGTGGGTTGGGTGCGGATCTGGGGTTGGTTGGGTGCGGATCCGGGTTGGTTGGGTGCGGATCCGGGTTGGTTGGGTGCAGATCCGGGTTGGTTGGGTGCGGATCCGGGTTGTTTAGGTGCGGATCCGGGTTGGTTGGGTGCAGGTCTGGGTGGGTGGGTGGAGGTCTGGGTGGGTGGGTGGAGGTTTGATTGAAGACATCCGCAGTTGCAAACCCGGATGCAAACTTGTGTGCGGGTGCGCGGGTGGTGTGCTGTTGCTGGCGGTGCGCTTTGCCCCTAGCCACCACGCAAGCTCCAACACCGGCCGACCTGTGCCCTTCACTACAGGCCCTTGGCCCCCCCCCACACACACACCCTCCACCCACCCATACATACACCCGTCGCCCCCCACTAACCCCCCACCCACCCACCCACCCCCACAGGTGTGGTACAGCGACCTTGCGGCGGGTGACGTGGCGATTGCCGTGTCCGCGCCCACCGTGTTCAGCCGCGCCGGCCGGCAGCCGTACGCGCTGGTGGTGCAGGTGAGGGGGCGGGGGGGTAGTTCATTCCAAACCCAAGCGAAATTCCATAGACCATAGGGGGTGGGAGGGGCGAGGGGGGGTACACGCATTACAATTCCAGAAGGGGACGCAGGCAGGCGGATGCTAGGAGGCCAGGATGCTAGGAGGCCAGGCGGCCAGGAGGCTAGGAGGCCAGGAGGCCAGGCGGCGGGGTCTGCCGGTTGTCATGCGTCCGCATTGTGTGTGTGTGGAGATGGACGTGGAGGTGTTAGAGGGTGTTTGTGTGGAGAAGCAGGTGTGGTGGCGACTTGTGCGTATGTGTGGATGGGGGGTAGCACATTCTACATGGGGGTTAGCACATTCCACATGGGAGGTAGCACATTCCAGATACCAAAGCGACCATTGCAACCCAAAACCCAGAACCCAGAACCATAGAGCGCGGAGGAGATGGATGTATATGGGGGACACAGCTCACAGGCAGTCAGGCTCAACAGCAATCCGCCAGTCCCCCCTTGCATCGGCGCGCATACACATACACGGCCCCCAATACCCATCCCCACCCCTCAAGCCCTCAACCCCCGCCCCAATCCCTCAACTCCCCAAACGCCTACCAACCGCCTACCTAACGCCTGCTGCCTGCTGCCTGGCTGCCTGCCGCGGTGCTGCAGGGTCGCTTCAGCGGCACGCTGCGCGCGCCCGCCGCCAACTCCTCCTCCTCCGCCGCCACCTCCACCTGCGCGGTGCAGCTGGCGGTCATTGACGAGACCCTGTCCACGCCGCTCATCACCAACCGCAAGTGAGCGTAATAGAGAGCGTGTGTGTGTGAGAGGGAGAGGGAGAGGGAGAGGGAGAGGGAGAGGGAGAGGGAGAGGGAGAGGGAGAGGGAGAGGGAGAGGGAGAGGGAGAGGGAGAGGGAGAGGGAGAGGGAGAGGGAGAGGGTGTGTTGTGCAAGCAAGAGGAACGGTGTGTTTGTGAGAGTGTGAGAGACCAGAGAGACATGGCAGCGGGTTTGTGTGAGGGGCGGGCCGCCGTGGGAGGGTTGGGGTGGGGGGGGCAGGCGAGTAAAGCGCCTCCTTGCGGGCCGCCTCGCTCCTCCCGTGCGCGCCGCCAAACGCTGCTGTGCTGCTGCCCCCTCTTCATATGCCGCCTCTACACTGCATCCTCACCCCACCTCCTCTTCTTAACCTAAATGCATCGAACCCACCCCTCACCTGATCCCCATCTACCCTTCCCCCAATTTAACATGCATGGATCCCCCAACCCTTACCCCACCCACCGGCCCACCCACGGCAGGGACTCCAGCGGCCGGGTGGCGGCGGCCTACTACTTCAGCGCCCAGGACGGCAGCGCCCCTGCCGGCGGCTTCCAGTGCCGGCTCACGCTCGAGGTAATTACTAATAACCACAGGCAGTAGGTGGCTCAGCCGCCCTGAGAGCTAGTTAGCTGCCTCATAAAAATAACTAACAAAGAATGGTAATAACCCTGGTAACCCTAACACACCTAATGACAGGCGGCGGTCCCGGGGCTCAACGCGTCCGCCTACACGGGCGTGCTGGACGCCGACTGGGCGGGCTGTAGCAGCCCGCACAGCTACAGCGGCCTGCTCGACGGGCGCTACAGCTTCCAGGTGCGTGCGTGCGTGCGTGCATGTCAGAGAGTGAGGGTGAGAGTGAGGGAGTGAGAGTGAGAGAGTGAGGGAGAGGGGCAGGTAGGGTGTATCCTGCCAAGGCGCAGTGCGGCCCCCAGGGAAGGCCCAAGACCTGAACCACAGAGCGCGGAAGGATAGTGCGGGCTTCTTTGCCCTATCCAGCCCCAGCCCTCCGGGTTGCAATGGTCGCTCTGGTTTTCTGGAATGTACGAACCCCCCCCCCCCCCCTACTACTGAACCCCACAACCCCCCCCCCACACACACACACACAAGTCTTTCATAGTTCTCTCCCTTGTGATCTCTAACACATACACACACAACCCGCCCCACCCCACGCCCCTGCAGGTCCGCGTCCGCGGAGAGGAGGTGGCGGCGGTGCGCTCGCTCACCGTGGACGCCACGCCGCCCGTCACCACCCTCACCTCCTCGCTGCCGCCGCCAGCCGTCGGCAGCGGCGCCGCCATCACCACGCCCACCGACAACGCTACCTTCACCTTTGTCGCCACCGACGTCTCAAGCTCGATCAGCTTCACATGCAACATCGGCTTCACCAACGGGCCACCGGGGCAGGACGCGCCGCCGCGGCTGCGCCGCGCGCCCGCGCCGACGGAGCTGCTGGCGGCGGCGGCCGCCAACGGCACCGCCGCCACCAACGCCATCGCCACGGCGGTTGGCAGCGCGGTGGCGGTTGCCACGGGCGTGTGGTTTGCGTGCGAGAGCCCGCTGCAGCTGCTGGGGCTGACGTTTGGCGACTACGAGCTGCAGGTAAGGCGGTGGCTGGGCACCTGCGGGGAGGTAGGTGTGTGTGTGTGTGTGTGTGTGTGTGTGTGTGTGTGTGTGTGTGTGTGTGTGTGTGTGTGTGTGTGTGTGTGTGTGTTAGGAAAGCACAAGGAGAGGAGGTGTGTGTGTGTGTGTGTGTGTGTAACAACGAGTTTACAGCTATCTGGGTGGATCACGTAATCGTGTATCTGAGACGCTGTCCGATGCTAGCGGCAGAGCACTAGCATCCCAAAGAATCACGCATTGGTTTGGTAGTCTGTGTGTGTGTGTGTGTGTGTGTGTAGCAACGGGTTTACAGGCGGCCTGACGAGTCTCGTGATCGAGTACTCGGGACAGCCAGCGACAGCGAGGCACTTTGGCCACACGCTGCCGCTATCACGCGTCACCCCTGCCCAGAGCGCAACCAAGCTCTGGAGTCCACCGGGGGGACGCTCCAACCAACCTGGACCACGCCAGCAACCTCAGAAGGGTTACTGCTGGTACAACAACGCAGGGCCCAGCGGGCTCACCAACCACTAGGCTGAAGGGCCAACACCGCAGCAACACGCGCACCGGACAGACGTCACACCGCACGCGACAGCACAGCGACAGGTGGCTACGGGGCTGAGTCCAGCGACCCCGCAGCCTTTCACAGCCTCGACAGCTACCTAACCAGCATTCGACGCCAGGGCAGAGTACGCCAAAGGGCAGCCACAAACGCGTCTGACTACTAGGCCGGTCTTGGCCGAAAAACGCCCGGGGTGCTCCGGCACCCAACCCACCCTCAGCTCCCGTGACCCGAAACCCTGGCGCACACTCCCCTTGACCCTCCCAGCCCTTCTCAACCCTGCTGGTCCCTAGATTCAGCCGCTATGTCCGCGGCTCATTGCTATGGTGATCACTCTACTCGATAGGGCTGATCCCGGTCACTCCTCCAGCTCCAGCTCCATAGCTTGCGGTAGCGCGCAGAGCAGCATCCCGTCCACCACCGCTAGGATCGGGTGGGTGGCGTCAACTCCTTCCCAGCCCTTTCGGGGCACACCGAGTTGCGCGAACTGCAGCAGCCGCGACCAAAAGTCTGCGACTGCGCGAGCGCACGCAAGCTCGGTGTGGTTGACGCCTGGCTGCGGCGGCGTCAGCTGCGTGGGCGGGACCTCATCTGGGTCAGCATCCGCCCCCGCTGCTGCCGCCGCCGCTGCCTCGGTGGGTGCTGCTGCCGCCGCCGCCGCTTGGTCTCCCTGGGCCGCTGCAGCGCGCGTCATCCCGCGCAGCCGCACCCGGCCGTGTTCTATGGCGGCAAGCGCCGCCATCGCCACCACATCCCACACGCACTGCTGGACGCCCGAGGGCGCCTGCACTAGCCATAGCTGGGCTTGGCTGATGGGCTGGGGCCCCGGGGTGTGCGCGTTGATCTGCGCCACCACCGCCTTTGCCACCGCGCAGCCCCAGAAGTGGTGCTGCCGCGGCTCAGGCGGGGTGGCGGCGGCTGGACCCGTTGTGGCGCTGCCATGGCCATACTGCCCACAGCCGCACGGCTCTCGTCGAGCCGTGGGCATGTGAGTGTTGCCCGGCAGCGGCACGGCGTCGATGGCCAGCCGCCACAAAGTCTCGAAATGGCGCCGCTCCCACCGGACGCGCTGCCACAGGCGCGCAAGGGTGCCCCGAAAGGCGCCGAGCGCCGCTGCCGCGTCTTCAGGCAGGTCCTCACGCCGCGCCTCTGAGCGGGGCGGCAGGCCAAGGGCCGCCCGCTCATAGTCCTCGTGGAGTCCGGCACGGCGTGTCGTGATACTGTCCAGCTGTAGGGCTGTGGCCATGCGGACGGACAGCTTCTCCAGGGGGATTTTGACGGACTCGGTGCCTGGTAGCACCCATCCCATGCGCGGCATGATGATGGTGCTGATGACGGAGGGGGTGGAGGGGGCGGGGGGCGGGGCGGGGCCGGGGCCCGCCAGCTGTGCGGCGTGGGCCCGTGCGGCGTTTAGCCACGCCGGTGGGATGTCATCAGCCAGGCCCTGGAGGGCGGCTAGCGTGGGGCCACGGCGACGCTGGCGTGCGTCTGTTGGGGCCAGGTGGGCTCTCAGCCACCCGTCCCAGTCGATAACGGCGGCCGTGTCGAGCGGGCGCGCGTCGTATGCTCGCACCAGGTCGCCAATGGTGAGCAGCTGCGCACAGGCACGTAGTGCCCTGTGGCGGTAGTCAAGGCCGCGGCCCTGCGTGCACTGCGCGGCGCCAGCAAGTGCAGCTTCTGGCGCCGGCTCCTCCTCTGCCTCCAGGTCTGGGTCTGCCTCGCCACCCTCCGCCAGGGGCGGCGGGGAGAGGAGCGGGTTGCCCCACAGGGGCGCCGTATAGCACCAGGCCCCTGGCTCTGGTGCGGGTTCCAGCGCCTGCACCGGCGGCAGCCAGCCTAGCGCCGTCGCCGTGCGCTCGGCGTCCTCAGGGAGGGGCAGGCTGGGGACAACGTCGCCCGCGCCCGTCGCTGCTGGCACTGCCGTCAGAGCGCTGTGTGTGTGTGTGTGTGTGTGTGTGTGTGTGTGTGTGTGTGTGTGTGTGTGTGTGTGTGTGTGTGTGTGTGTGTGTGTGTGTGTGTGTGTGTGTGTGTGTGTGTGTGTGTGTGTGTGTGTGTTGCACGTGTCCTGTAACAACGGGTTTACAGGCGGCCTGACGAGTCTCGTGAGCAAGTACTCGGGACAGCCAGCGACAGCGAGGCATTTAGGCCACACGCTGCCGCTATCACGCGTCCTGTGTGGGGCCTCTGGGGTGAATTGCACGCGTCACACAGCAGCAGCACTTCGCCGCAAAGCTCTGCACACCGCCTGCAACCCCCAACACCAGCGAACCGGCTGACTCACCGCCCCCACTCCCATTCCCACTTGGACACCCACTCCCAACCACCAACTCCCAACCAACCATCCCCACCCCCCAAACCCCCAACCCTCACCAGGTGCTGGCCTACGACGCGGTGCGCAACCCCGAGACCACCCCCAAGTCCGTCTCCTGGCGCATCCGGTGGGTGGGTGGGTGGGTGGACGGGTGGGTGGGTGGGTGGACGGGTGGGTGGGTGGGTGGACGGGTGGACGGGTGGGTGGACGGGTGGGTGGGTGGGTGGGTGGGTGGGTGGGTGGGTGGGTGGGTGGGTGGGTGGGTGGGTGGGTGGGTGGGTGGGTGGGTGGGTGGGTGGGTGGGTGGGTGGGTGGGTGGGTGGGTGGGTGAGGGTGGGTGGGTGGGTGGGTGGGTGGGTGGGTGGGTGGGTGGGTGGGTGGGTGGGTGGGTGGGTGGGTGGGTGGGTGGGTGGGTGGGTGGGTGGGTGGGTGGGCTGCAGGGGTAGGGTTCTGGGGGCGGGGGTCTGGGTCGGAGGGGGCTGGAGGGCGGGAGGTAAGGGGCTGCCAGGAAAGTGCCATCATCCGAACGTGAGAAAGCAACTTGAAAGGCACGACCTGCTGGGGGCGGGCAACGTGTACGGCGTATGCCAGGGCACTCCGCCATACCTTCCGTACGCCACCACCGCAATCCCCACCACCTCAATCTGACCATCACCACCACCACCATCACCACCATATCCACTGCCGACCATCAACCTACCACGGCACCGCCCCCCCTCTCAATCTCCGTCTCCCACTCCTCCTCCCCCTCCCCCTCCTTGACCTCCTCCTCCTGCCCTCCTCCTCACGCCGCTGCCATCCTCCTGCCCTCCTCCTGCAGGTACGAGCCCAACACCGCCTACGCCCGCGTCGCCTCCGGCCCCTACGGCCTGGTGGCCAGCCGCTCGCTGACCTTCGGCCTGGCCGCCTTCATGGGCGCCGCCTCACGCGACGCCGCCCCCGCGCCGCTGGCGCTGGTCGCGCCGCCGCCGCCGGGCGCCGTGGTCTTCGAGGCCGCGGCCGTGCCGCTGCCGGCGGGCGGCGCCGCAGCCGCGGCCACGCCGGCGGTGGTGATGGCCGTGGCGGGCGGCAACTGGACCCGCGTGGGCGCGAGCACGCTGCAGGTGGGGGCGCGTGCGTGTGTGTGTTAGAAAAGCACAAGGAGAAGAAGGGTCGACACCGTGCGTGCAGCATGCGCAAGCAACAGCGCGTGTGTGCGCGTGTGTGTGTGTGTAGCAACGGGTTTACAGGCGGCCTGACGAGTCTCGTGATCGAGTACTCGGGACAGCCAGCGACAGCGAGGCGCTTTGGCCACACGCTGCCGCTATCACGCGTCACCCCTGCCCAGAGCGCAACCAAGCTCTGGAGTCCACCGGGGGGACGCTCCAACCAACCTGGACCACGCCAGCAACCTCAGAAGGGTTACTGCTGGTACAACAACGCAGGGCCCAGCGGGCTCACCAACCACTAGGCTGAAGGGCCAACACCGCAGCAACACGCGCACCGGACAGACGTCACACCGCACGCGACAGCACAGCGACAGGTGGCTACGGGGCTGAGTCCAGCGACCCCGCAGCCTTTCACAGCCTCGACAGCTACCTAACCAGCATTCGACGCCAGGGCAGAGTACGCCAAAGGGCAGCCACAAACGCGTCTGACTACTAGGCCGGTCTTGGCCGAAAAACGCCCGGGGTGCTCCGGCACCCAACCCACCCTCAGCTCCCGTGACCCGAAACCCTGGCGCACACTCCCCTTGACCCTCCCAGCCCTTCTCAACCCTGCTGGTCCCTAGATTCAGCCGCTATGTCCGCGGCTCATTGCTATGGTGATCACTCTACTCGATAGGGCTGATCCCGGTCACTCCTCCAGCTCCAGCTCCATAGCTTGCGGTAGCGCGCAGAGCAGCATCCCGTCCACCACCGCTAGGATCGGGTGGGTGGCGTCAACTCCTTCCCAGCCCTTTCGGGGCACACCGAGTTGCGCGAACTGCAGCAGCCGCGACCAAAAGTCTGCGACTGCGCGAGCGCACGCAAGCTCGGTGTGGTTGACGCCTGGCTGCGGCGGCGTCAGCTGCGTGGGCGGGACCTCATCTGGGTCAGCATCCGCCCCCGCTGCTGCCGCCGCCGCTGCCTCGGTGGGTGCTGCTGCCGCCGCCGCCGCTTGGTCTCCCTGGGCCGCTGCAGCGCGCGTCATCCCGCGCAGCCGCACCCGGCCGTGTTCTATGGCGGCAAGCGCCGCCATCGCCACCACATCCCACACGTGTGTGTGTGTGTGTGTGTGTGTGTGTGTGTGTGTGTGTGTGTGTGTGTGTGTGTGTGTGTGTGTGTGTGTGTGTGTGTGTGTGTGTGTGTGTGTGTGTGTGTGTGTGTGTGTGTGTGTGTGTGTGTGAGAGAGAGGGGAACTGCTGTGCGTGCGTGTGTGCGTGCCTCTGCCTGTCCGGACGGTATGCATGCGTGCGGGCGGGCGGGCGGGCCGCCACCCTCTGGCCTCGCGGCCCAGCGGCCACTGGCCACGGCACCGCTGTACACCGCTTGTGTTGACGGCCCGTGCGGTGCCGCGCTCATGACGCTGGTTGTCGCGCTACATACCGGCACGCAGGTAACACACCCAGTCCACTACCCGGCATTGACATTGACGCCGCCACCGGCATCTACTTTACCACCCTTTTTGCGTGGCCCATGCCCAATATTATCGCGCTTATGACGCGCCGCACGCCGCACTGCGCCGGGCACTGCACTGCAGGTGGCGGTGCCGGGCGATGGGCCGTACCTGGTGGTGGCGCGGCCGGCGGGCAGCACCGACAGCGCCACGTGGGGCATGGCGGCGGTGCAGGTGGGCGGGGGCCTGGGTGGGTGGGTGGGGGGGGGGCATGTTTGATTAATGACGAGGGAGATGTAGATAGACGTCGCGACACAGAAGGCATGCCGATGACTCTGGAATCACCCCCCCCCCCCGCACACACACACACACACACACACACACACACACACACACACACACACACACACACACACACACGTACACACCTTGTGCTTTCCTAACACACGTACACACAGGTGGACACGACGCCGCCCGTGGTGCGCATTACGCGCAAGCCCGAGCTCAAGTGCGCCAACGCCAGCCAGCCGGCCACCTGCGCGCGCGAGGTGGTCCAGTCCGACCCGCGGGTCACCATCGCGTTCGGCGACGACGGACCCGAGCGCGACGGCGACGTCAGGGCCTACAGGTGGGATTGGGGGGAGGTAGGGGTGGGGGTGCCATACATGTTTAATGAATGACGAGGTAGACGTGGGAGTGGGGGTGGGGATGGGGTTGGGGATGGGGATGGGGGCACGGGATGGGGGCGGGGGTAGTTTATTTCCATTTCCCCATGGAGGGGAAGGGGGGGGGGAGGTTCCGTCGAGGTTGGGGTCACAAAGGATGAATTGGAAGAAACGGGGGAAGGACGATGGGGTGGGTTGGGTGGCGGGTTGCACACAGGATTGGCTGGGGTGCATGTGTGTGGGGTGCAGGTTCTGCGACAGGGTTTTGTGCAGCGTGTGTGACAGGGGGCGGTGGTGCATGACTAAACTGAGAGAGCTCTCCAGCACGTTTTGCACCTCTCCCAGTAAATGATAACAGTAGTACCATTTGCAGTTCAAACATTGCTCAATTGCACACACGCAGCTGCCGCTGGCTGGGCCCCTCGCCCGCGCCGCCCAGCCCCGACACGCCCGAAGACCCCGGCCTGCCGTACGGCAAGCCGTACGCGCCCTGTGGCGGCGGGTCCAGCACGTACAACAACGTCACCGAGGGCTACTGGCTGTTCCAGGTCAAGGTGAGGTGTGAGGAGTGAGGGGTATGAGAAGGGGTGTGGGGGTGGGGACAGTTTGGGAGGTTGTCTGGAGGAGGGGGCATACGATGGGGTCGGGTGCGGTGGCGTCGGGTGCGCTACGGTGCAGTCAGTTACGGCTTTGCCTCACCTGCTCCCTGCTCCCTGCCCTGGGCTGGGCTGGCGCGCGGCCGCCCGGACGGCCGCCCCTTCGGTAACGACGTTGTCTGCTTGCCTGCAGCACCTGTCCTACCAACTCGCCATGTATCGTATCCTTGCAACACCCCATCACACCACGCAACCACCACGCAACCAACCAGCCGCCCCGTTTGCCAAGCATGCATCGGACGCTCACGCTCACAAACACGCTCACAAACACGCTCACGCTCACAAACCCCACAAACCCAACCACACGCTCTCAATCACGCACAGGGCCGCGACGCCGCCGGCAACGTGGGCTCTCCCGCCTCCGCCGCCTTCCGCACCGACCTGCGCCCGCCCGCCATCTCCGCGCCCGCCGTGCCCTCCGCCACGCCCGCCGCCCGCCTGACCTGGAACTACACCGTGGATGACGGGGCCAGCGGCACGGGTGCGAGGGAGGGGGGTTGTGGTTACCAGAGGGTTGTAGGTATCTTTCTGGTCATCGGTACGCCTATTGTGTCGCAACGTCTGTGCACATCTCCTTCATTAATTTAACATGCATGGAACCCCCATCCACAGGCGTCGCCAACGTGAGCTGCTCCCTGCGCTGGTCCTACCTGGTCGCCATCGGCAACGTGACCCCCGGCACGCCCGAGTTCCCCGCCGGCAGCCCCGCCGCGCGCTGGGTCACGCCCTGCCCCAACCCCGCCAAGTGAGTGGGTGCCGGTGGCGGTGGCGGTGCCGGTACCGGTCCGGTTGTGTGTAGGGTGGGGGCGTGTGTGTTTTGCAAAGGCACCGCTGCGGGGTGCGGTGTGTGGGGTGGGTGGGTGGGTGGGTGGGTGGGTGGGTGGGTGGGTGGGTGGGTGGGTGGGTGGGTGGGTGGGTGGGTGGGTGGGTGGGTGGGTGGGTGCCAATCAACGCAGCCCACCATCCCTGCCTGTGCCCTACAATCCCGCCCACCCCAGCCCAACCCAAACCAACACAACCAACCAACCACCTAACCACCTAACCGAACCCAATCCCCCTACCCAACCACCCTAACCAACCACCCAACCGCCCACCCACAGGTACACGGTGCAGGAGGGCACCTACCTGTGGTCCATCGCCGCCACCGACGGCGCGGGGCTGCGCGCCTCGGCCGACTTCCCCATCACCGTGGACCGCACGCCGCCTGTCAGCCGCGTGTTCAGCCTGGCGGGGCGGCCGCTGCCGGCCAGGGTGAGGAGGGGGGGTTTGTGGTTACCAGCCCAAACTAAACCAAACCCAATGCAATGGGGGGGAGGGAGGACAGGGCGGGAAGGGAAGGGAAAGGGGCGGGGGAGGAGGGGATGCATGGAGGCTGAAAGAGATGAGCGAGAGGGAGAGCTGTTTTCACGTGTGTCTGTAAATCATTTGTTCGTTGGGCCGCTGCTCCTGTCCCCCGCAGCTTTCATATTGCATTCTCACACGCTTAACCCCGCACCCCCCCCCCCAAGACTACTGAACCCCCCCTCCCACACTCACTCCCACACGCCCCCCCCCCACTCCCACACAGCTGACGCTGCAGTTCGCCTCCGCCGACAAGCCCGACGGCAGCCCCAGCGGAGTGGTGCAGCAGCAGTGCCGACTGGACGCAACCTCGGCGCCGCCGCCCGCCTCGCCGCCGCCCGCGCCGCCGCCGCCGCCCTCAACGCCGCCGCCCCCCTCGTCCTCGCGCGCCTCCTCTGGCGGCGGCGGCGGCATCATCTCCGGCGCAACCGCTTCCTCCAGCCGCCGCCGCCGCCGCCAGCTGCTGCAGTCTTCCTCTCCCTCTCCTTCATCATCCCCATCCCCATCGCCCGCTCCTTCGCCCTCGCCCTCGCCTTCACCCTCGCCTTCACCCTCGCCTTCACCCTCGCCAGCTCCAGCCCCAGCTCCGGTTCCCGCGCCACTGCCGGCTGGCGCCGGCCCTCGCATCTACAACGGCTCGGCCATTACGCTAGGCGAGTGGCACGTGTGCGACGCGACCGGCGCCGGCAACAACGTCACCTACGACGGCCTCAGGTGCGGCTGCGTGTGGCAGCTGCATGGCGAGCACCTGCATTTTACATTACACACGTGTCTTGGTGCCTCAAGCCGCCCGCCCCCCCCCTGCCGCGCCCCTCACTGCCACTGCATTTCAATCACCGTCAACCCACATATAACGTCAACAACAATAACTAAAAACACAAACACAAGCACACGCACGTGCAGCACCATCTCACGCAGCCAGCGCATTCATCATCACCTAACACCAAACCCTACTGCCCAACTAACCTAACAACAACCTAACTCTTCACACAAACCCACACGCACGCACAGCACCGGCTTCTACACCTTCTCGCTGCGCGCGGTGGACGCGGCGGGCAACGCGGGCGACCCCACGCCGCGCCTGTTCTTCGCGGTGGACGCCCAGCTGCCGCCCGACGGCGCGGAGCAGGTGCAGGTGAGGCGTGCGTGTGTGTGGGGGGGGGGGGGGGAGGGGGGTTCCATGCATGTTAAAGTTAGGATGAAGGCCGGACGAAGGCTGGGTGATGGTCCCGAAGAACACACACACAGGCACACAGGCGACACACGTATACATGCCCATGATATGGGGGGGCCGGGGGGTCCAGTAGGGTCCGGGGGGTCGGGGAGGGAGGGGAATTCATTCCAATTGCAAGTTTGCAACCATTGAAAATGAGAGAGGGAGGGAGTGCTCGGAGTGAGGAAAGCGCAAACGTCGGAGCAAGGCACAACGCAAACAGAGCGAGGAGGTCAGGGTTGGCATGCAGGGACCGAAACCAACTCCCAGGCTGGATCTTGCCCTGGCCATGCGCACAACCAAGCACCCAACCACCCACCAATCAATGTCCCCCCCCACACACACAACAACCACAACAACCCCAACAACAACAGACGGGTGGCGGCGGCGGCGGCAGCAACAAGACGACGCAGATCGTCATCGGCGTCCTCATCCTGGTGGGCGGCCTGCTCGCCATCGGGGCCATTGTCGCGGTGGTCGCACTGCGCCGCCGCGCCCTGCGCAAGCGCCAGTACGCGGCGGGCGGCGGCGCCGCGGCGGCGCCGTACGCCAACGGCCACCATCCCAACGGAAACGGCCACCACGCCAACGGAAACAGTTACGCCAACGGAAGCGGCGCCGCCGGCGGCGGCGGCGGGAGCATCGCCATGCAGCCGCTGAGCACGCACGCCAGCGCCACCGCCGGGGTGGTGGCGCCCGGCTACCCGGTGCCAGGCTACCCGCCGGCCCCGCCCCCGCCCCCACCCGGCGCGGCTGCTGCTGTGGCGGCGGCTTCGGGCCCCTCCGCGAACCCCTTCGCCGCCGCGCCAAGCTTCGGCGGCGCGGCCGGCTCCCACGCGTCCATGCTACAGTCCCCGGCGGCGGCCGGCGGGGCGCCGCCCGCGGTCGGCTACCCGAGCGGCTACCCCGCGGCGGCGGCGGCGGCGGCTGCGCCTCACGACCCCGCCCTTGCGGCGGCGCTGGCGGCTAGCGCGGCGGCGGCGGAGGCGGAGCGGACGCGGTCGACGGCCGCGGCGGCGGAGGCGGCGGAGGCTGAGCGCATGCGGCGGGCCATGGCGGCGAGCCTGGAGGAGGAGAACCTGCGCCGGGCCATGGCGGCTAGCCTGGCGGCGGTGAGTCGGTGGTGCTGCTGGTGGTGGTGCTGGTGCGCGCGGCTGCCCATAATACCGTAATATTAGCGAAATACGGGGGTGGGGTGGGGTGGGGGCATGGGTTTATCTCGTTTCACCCCTCCCGTTGCAACACGCTCGGCCCCTCGTGCAGCGACTCGTTGTTGCAGGTTATCTGCAGCCAGTGCGCGTTTGCTTGCACGCGCTCCTTTATTTTCCCCTCCATTTGTTGGGCTTGTTCATGGCTTCCCTCCCCTGGTTTGGGTTCTCTTGGTCGTTTCGCTTTTGGTTTCTGGAATGAACTATCCCCCCCCCCCGGTGTCCCAACCGTCCACCAAACCGCCTACAAGCCGCGCACCTAACCACCCGCTTCCCACCCCACCCCGCCCGGTAACGACTTGACTACTCTGTACCCGTGTACCTGGCTACCTCTTCTATCTCTTCTGTACCTGTAACCCCCATTGGGCTGGGTTTCGTTTGGGCTGGTACAACCACAACCCCACCCCCCTTTGGCTTTGGTTTTTGGAATGAACTTCCCCCACCCCCACCGTGCGTTTCTAACCGGGACTGTTTACCAGTAACCCCCACCCCCACCCCCCACCCCCACGCAGTCCCAGACGGAGGCCGCAAAGCGCTCGGTGGTGGATGCGGACCAGGTGGGCACCCTGGGGGGGGGGAAGGGGTTGTGGTTACCAGCCCGAATTAACCCAAACCCAATGCATAAGAGCGAGGAGGGTTGGACGGGGTTAGAGCGGGTGCGGAAGTGGGTGTGATTCGTGCATTCAACTGTGTGCATCCCAATCTCACTGTGTAAGCACTGCAAGTGCGGATGGTGATGGTGCTGCACACCGGCGCGTCTGGCTGCCGTGGTTCGTTCTTGGGCCGACACCGCGGCCATGGAGGCGACCTTGGGGGGACCACGCCCACACCCACACCCACACCCACACCCACACCCACACCCACACCCACACCCACACCCACACCCACACCCTCACCCACCCACACCCACACCCACACCCACACCCACACCCACACCCACACCCACACCCACACCCACACCCACACCCACACCCACACCCACACCCACACCCACACCCACCCACACACACACACACACACACACACCCAATAACAGGCCGCGCTGGACGCCGCCATCGCCGCCTCCCTGGCCAGCGCCGAGGCCGACAAGCGCCGCCAGGCGGAGCGGCTGCGGCAGCAGATGGCGGCGTCGTCGCAGGGTGCGGGGGCGAGCGGCTCTGGGCCGTCGGCTTCGCCCGCGCCGCCGTCGGCTCGGCCGCCGCTGCCCGACCTGCTGTGATGAGGTCAGTCGATCAGGGGAGGCCGTCGATCACCTGCCGCCACAGCGACTGTGGAGCTGGAGGAGGAAATGCAAAAGCACCACGTTAGAAGAGAGGTGTGGTAAGATAAAGTCGAGACTAGGTATTTAACGCGCGGCGGCGTGAGCTCTCAAATATATGTGTTTGTGTTTTTGCTGGTGTGGTCACGCACGTTCGGCACGCACTCGCAACCGGACGAACTGCGCTGGCGGCTCCCGGCGATTCTACAGTTCGCTGCATGCATCACCGGATGATTGTGCACACGTGATTACTTTGCTGTGTGGGGTTGTGCTTGTCACGTGTTTGTGCTTGCAACGACGCCTTTGCAAAGCAGGTGGGCGGTGACCGTAATTTGTGTGTGTGCTGGCATGCTCGCGTGCTTATGCGAGTTTCTTTTCGCAAAGCAACAGGCAATTGAAGTGACCAAGGTTTCTGTGACAGCGAAAAGTGCAAGACAGCAGGACGTGTCGGGCTGGGGGCGCTCTCTTTGGGCATTTATGTGTCGTTTGTGCGTGTCCCGTATATTGGTGTGAAGAACGGAGTGTTTACGGGCCTGTGAGCAGCAGCATCCGCAGCAGTGATGTACGTGTCTATGTGGCGGCGGTGGCGGTGTGTGTGGGGGGGGCGCGGCGAGCTGAGGAGCGGCACGTAACTTGCAGGCCGGTTCCACGTGTGTGCGCGGAGGCGGAGGCTGTAGTGGCACACCGAGTTGAGCTGTAGCGGCACGGAGCACGGGCCGGGCCGGGGCCGGTCTGAGCGCACAGACATGCGGCTTAGGTCACGGCTTAGACTGATAGACGTAGCGTCGCAGAGAAAGTAATTGATGCGCGGCGTGAAGCAGCGTGAAGTAGCGGCCGTCCTTCCCCTTCAGTCTTGGCACCCCTGAGTCCTGGCGATGCCCCTGCTTTTTGTCATTCTCCGCCTGCCTGCTGACGGCATCCCAAGTCCCGTATCGCACACGGCGCTACTGGCTATGATTGGAGGGCTGATTTGGGGAGGCTGGGGGTGGGAGTTGGGGCTGAAGAGGTAGTCGGGGGGTGTTGCGTGGCCCGGTGCGCGTCCTCGAGGAAGCCAACACGTGGAGCGTGGGGGTTCGCGGGCGCTTTTAGGGCTTGAAAGCAGCGGGCTGCGGAAACCCGTCCGCCCAACAGGCCATATTGCGGCTAATAAACCTTTGGTGTTAGCAGCATAGCTAAACGAATCAGATGTGCCGTTGGCAGGGAGGTAGCCCGGGCCGAATGGGGCCGTTGCATGGAGCGAGGCACGTTTCAGCGTTCGAGAAGGAATTCTTGCTCTCACTTCTTTGTGTTCCTTTGACGGCATTTAGTTGAAATGAACATGTTGCTTCAACATCAGAAGCTCGCTGCGGGCAGCAAGGCAGAGAAGCGGAGCTCGGTCGCGCAGCCCTCGCGCGGATGCGTCGCTGCCCGCACCGGCCTGCGCTCAGGGCGCATGGCCTCCCGTCAACGATCAGTGGTCACTGCGGTGATGACTCCACCGGCGAAGTCGGTAAGCGGCAGCGTTGCCGGCACATCAACGCCCGGCGTTGTGCAAGTCGCCAAGCCGGGGTTCACGCCCTGAATTGCAGGAGTCTTCGAGCCCGGTGTATACCACCATGAGCCTTGATGGCCACAACCTCAAGAACGCGAAGCCTCGCCTGGTTGTGCTGGGTTCCGGCTGGGGAGCCATGTCCTTCCTCAAGGCGCTGCCGAGCAACATCAGGTGCGTTGCTCAATTGTGTCAGGCGACATATGCGGGCTGTTACCGACGTATTCCTTTACCACTGTGGGCTTCAATTATCTCCTAGTGCGCGACCGGGCCCGTTTACTACTTCTCCCCATGCTCCCGCAGCGACACGTATGAGCTTATCGTCGTCTCGCCTCGCAACTACTTCCTCTACACGCCGCTTCTGCCGGCTGTGGCGACCGGAACCATGGAGGAGCGGTGCGTCGGGCGGGGGGCCGAGCCCCAACGGACAGGGAGAAACGCAAGGCGGTGGTTGGGGGGATGTCACGGTGTTACGGCCTTACGGGAGGGAGCTGGTTTCGGCCCGGAGTTGCGGCCGGGCTGCAGCCGGGCTGTCAGCACATTCTGCCGACGCGGGTTTCACAAGTGAAGATACGGAAAGCGGCACAGACTGCTGCGTCCGCGTAGGGGTAGGGACCGCAACGCACGCGGGGCTGTGGCGCCTTGCCACCCCCTTCGCGTCCTTGTTCGTCTGGGCACACCTGATTTGTTGCTCTCTATCGTTTGTTTGGTGTCGCCGCCGCCACCATATCATCATCCTCATCCACATCCCCGCCACCACCACCATCACCTTTGCGCAAACAGGTCGATCGTGGAGCCGGTGCGCAACTTCATTGTGGGCAAGGTGCGTCTCCCGCCCTCCCCTCCCCTCCCCATCCCGCCGCCCCCGCCCCCTCCCACCACCCGGCTGGCGGCAGGGGCTGTGCGGGGTGGGTGTGCGGGGTGGGATGGGGTGTGCAGCAGGGGTGTGCAGCAGGGGTGTGCGGGCCTGTGTGTGTGGGGTGGGGTGTGGGGTGGGGTGTGGGGTGGGGTGTGGGTGTGGGCCCGTCGGTGTGCGGCTGTGTGACTGGCTGCGGGTACGGCTGCAGGTTACAGCTGCGGGTGGTTGGCAAGACGAAGGCGACTAGCAGCGGCAGGTGCTTTGCGGCCACTGCGGCGGGTGGAGGGGGAGGGGGAGGGGAAGGTGGAGGGGGAGGTGGCGCCCGCGTTGGAGGGGGCCAGGCAGTGGCAGGCAGGCAGGCAGGCAGCAGGGGCGTGAGGGGGGCGGGCGGCCAGGTGGAGGTAGGGAGGGGAGGCAGGCGCGCAGCCGAGGGCCCCCATGGGCAGCAGCAGCAGCCGCCGCCGCCGCAGCAGCAGCAGCTGCAGCTGCAGCTGCAGACGTGCGGACGCAGTAGCAGCTGCAACTCGTCGGGCAGGCAGGCGGCCGCCACCTGTGCTTGCTACTGCCGCCGCTGCTTGAGGAGTAGCAGTAGCAGCAGTAGCAGGAGCAGGAGCAGGAGCAGCAGCAGGAGCAGCGGTCACCGTGGCGAGGTCGGGGTCGGGTTGGGTGTGGGTTGGGGGTTTCCCAACCCACCCCACCTAACCCACCCAACTTGTCCAAACCCACCAACCAACCCAACCCGCGCACCCTCACCAACCGCCAACCGCCACCCGCCACGCACACACAGGGCGAGTTCTACGAGGCGCTGTGCAAGGACATCGACCCGGTGGCCAAGGAGCTGGTGTGCTGCTTCCCCGAGGACGCGGGCCTGGACAGCGCCTGCTTCAAGATGGGCTACGACGTGCTGGTCATGGCGGTGAGCTGGGGGGCGAAACCAGAAGCGAAACGACCAACAGAACCCGAACCAGCCATCAGGGGGATCAAGGGGGGGGGGGTAGCCATCCATAGGATGGCGTGTATCACATGTTTGTGAAGTGCTGATGGGTGGGGGGGCTGGGCGGGGGGCGGGGGGAGGGAGGGGTGCCGGGGCGTGTGTGAGTGTGTGTGTGTGTGTGCCCCTGCATGGGCTACGACGTGCTGGTGATGGCGGTGAGGATTGAGGCAGGCTGGGGGCCCGAGGGTGGGGCTGGGGGGGGGGGGGGGGGGGGTAGTCCATTCCAGCAACCAGAAGCGAGACGACCAAGAGAACCCGGGGGGATTTAGGGGGAGGTAGGGGTGAAGGAGGGCGTATCAACGTGTTCCGCCTTGCCTTGCCTTGCCGCGGCCGCGGCCTCTGTCCCATTCCTCGCCCGGCTCCTCCACTTTGCTGACCGCGCTGCTACGTGTCTCCCACCCCGCCCAATGCCACCACAGGTTGGCTCGGTGAACAACACGTTTGGCATCAAGGGCGTGGACCAGTACTGCTTCTACTTCAAGTCCATCGAGGACGCCAACAGGTGGGGGCGGCTGAGGCTGGGGGCTTGGGTGGGTGGGGCTGGGTGGGTGGGTGGGGTGGGGCTGGAAGGGTGGGTGGGGCGGGGTGGGTGGGGCGGGGTGGGGTGGCTGGGTGGGCTTGGGTGGGGCTGGGTCGATGGGGCTGGGGCTGGGGGTGGGGCTGGGTGGGACTGGGTGGGAGAATGTGTGGGGTGGGGGCAAGGGTTGAAGGAAGGGGCGCAGCAGGGCCGTCCCTTTCACCACCAGGCCATTTGGGCCACCGGACAGACTGTGTGAGAGCGTGGCGCGTGGCGCGTGGCGCGTGGCATTCTGGACATTGGATCCATTTGCCACATATTGCCTGATCAACGCCCCAATGAACTGTGCCTCCCGCGCCCCCCCCCTACACACAAACACACACAGGCTGCGCGCGCGCGTGTCGGAGTGCTTTGAGCGCGCCGCCCTGCCCGCCACGCCCGAGGAGGTGAGTGAGCACCAGGACGGCAGTAGCAGGACAGGATCAGGAGCAGCAGCAGCAGCAGCAGCAGCGTTGGGGAGGGGGTAGGAGATGGAGCAGGTGGAGCAGATGGAGCGTTGCGGAGCGGGAGCCAGCTTTGCTAGCAGGAGCCCGCCTGGGGAGGAGGCAGCTGTTTGAATGGACGCTGCTGCAGAGGCGGAGGCGGAGGCGGAGGTGGAGGTGGAGGGGCAGCAAGGACGGAGGCGGGGGAAGAGGGGACCAGGGGGGGGGGGGGCGACAAGCGGCGGCGGATTATGCAGGAGGGGGAAGAGGAGGGGGAAGGGGAGGGGGTGGGTAGTTCCAACCCAAGCAGTGGGGTGGGGGTGGGGTGGGGGAGCTGACAGGGGTTGAGCCGAGCAGGAGGGGCTGTAGGAGGAGTGGGAGGGAGGGTAAGCCCGGCGCGGAGTTGGGGGGGCGGCGCAGGGTTGGGGGTTGGGGGCCGAGGGGCACGGATCGTGGCCAGGGGGCTGCGGGCGCCGACACTGGGCTGTGAGACCCGTTGGGCAGAAACACACGCAACCACGTCCGCGCCTCCGCGCAGCGCAGTTGTGTTTTCCCAGCGCGCAATGCTTTCAGACTTGTCCTGATTTTAGACTTTGCTTGGTATCCCCCGTGCCTCACCGCATCACACACGCTCTCCGCCTCACCCCCCTCAACCCCCCCCTCACCGCCCCCCTCCCAGGAGCGCAAGAAGCTGCTGACGTTTGTGGTGGTGGGCGGCGGCCCCACGGGCGTGGAGGTGGCGGCGGAGCTGTACGACATGATCGAGGAGGACCTGTCCAAGCTGTACCCCAACATCGTAAAGGACGTGAGTGGGGGTGGTGGCTTGCTTGCTTGGGTGATGTGTGTGTGTTTGCGTGTGTGCGTGTGTTAGAAAAGCACAAGGAGAGGAAGGGTCGACACCGTGCGTGCAGCATGCGCAGGCAGCAGCGCGCCATCGGTCGTCGTGCGCCGCATGTCCGGGTGTGTGTGCTTGAGTTTGAGGTAGATAGGGGGGCCTGTAGGGAGGGGCCTGGTTGGCTCGGCCTGGCTCGGCTGCCTTGTGATTCCAGGGGCTTGGCTGGGCTGCCCTTGTGTTTGGGCGGTTTCCCCGGTGTCGGAAAGTAATCAACATGCCAATGCGGGCGTCACATGCGGGCGTCATATGCGGCCGTCATATGCGGGCGTCATATGCGGGCGTTTGCGACGTCGTGCTGCGCCTTCCTCATGCCACCCTCCCTCCCTCCCCCCCTCCCTCCCCACCCCTCTCCTCACCTCCACCCCACCCCACCCCTACTTCATACACACACACACGCACCTCCCCCCACACAGGTGTCCATCCAGGTGGTGGAGCTGATGGACCACGTGCTGTCCACCTACGACCGCGCCATCAGCATCTACACCGCCGACCAGTTCAAGCGCGCGGGTGAGGGGGGGGGAGGGACGTGTGTGTGCGTGTGTGTTGGGGGTTCAGCGGGGAGTGGGGGATTTGGGGGTTGCTGGTAAACAGTCCCGGTCAAGAAACAAACTGCGAAGAACATGACTGCGCTGCAGCTGGAAAGCGTAGCCGCCGGGATTTAGGGGATGGGGGGCGGATTGGGGGAATGGGGGGAGGGGGGAGGGGCGAAGGGTGAGGTTGGGGACTGGGGAGTGGGGTGCGGGAGAGGAAGAGGAGGGCGGGATGGTGGGAGGCGGGAGGCGCGGGGAAGGACGGAGGGGAGGTAGGGTGGGGCGGGAGGGCGGTTGGCGGACACGATGGAGTGAGGGAGTGAGGGGGCGATTCTTGGGTCTATTACATACACACACACACTCTCCTTGTGCTTTTCTAACACACATACAACACAACACAACACCACCACATCACCCACAACATCACACGCCAACCACCACCACCCACCCGCATTGCAACCCACACCCACACCCACACCAGGCATCAAGCTGGTGCTCAACAGCCGCGTGGCCAGTGTGGAGGACGGCGTGGTGCGGGTGGTGAACAAGGCCAACGAGACCACCGACATCAAGTGAGGGCGCGGCGGTGTGTGTGTGTGTGTGGTGGGGGAGCGGGAGCGGGAGCGGGAGCAGGAGCGGGAGTGGGAGCGCGAGCGTGGGAGAGAGGAAGGTGGAGGTAGGGGCAATAGATATCTATCTATCGGAGAAGTGAGAGGTTGTAGGCGTGTGTTTTGCACACCCGATCGACGCACGCTCACGTGCACGCCCTGATGCCACTCCCGTACGCACGCACTCGCTTGCCGTACAACACCACATGCCGTACAACACACACACAGGTTCGGCGCGTGCGTGTGGGCCACCGGCATCGCCATGAACCCGCTGGTGCGGCAGCTGCAGGAGAAGCTGCCGGGGCAGAGCCACTTCAGGTACTGGCGGTTGGGCGGTTGGTGTGTGGGGGGGTCGCGGAGGGGAGGGCGCGGAGGGGAGGGCGGGTTGGAAGGGGCTATGGAGGGCCTCGTGTGTGGGCAGGGAGTGGGGAGTGGGAGGGTTGCCAGCCCAAACGGAGCCAAACCCAATGCATAAGGGGGGGTAGGTAACTCCAGAAGCCGAAAGGGGGCCCGCGCTTTAACTGTGTGGAGAGGAGGGAGGGAGGGAGGGAGGGAGGGAGGGAGGGAGGGAGGGAGGGAGGGAGGGAGGGAGGGAGGGAGGGAGGGAGGGAGGGAGGGAGGGAGGGAGGGGGGCAAGAGTTGGACGCGGCGGGTGCCACGGGCGTGAGGTTGAGCGCGCGGGCGTAAGGGCGTGGGGGCGTGTGGGTGGGTGTGTGGGGGTTACTGGTGAACAGTCCCGGTGAGAAACAAAATGCGAAGACGACTGCGGGGGGGGGAGTGGCCTGTGCGTGGGGGCCATGGCCTGCCCCTCGCACAGGGGCCCGCATGCACGTGCATGATGCATGGTGGTGGTGTGGTCTGGTGGTCTGGCTTATGACCGCAACCCCTAACCCAGCACCTGCCGTACCGTGCCGTACCGCACCGTACGCACTGCCGCCAGGTCGGTGCTGACGGACGACTGCATGCGCGTCAAGGGCAGCGACGGCTCCATCTGGGCGCTGGGCGACGCCGCGACCATCGACCAGCCCAAGGTGGGTGGGTGCGGGCCTGATGGCGGCGGCGGGGGTGGTTGGGGTGGAGGGGGTGGTGGTTGGAGGGGGTGGGGGTGGGGGGTCGGAGGGGGGAGGGCTAATGAGGCTGGGCGGCAGCGGGACAGCAGCAGGCAGCGGCGGGACCGATTAATAACTCCACTCCGTCACCACACTACTCCACACCACACCGTCATTATCAAAAACATGTATGGCACCCCCGCCCCCACCCCAACAGGCCCTTGACTACGCCGAGCAGCTGTTTGAGCAGGCCGACACCAACCGCGACGGCAAGTAGTCTCACGCGCGCCAGGGCCGCGTCGTCGTTGTTTTAAATGATACGTGCGCCGTGCCATGCTGCTATCATGCCTACCGTACAATGCTGTGGGCTAGTGATGTACTTACTCATCACGACGTTTCCTCGTGCTTCCTTGCTCTGTCCCTTGCTGTCTGGAATGAATGATAATAATTTCACAGGCAAGCTGTCCCTGGAGGAACTGCGGCAGCTGCTGACCACCGCCTCCAAGGAGTTCAGCCACCTGGAGGAGCACGCGCGCTTCCTGGACAGGTGGGTGGACCTGGGGGGGTGGTTGTGTTGTTTTGGAGGGCGGGGGTAGCTCAGAACCCAAGCAACCCAACCGAGTGATGGAGGGTGGGGCGGACTGGGGGGCGCGGATTGGACAACCCCCAGCCTCTGACGCTCCCGTGCTCGTCCTCCTCCTCCCCCACCCACCGTATCCCCCGCCGTATCCCCCACCGCCACGCAGCCAAACCGGCATCAAGCGTTTTGGCGGTCTGGTCGCCAATTCGCTCAGCCCCGCGGACGCCGCCGCCGCCAGCAGCAGCCAGCCCTTCGCCCAGCTGGTGTTGGACGGCTCCACTGAGATCACCAAGGAGC
Organism: Chlamydomonas schloesseri; assembly: GCA_016834595.1. Classification (NCBI taxonomy): domain Eukaryota; kingdom Viridiplantae; phylum Chlorophyta; class Chlorophyceae; order Chlamydomonadales; family Chlamydomonadaceae; genus Chlamydomonas; species Chlamydomonas schloesseri. The sequence continues at coordinate 260,264 of JAEHOD010000097.1, forward strand.
AGTTCAAGGACATCCTGGGCAAGGTGGACAAGGGTGAGTCAACACCATGGGGATAAAAGGAACTGCTGCATGGGTTGAAGGGATCAAATTTGAAGGTTGGATGGGCGGGATTGCTGATTTGCGGTTGTGGTCGACGCGGCACCACAGCGACCGCGTCGCCAAGTGGGGTGGTAGGCAGGCACGCGGACTCCTCAAACCAGAGGAGGCGGGGCGCAGGGAGACGGGGGGTTGCCATGCACGTCCTGAGACGCCCGCTCCCTCCGTGCCACTGCCGCGCACGCTGCCTCCGTGGCTGCTGCTGCCACACCTACCCACCGCCCGCCCCCCCCCACAGGCCTGCGCGCGCTGCCCGCCACCGCCCAGGTGGCCAACCAGCAGGTGCGCTGATGGGTGCTGCTGCCGCGTGCTGCCGTAGGTAGAGCAGGGGAGTGGGTGGGGCGGCAGCGGGGGCGGGAGGGCAGGCTGCCGGCCGGCCAGCTCGCACTGAACCGATACGTCCCGTGCCATTTGTTGTACGCCGTACGACACAACCGAAACCCAAGCCAAACCGTAGCACAACGGCAAACCACTCGAACACTCGAGCACTCGAACACTCGAACACTCGAGCACACGCGCACCCAACCACCCGCACCCAACCACCCAACACACGCCCACACGCGCACAGGGCAAGTACCTGGCCTCGGTGTTCTCCTCCAACCGCGTCACCGGCGCGCCCGAGCTGGACGCCCCGCTGGCGGACAAGGTCCAGCCCTTCAAGTGAGTGCCCTTCGGGTGCTTTCACCTGCCTAGCGTGGTGTGTCTGTGTTTGCTGTGTGTCATGTCGCATAACTTGTGTGTTGTGTTTCAGGCACGTGTGCAACCGCGTACAGCTGTACGGCTGTACTTCATTTGAACTGAACGGCGCCCGGGTGATTCCCCGCGCATACAGCGCTAGTGTGACCAGTCCCAATGTCCAACCCCTAAGTTTGCCATGGATTTGGGAGTGCGGTAGGAAGAACCCACACCCTTCCCAAACCCACACCCTTCGCTCGTTCGATTGGTTTCTTGGTGTGGAAATGGGCCGGTCATTACAACCCACACGCCCCACCACCACCACCACCATCACCACACCCCCAGGTACTTCCACAAGGGCTCCGCCGCCTACGTCGGCTCCGACAAGGCCGTGTTTGACCTGCCTAAGATCGGGCCGCTGACGGGTGAGGGACAGGACAAGGGCGGGGGGAAGCGGCACGGGGAAGCGGGCTGGTAGGAAGTGACGGGGAGGATGGGAAATGAGCGCGCGCGCGTGTATGACACGCGTGCGGGGGGGGGTGTATCAACTCATATATGCAGCCATGTCCGGCTATTGCTACTGACGAACTGCTGGGAAATTCATTCATTCATTTATTCATTCATTCATTCATTGCAGGCACGGGCGCGGGCTTCGTGTGGAAGAGCTACGAGACCATGAGCCAGTTCTCGTTCCGGAACCAGTGCCTGGTGGCCGCCGACTGGCTGCGCACCAAGATCTTCGGGCGCGATATCTCGCGCGTGTAAATTTATTTATGTTTCGACCACAATGTGTGTGTCTGTGCGTCCGTGATTTCTGTGTGTGTGTGTGTGTTCACCGTGTGCACTGTGAAGCTTTTTGGGCCGGGCCGGGCCGGGCCGGGCTGACGTGAGCAGTAGTAAGCAAAGCAGCAGCAGGGACCTCGCCGCAGCACCGCAACATCGGGGATGCACGCTGAGAGGATTGTGACCCTTTGCGGCGGCGGCGGCGGCGGACCGGAGAATCACTTTTTTGGGCTGAGCCCCCTGAGCGAAGCGTTCCAGGGGGGGGCGAAGCCCCCCCAAAACACCCCTGTCCGTGCGTGCGTGCGGCATAAGACAAGGTGTGTGTGTGTGTGTGTGTGTGTGTGTGTGTGTGTGTGTGTGTGTGTGTGTGTGTGTGTGTGTGTGTGTGTGTGTGCCCAGCGCCATGCTGTTTGCGTTCGCGTTCGTGTGTGCACACATGCATGTCCGCGAGGGTCCGCGATCTCGTGTCGTAGGCCTAGCCGCCCGGCCTACGGCTGCGTACCGTATGTGGGTGCCCGAGCCTGGGTGCGCAAGCTGGCTGCTGCGTGCGGGGCGGCGTTATCAACATTTTTCCTGTGACTAGGGGCCTACATGTCTCAGATGTTGATTGTTGGAAGCCGCTGGATGCGCACGTGTGGGAGTGAGCAGATTACTGTTGTTTTCACTCGGTGCTGGTGCGATCGCAAGGATGCTCACAGCGAAGCAGCGGTGACGAAGATGAAAGGGGCAGCAGGCTGGGAGTGAGGCTTGGGGAGAGCGTGTGAGAGACAAGAGGGCGGGTAAGCAAGCGCGTGGACAACGCCAGCAGCAGTTTTGAATGCGACCGAAAGATGAAGCACATTTCTTAAACGCTTGGTGCGCCTGGTGAAGGCGGCTGTAATACGGTATCAGAGTTCCCACTTGGGTGCGTCTCTCGGCTCTGGCATTGCCAGGAATGGCCAGGCCTGCCCTGTCGTCACTCTGTCGAGGCCCGTCAAAGTTGCGCGTAAGGTCGAGGCCCGTCAAAGTTGCGCGTATGCGTAGTTGCGTGTTTGGTTCGTGTAGTTTCCAACCGGACGCTGGGAGAACCGGGGTCCGTGGACCTCCTGCTAGCTCCTACGTGAGTCCAGGGCATCCCTGGGGGCAAGCTTAGGAAGGGGGGCCGCCCGGGGCTTTTCTACTGGCGCGCGCACCTTCCTATCCTTCGTTGTTCACTCCCTATGCCTCTCCCTGGCCGCTGCTGTCTTGCGTTGTTCCTGCTGGCTTCACATGCCTACCCGCTGAGAGATTCTCCAAGCGACAGGGCCCCTGCCGTCCAATTTGTGGCGACCTCCGCAGGGGGGGAGTCGTAGGGCGGTAGGGAGGGGCCAGGGCCCCGCACACACCGGAATTGCGAAATTCTGGGCTTTAGGGGCCCTGGGGGGGGGGGGGGGGGCAACTTGTGGCCCCGGCATCAGATGGACTCAAGAGTGTTTACTCTGAAACTAGCTACACGCATGAATGCATGTTAGGTGGATGTGCACAGCAAGTTTCACAGCCAATTCGCCTTTAAATACGCCGCTGACGGGGACGGGTTCTAGCGGGAAGCCAGCGGGAAGCCACCCAACTGCCAGAGGGGCAGATGTGAGCAAACCGTTAACCGTTTGGACCACATCCACAACCACAACCTCTAAATCGGTACGCAAGCCCTATACAATTTACTCAGTACTCACGGCATCCCGGGATCCCGGAAATTCGCACGTGCCGTGAGTACTGAGTAAATTGTATAGGGCTTGCGTACCGATTTAGAGGTTGTGGTTCGCTATTGCTCAATCAGCGCTCACAAAGTTGGGCGGGGATGCGAGGGGGTACCCAAGGGGGTACCGTGGCGACGTGGCGATGCTGGGCCCGCGGGGCAGCTGTCGGTCTCGGCTGAGTTTGGACCTGAGTGCAAGCCTGAGTGGGGCGGTTCGGCTGAGTTTGGACCTGAGTGGGGCGGTTCGGGCGAGTCCGGGTGTAATTGGCTATGTTGCCAGCGAAGGGCTAAGTCTTGCGCTGAGTTTTGGCAATCTTCCGGGCGCCCCGGAAAAGGAGGGGCACAACTGAGAAGTCTGAGTCAAATAGAAGGCGCGCACGTTCACTTTCGCATAGATGTATGAACTGGGATAATTAAATTATTTGCCGAGGACCTAGGCCTAGAGCTTCTTGTCATCTTGGCTATCGCAAAAACGGGCACGCTGTTTACGCAACCTTGCACGTTCGCTCGCCGTAAACAGCGTGCCCATTTTTGCGATAGCCAAGAAGCTCTAGGCCTAGGTCCCCGGCAAATAATTTAAAATGGCGTCCAGCATAGATGAGGCCATGGCGGATATCACATCTCAACTGGAGGCGTGTCTGGAGGATTGGGGCGGGGGGCGGGGGCGTGGGCGCCGGACTTCAAAGCTGTGTTCAATTATCGTGGCAGAGCCGCTGCGCTTGAGCAGCTGCTCGCTACAAATGGTCGCGATAAGGAGTAGGCGTGCAGGACGCCTCGGGAGCTGAACGAGGCGACGTGGGGACTGGGGGGCGAGCGAGTTGGACGCGCGCACACCGAGGCGGACTGAGGCGAGGGCCAGAGGCGGACCCAGGCGAGGGCCAGCAGCTCGCAGCTGCGCTAGCTGCTCGTGATGGTGAATGGGCAATGGCGATGGGCGGTTGGGTGACAACAGCGGTGGGCCGTGCGTGTCGTGGTGGGCGTCTTAGTGGGCGTGCGTGCCAGTGGCAGGGGTGGCTGGCTGCGCAAGTTTGCATTGGTTACAGGAGGGAACTGCCGACGCAGTCACGAGCCAGCACAGCAAGGCGGTTAGGCGCTGTGGTTCACATGCTGCTGGCAGCCTTCACCTGCAGGCCTGTTGTAATCTTTGGAGCTCCGGTGGTGTAAGATTGCCGTGCACAAGCTCTGCTATGTGCATCGAAGAGACACGGTCTGCTGCCCAGGCGCGCCGGGTAGGAGCGTTGGTCCGAACTATTTGCTTAGCCCAGTCAGCTAGCGGGAGTACGGTACCTCACTTCTAATCGACTGATGAGTGTAACACTGCCCCCTAGATAGCCGATTCCAGTCACGAATCGCGTGCACGTAGTAGCAGCAGTATACCGGTACCGGGACGAACGCAGGGGGAGGGCAGTCCTTACAGACACGTACGGTCCACAGCCGCCTCGCACATGGAGCACGTGGTCATCACGCACCAGTTCATCACCTTATCAACATAATCCACACCACTGCCTTTCCCATCACCCAAACATACGCATCGGCTCCGAGTGCTCATTTTCTGGGTCCGCAAAACAGAAACACTGTCCGCCAAGTCCACCCGATCCAACCCATCTGTTCACGGCCAGCCAGCTGTTCAAGGCCTGCGCGACAGCACCGGGTTGGGCCCCTCCCCGAACAGCGGCGGCTCGCCACTGGCGCTACTGCCGCTGCTACTGCCGTCGGGTGCTGCCGCTGCTACTGCCGACTCGCCTCCGCGGCTCAGCAGCTCGGCAGATCCTGTGGCGAGGGTCAGACGGGTCAGGCGGGTTAGACGGGGGGCCGCAAGCCTGCCCGCAAGCAGTGCGCAAGCATGGAACAACTCGCAACAGCCCATGCGCATAGGTCTCCATACTGGGGTCCCTACGTACGCAACCCTACGTACGCAACCCCGTCCTAGCTTTGCCCGTACATGGGCGGCACGGGGCGGCGGCAGCACGGGGCGGCGGCACGGGACGGCGGCGGCGACGGCGGTAGCACGCGCACCCCCACCCAACCCCCACGCCCAACCCCCGGGTCTGTGCGCGCGCGAGCCTGGGTGCCATCCACGGCTACCGACAACTCCAACGGCAAGACTCAAGATTCAAGACCCAAGGGGGCCCGAGACCCACAGGTTAAGGCCACACCACCTCCACGCTCTGGGCTGGGCTGGTTCTCTTGTTCGACTTGCTTCGGTTTCTGGCTGGAATAAACTACCCCCTTGACTCCTCGTCCTTCGTATTGGTTTAGGTTGGTCTGGTAACCCCCCCCCCGTTTCTGGCTGGAATCAACTACCCCACCCACCCACCCGCCCACTCACCTGGCGCCGGCGACTGCAGGGTGGAGTAGCCCTGCCCCGGCTTGGGCAGCGCCGCCGCCGCCGCCGAGGAGGAGGAGATGCGGGCCGCGCCGCTACTGCCGCTGCTACTGCCAGCAGCGGTAGGGGAGCTGGACACGGCCTTGTATATGGCCATGGCCTGTTTGGGGGTGGTGTGCGGCGGGGCGAGGCGCGCGGCGGGGGAAGGACATGTGGAGAGGAATAGGAAACCAGACAAGAACAAGAACAAGAACAAGAACTAGAACAAGGACAAGAACAAGGACAAGGACAGGGACAAGAACAAGGACAAGGACAGGGACAGGGACAAGTAAGCCAGCATACAGCTCAGCAGGTGGCTGGGCAGGCATTCCACATCGCAGCAGCCTAACTCGCGCCGGCAACTAACTCGCGTCGCCGCCGCCCTGCTGTCAATCCAGTTTCTTTGAGCGAGGTTCCGCCCACGTACGCATCATCACCATGTGAACATGCATGTGGAGCGCATAAGACCGCACATTCGCGCCCATGGGCACCCACGGGCACCCATACATGAGCACCGCGCCGCAGCGCAGGCATCCGCTGCTGTAGCGGCGCGCACAAGCCGCACCCAAGCACCACCACACACACACTCGCCGCCGCAGCCGTCGCCGCCGTAACCCCGCACACGCCCTCGCTCCCCACCCCGCCCACCCACGCCGCCCACCCCATCCCGCCCACAACCCACCTGCGCCACCATGCCGGACGGGTCGGAGGCGTTTGCCGGCATCACCAGGGTGGTGGTCTCCTTGGCCAGCTGGCGGAACGCCTGTGGCGTGTTGTGTGTTGTGGTGGTGGTGGTGCTGGTGGTGGTGGTGGTGGTGGTGGTGGTGGTGGTGGGTGATGCGGGGAATGATGGGGAAGTTTGAGGGGAGAGGCTAGGAGGGTTCGTTCCGGACAGGGCGGGGGTGTGAGTATGAAGGTAATCGGTCATTGGAAAACTGCATGCGCGCCTCGCCGCCCGTCCCTCTCCCCTTGATCCAAATCCATTGATCCATTGATCCATTAAGAACACACACACACATGTATCCACCCTCCCACGGGCGATTCGTTTCGTTTTTTCTAACACATGTATGCGGATGCTGCCCCCCCCCCCTCGCGCATCGTACGCATGAGCACTCACACGAGCACATTACACCCATGTTGCACCCCCTCCCTCTCCCTCCATTGGTCTCACTGGGCATTGGAGCCAACTGACCCGGCCCCGCCCCCGCCCCAACCACACACACGCAACCATCCACCCACATTTTGGGTTGCAATGGTCGCTTTGGTTTCTGGAATGAACTACCACCCACCCCCTCACACAAAACACACACGCCACGCCATGCATCCCCCAACCCCAACCCCAACCCCCCTATCCCCCTAACCCCCGCTCTCACCTCGAGGTACTTCTCCGCCACGCGCAGCGCTGCCGCCTGCTCGCCGCCGCTCCGCTGCAGTGCGCTGCTGACCACACCCAGGCTGCGGGCCGTGGCCTCCGCGGTCGCGTACAGGGCCTCGGCCTCACCTGCAGGTGTGCCAGCAGGCGTGTGTGTGGGCGTATGGGTCGTGTGGGGATGGGGCGTGTGGGGTTCGGGCGTGTGGGGGTGGGGGGAAGGGAAGGGAAGGGGGAGGGGGGCCCATGCATATGAGGTTTAGGGGAGGGGGTTCCATGCATTCAAGTAAATGACGAGGTAGGCGTAGAACAGACGTTGCAACAGGGGGCAGGGGTGATGGGGCGTGGTGTGGTGGTGCGGCAGTGCGATAGAGCTGTGCGGTGTTAGCGGTGTCAAGCGCGGTGATGAGTTTGGTTGGCGCAGGCGTACGGGTAAGCACCGGAGTAGTCAGAAGAATGATTTGGCAGCCTGTGAAAAACATCATGGCAACACCCATCACTGCGGCATCACCGTTGCCCGCTCGGTCCGCCTGCTGCCGCTCCGCCCCACGTCACCTGCCTGCCTTGCGCAGTACCGCGGGCCGCAGCCCAGGTACCCGTAACCCACCCCCATTATTCCACCCTCGTCCCCACAACGCCGCCGCCCCCGGCACCCCACCCACCCACGCACGCACACACGCACCGACCCAGTCACACCCACGCACCCTGCGCCAGGTTGATTGCCTGCTGCCGGGACGCCTCCGACGCCAGGATGACCTGTGGGCCACCAAAGGGTTTTGTTTGTTGTGTGCTCACAGTCAATGTCAATGCATGTCGGCCAGAAGGCCACCATGTATGCGTGGTGGCGTTGTGGCCCTCACAGTCCCGTCCTCGTGCCCTAGGTTCATCCCTCCAGCTCATCCCTCCGTCCGAGCCTCCAACACAACACCAATGCCAAATCGGCCCTAGCAGCATCCCTCCAGGTCTGATGGCCGTGCCTCCTCCGCACATGAGTAGTGACACACACAAACACACACACACACACACACACACACACACACACACACACACACACACACACACACACACACACACACACACACACACACACACACACACACACACACACACACACACACACACACACACACACACACACACACACACACACACACACACGCGCGCGCGCGCGCGCAGCGAACGACGATCGATGGCGCGCCGTTGCCTACGCATGCTGCACGCACGGTGTCGACCCTTCCTCTCCGTGTGCTTTTCTAACACACACACACACACACACAAGGTTCCGTCGGCAATCAGGTGCTCGGTCCGAGTGCAGGCTTCATGTGCGCACACGCATACGTCAACATACGCACTGCAGCTACGTGATGATTGCCCTCGCCTGACACGCGTGTCAAACCCAGCCGTCTTCCTCTCCCCTCCGTTACCCCCTGTTCGGAGTGTCTACGTGCCGGAGCTGGAGTTGGCTGCTGGCCTACATGCTCACCGGCGGTAACGACCAAGGCCGCCTCTTCCGCATCACACGTCCTTGCCTTCTCGTCATAACTTCACATGCATGGCACCCCTCCTGCTCCCCCTCCTTTTCCCCTCCTGCTTCCCCTCCTTTTCCCCTCCTGCTCCCCCTCCCCCCCGTGTTCGCACTTGTTTCTCACCGGGACTGTTTGCCGGCCCCCCCCCCCACACACAACTGCAGCCCACGCACCTGCTGCTTGTCCGCCTCCGCCACGTTGATCTTGCTCTGCCGCAGACCCTCGCTCTCCAGGATGGAGGCGCGCTTGCGCCGCTCCGCCTCCGCCTGTTGGTGCGCGGTTGAGAGTTTGCGTTAAATGTTGCAGTTGGAGTTGAAATTGCACATATGTGTACATGTGTCACAAAAGGAGCGCTGTTCTCGCTCGGGGCCGCGCCCGGGGTTGCGGGGCTTGGGCCCCTACCCCTCCCCTTCCGCCTTACCAGGGGCAGCCCTGGCCCATACAGGCACACATACACCCCTCCACCCCTCCACCCCGCCGCCCCCACCTGCAGCTCCATAGCCTGTACGATGCCGCGCGGCGGCATGATGTCCTTGATCTCGTACCTGTGTGTGCACGTGCGCGTGTGTGCGTGTGTGCGTGTGCGTGTGAGTCAGCACGTACAGGACTCACACGTGCAGCACAGCAGTACGTAGACAGTAAGTACGGCCTAAACGTTGTACTGACCCTATGTTCAGGTTCTTTTCTGTTGCAGGCGGAAGCGAGCTCTTTTTTGTGTTGACGGCACAGCAGCGCGCAATTGTGCAGTGCGTGCGTGCGTGGTTGCGTGGTTGCGTGCGTGGTTGTGTGCGTGCGTGCTGCCGTGATGACCCGCCTCCTGCTCTCCACTCCACACCGTGCCGCCCACCTGTCCGCTCCTCGCTGCGCCCACGCCCCCTAAAACAGCCTCCAACCAACACCCACCTCAGAATCTGTAGGCCCCACGCCTCCGCCGCCTCGTTGATGGTCCGCACGATGTTCAGGTTGAGCGCCTGTCAGTTGCCCGTTATAGTTATGGTGATAGTGATAGTCCATTGGAATCCATTGGAAACAAACGCGGGGAAACGTGGGCGCTCCGGTTCGCGATGCACACGCAGTCACACGGTTTGCGAGCGTTTGTCGTTCCCCGCTTGCCCCGCCATCCCGCCCTCGGACCAGCCCATTTAGCCCGGGCCCGTACCCAGCTGAAGCTAGCCAAGCCCCGCCCAGACAGCACGCAGCACCAGGCCGCGCGCATGCCCGCCAACGTCATACATGATGCCCCCTGCCCCCGGCCCCCGCCCCCCCCTCCACACACAAACACATATTCGCACCTCGCGCTCCTCAAACGTCTTGTCCAGGGTGATCTTTCCCAGCTCGCTGTCGGTAGTGTGGTTGGTTGGGCAGTTGGTCGTTGGTCGGTTGGGTCGGTTGGTAGGTCCGTCAGTGACGGAGTGCATGCAGAATGCATGGCAGATTTGTGGATTCCAGCGCACATTACCGTATGTGTATTATCGAGTACGCACGGCAACCAAGGGAGCCGGTTCGAGCAGGCGAGGCAAATCACGTGATCCCGTGTCAGGAGGCCTGCCACGCACCCTGCCGGCACCACGCACCCTGCCGCACGTGGTCACGTACCCGCCTACAAAGCACCCACCCAGCAGCACCCCAATCATCGAACAGGAACCCTCCCGTACCCCTTGCTAACTAACCAACCATCTTCTTGGTTCTTCCCGCGTTCTCCCGCGCCCATGCACATGCGTGTGTGGCAGTCCTACTCGGCCCCACGGGGGCCAACCTTCCGACCCCCTCCCCTGGAACACAACTTCGGCCCCCGCCCCTCACCTATACACACGCACCCACACACCCAAACCCCGCCCCCGCCCCCCGCCCCCCGCCTTCTGGTCATCGGTATGCTTTCTGTGTCGCAAAATCTCCCTCGCCATTCATTAAACATGCATGGCACCCCCGGCCCCCACCTGCGCATGGTGGTCTGCGCCAGCTGCCCCACCGCGTACAGCGCGTTGTCCACCCCGTAGCTGGCCTTGAAGGCGTCCATCACCTGGGGTGTGTGCGACACGCGTGTGTGTGTACGGCATTGGTGTGTGTACGTACGTACGTACGTACGTACGGCGTGTGTTACTTTGTGCGCGGCATGTGAATGGTGTCGGTGCACGGCGTGTGTCGTAAGTACGGCACAACATATCAAGGGTCGAGAGATGCGGCAGGGCACAGGCTGAAGTGGATGGATTGATAAGGCGGTTGGGATTGTGACGTGTTTCACCTAGTGCAGCACGCGAGCAGCACCAGCAACCCCAAACGTGCGCTAGGTCTGCCTCCCATGCCTTGACCCCCAGCACTGCCATTCCCACCCCCACTCCGTCCCACACTCCCACACCCGTCCGTCCCACTCCTCCCACGTACTCCTCCCACTCCTCCCACTCCTCCCACACCCACTCCTCCCACACCCACTCCTCCCACACCCACTCCTCCCACACCCGCTCCTGCCACACCCACTCCACCCCCCACACTCGACCCACACCCACTCCTCCCACACCCACTCCCATTCCCGCACCCACTCCTCCCACACTCCCATCCCCGCACCTTGACGTACAGCACGCCGTCGATGGTGATGGTGACGTTGTCCTTGGTGATGGCGGTCTGCTGGCTGATGGGGATGGCCAGCTCCTTGAGGCTGTGCACGTACGCCACACGGTCCACCTGCGGCAGTTGGCGGCGGTTGGTGGTGGTTAGTGGCGGTTGGTGGCGGTTGGCGGTGGGTAGGGAGATTGGGGTCACAAGGGGGAAACAGACCCACCCACGGTACGTGTCGCCGCCATCGCCAACTGGCGCCGACATCCAGTCCCGTGGGGGCTGTGAACATATGTAACGCTAAACCAGAGCACCGATCCCAAGATCCGAATCCGGACTCAAGTGCACATTCAACCTCTCTTCCGCACCCTTGCCCGCCCTCACACCGAACCGCCGCCCAACGGTCGCATTGGAAATTGCACTAACCCCCCAACCCCCGCCCCCGCCCTCCCCCCCAACCCCCTAGTCGCCTAGTCGCCGGCGCACCCAACACGTCTTCTTCGACTACTCCAACCTAACGAGTATTTTGTTGCATCGCCTCAACTGCATTGCTGAACTCCGCTTCCTTTAGACTGGTTTAGTTTGGGCTGGTAACCACAACCCCCACCCACCCACCCACCCATCCTCACCCGCCCACCCACCCACCCACCCACCCACCCACCCACCCGCCCGCCCGCCCGCCCGCCCGCCCGCCCACCCACCCACCCACCCACCCACCCACCCACCCACCCACCCACCCACCCACCCACCCACCAGCGGCACCAGGAAGTGAAGCCCCGAGCCCAGCGTCTCCCGGTAGCGGCCAAAGCGCTCAATCACGTAGGCCGTCTTCTCGGGCACAATCCTGCGGTGGGTGTGCAAGTGGTTTAGGTTTCAGGGGTAACTGATAAACAGTCCCGGTGAGAAACAAACTGCGAAGGACATAACTGCGCTGCAGCTGGGAAGTTTCAGGGATACAGCTGAGGGCCCGGGTTACACGAAAGGATAATCAACTCTGTAACACAAGCGAAAGGATGCCGGCCAAGCTGGGTGCCAGAAGGGTTTGCTGGTTGTGGGGGCACGCCAAGGCACAGGGGCAGAAGGAAGGGGTGTGTGTGTGAATACCAGCCCAAGCTAAGGGGGGAGTGGGGTGGCAGAATCCACCGCGGGCGGAGGGCGGAGGGCTTGTGAGGTGGGTGGTGCAGTGGCGGGGGGCCGGTGGGCTCGCAGTAGGGGTGGGTGGTGCGGCTCGATGCACGTCCAGACCAGCGGGGTCGGGGCGGGGCAGGGTGGCGAGGTCGGGGGGGGGGGGGGCAGGGCCTTTAGCGACAACAACCCCTGTTCTGGGTTTTTGGGTTGCAATGGTCGCTTTGGTTTCTGCAATGAACTACCCCCCCCCCCACACACACACACGCATGGATTCCCTGGGCAAGCTCGAGGCCAGGCCAGGCCAGGCCAGGCCAGGCCAGGCCACACGCGGCTGCAGGTACCGGAAGCCGCGGCCACCACGCCACGCCACGCCCCTGCCCGCCCGTCACCCCGGGCATGGCCGCACTCCACATGACAGCCGCACGACAGCTATGCCGCCACGGGGTGGTGTGACAGTGACAGCAGTGTGATTGTGAGACTGGGAGCCCGGCGGCTTTATGGCCGCGCCTGGCACTGCTATTGCGTCCCGTCCCCACCCTGCGCCGTTAAGCCACCGCCGCTGGTTACGATTGACGAGCTGTCGTCGTCGGCCGCACTAGCTAACCCTCAAGCCCTTGTGATGGACCACCAGCACTCGATCATGCATCCGCCCCTCACCGGCACGAAACCTCCACCCGCACCGAACAACGCGCGCTCTCAACACGCGCTTCCCCATCCCCCACACCCCCGCGGAAGACCTACACACCGCCTGACACTGTTCGCAGCAACTCAGAAGCACCGCCAGCGATCTTGCCGGCATGACAACCACTCACAGGATGCCGATGTGAGCGGGAGGCGGCAGGGGGAAGTAGTACTCCGAGCCCGGTCCGCGAGGAAAGCCTCCGGCGCGCATCGCCGATGGTGCCGAGGTGCTGATGGCTCGCCTCGCCGCGGCGCCCCACTCCGCCAGCCTGCCGCTTTCGCTAGACTGCGTCGGCATCAGTAGCAAGCCGGAGTTCCCGAGGCCCGAGGCAGCGAGCGCGGAAAGGCCTGCAGGCGACCGGCCCATCCTGCGAAGCGCCAGCAGCACTCCATGCCCGCTGCGCGGTCCCATCGATCCCATTGAAAGGTTTCACAACACTACTCGATTTGTTTGGAGCGACGGTTTCGGAGGAGAAGGGTGTTGCTCTCGAGAGTTGTATGAGATGAAACGACGTGAAGATCCTCTGCGCGAGGCTTGTTCAATGCAACGCCAGTTCAATATATCTTTTCCCTGTGCAAGAAAGGCTTTGTTGCAGCTGTGCATGTGCAAAGTCCATGCAGCCCCGTCGCGGCATGCAAGCAGGGTTTCATCGACACGCGCCACGTCACCCGCGTCCGGGGTCGGAAGTCCCCGAGCCAGCTCCCGGACCTTGCCGACGCCTTGAGTGAGAGAGTGGATTGTTAAGTGGCTTCGATGAGTGTGATGCTTACACGTGTGGCGCCGAGGAAGGCTGCGAGGCTGTGCAGGTGCTGTGTCAAGAATGTGTGAATGTGCCCCAGTTGCACAATACTACGTTTAACAGCCACAACGCATACTCCGTGATGGTCGCTGTGTTGAACTTGTCGCGAGGTTGCGTGGAGGTCGCCGCTTCTTTCACCCCTTGAATAGCTGCAGAAAGGCGTGCCATGCGGTCGCGATCCCGGATCCAAGTGAGCGATGGATTTGGCGCGAAGAGTTTTTGCAGCTCTACCAGTTCAGGCTTTAAAATACTGCACATTGTTGCTGCGTCACATGGTTAACTTCACTTCATAGCAGCTGTCTTGCCTGCGCGCTACAAATGTCCTCTTCCAACATCGCAATCAGCTCGCATGCCCCTAGTGTTACAGATACAAGTACAAGCACATGGCTTCCGCTCGCCGTTGCAGCCGGTGCAGTCGCGGGCGCTGTTGGCGGTGCGGTTGCCGCGGTCGCGCTCTTGCGCGTGTCCCAGAGGCCAAAAACCCCTGCTCATAGCTCAAGCAGTACTACTGGAGATTCCTGCCAGCAAAAGCAGGCGCTTGCGGGCTCGTCCGGGCGCCATGCACATTCAACCGATGGCGCGCGGTCGCAGCAGGCAGGCTCGCTGCTCGGCGCGGACGGCTACGTGCTCGTCGCAGCTGCGCCATCAGCTGTCATCACGGCTTCGGGCTATCGGAGCGGACATCCGGTGGCAGCCGGGACGCCCTCGGGCAAACAGCGGCCCATGCTACCGCACCCGCAGTACCAGCCCCAGCCCCAGCACCAGGTACAGGCGCGCCACGGCGCTGCTGGATCCATCTTGACAGCAGCAGCGGTTGCCGCCACGTCAACAGCTGCATATGTAACAGCGCCAGCGCCGTCGTCGTCGTCGGCGGCGGCGGCAGTGTCAGCGGAGCAGCAGGGGGCGCTGCTGCGGTCGCCACTGCAGGCCAGCGGGCGGCGGGACCCCACCGACCCCTCCCCTCGGAGCGGGTGGGTCGGACGGAGGGGGCGGAGGGAGCGGGGGTAGTTCATTCCAGAACCCGAAGCAAGTCGACCAAGATAACCCGAACCAGCCAGGGGTGTGCTGGACCACACGAGGACGCGCGGCATGGACGGAGGCGCCGAGGGACATAGAAGGGACAGACAGGGAGCGTACATGAAAGCTACAGGGGGCAATCACATATGGCAGGGTTGCCAAGGACGGCGCGCAATGAGCGTGAGGCGTGTACTTGCCCGCATCGGCATGACACCAATACACCTTGAATCTCACACAGAAACCCCAACAATCAAGAAACGCACCCGTACCTTGTATGCTCCAACCATGTGCACCAACCAAACAACCAACCAACGACCTGTCGCAACCGCCTCCCATCATGCAATCATACAATCACTCAGTATCCAGCACCACCCACCCAACCAGGAGCCTGAGCTGGGACGACTACTTCATGGCCCTGGCCTTCCTGTCCGCGGAGAGGAGCAAGGACCCCAACAAGCAGGTGGGTTAGGGGGGGTTGTAATTACCAGCCCAATTAAACCATACCCATGCAAAAGAGCGGGAGGGGGGCTTCCGTGTGCTGGAGAGTTGGTTTTGGGGGGGGTTATGTCTGGCGATGGGAATGGGAGCGTGTTGGGAGGAAAGGGGTGGGTAATGCGACGCTCGGATCCCCGGGATGGCATCATGATCGGACCGGGGACCTGACTAGGTTTGAAGGGAACCGAACCCAATTGTGTTAGGGAGTCGGCGCGCATGAGTGGAGTGGAGTGGAGGGGAGTGGAGGGGAGTGGAGGGGAGTGGAGGGGAGGGGAGGGGAGGGGAGGGGAGGGGAGGGGAGGGGAGGGGAGGGGAGGGGAGGGGAGGGGAGGGGAGGGGAGGGGAGGGGAGGGGAGGGGAGGGGAGGGGAGGGGAGGGGGAGGAGGGGAGGGAGGGGAGGGGAGGGGAGGGGAGGGGAGGGGAGGGGAGGGAGGGAGGGAGGGGAGGGGAGGGGAGGGGAGGGGAGGGGAGGGGGGGAGGGAGGGGAGGGGAGGGGAGGGGAGGGGAGGGGAGGGGGGGGAGGGGAGGGGAGGGGAGGGGGGGGGAGGGGAGGGGAGGGGAGGAGGGGAGGGGAGGGGAGGGGAGGGGAGGGGAGGGAGGGGAGGGGAGGGGAGGGGAGGGGAGGGGAGGGATAGGGGAGTGGGAGGGGCGGGGCTACTGGATTCCAGGAACTCGCAGGGTGCGCAAGCGGAACAGAACGCGCGCCGTGGGGCCGGTCGCCCGGTTTGTTTGGGCGCAGCCTGTGACCCCAGCCAGTCAGACAGCCATGCATGTGCGCGTCGCGCTAGCTGTCCTAGCTGTTGCCTTCCTCGGTTGCTGGGGTGCGTGCGTCGCTGAAGTGGGTGTGGAGTCCCGGTGGCTCGTACGGTAGTACTGTGGCTTGCACACGCCGCGTGCCCGCGTGCCGCTTTCACGCCTCCAAACGCCCCCGACACCAAACACACACAGCACCACAACCCACCCGATACCCATGCACATCACCGACCGACCAACCAGCCAACCCGCGCAACCACACACACACCCACACCGCACCAACCCGCGCAACCACACCCACACCCACGCCCTGCACCCACAACAACCAACCACAACAACCAACCACAACAACCAACCACACCCACCCACCTACACCCACCCACATCCGCACACCCTGCACCCACAACAACCAACCACGCAGGTGGGCGCCGTCATCGTGAACGCCGACCAGGTCATCCTGGGCATCGGCTACAACGGCTTCCCGCGCGGCTGCTGCGACTCCGACCTGCCCTGGGCCAAGGTGTGCGCATGCGGGCGTGCGTGCGGGCGTGCGTGTCTGTGTGCGCGCGGGCGGGCGTGTCTGAGTGCGTGTCTGAGTGCGTGTCTGAGTGCGTGCGTGCTCGTGTGTGGAATAAGGGAATGCAGAGTGTTGGTGGGTTTGGGGGAAGGGTGGGGGGGGCACACGACACGACACGACACGCCGACATGCGGCCCCCACCCCACTGCACAGCCACACCGTGCATCCTCCACCCCCTGCCCCCGCCCTCCACCCCCCACCCCACCCCACCGGTACCCCCATCGGTATGCCAACGTGTTGTTTGCAACGTCTGTTCTACATCTCCCTCGCCATTAAATCAAACATGCCTGGCACCCCGCCCCGCCCTCCTGCTGCACTTCGGCAGGTCTGCCCCCGCGGCACCGGCAACGGCCTAACCGCCTCAACCGCCATACCAACCGCCGACGGCAACGACCCGCTGGGCACCAAGTACCCCTACGTGGTGCATGCCGAGGCGAACGCGCTGCTGAACAAGAACGCGGCCAGCGTGGCGGGGCGCGGGTGAGGGGGGGGGGGCTTGGGGGCCTAGGGGGGGGCTTGGGGGAGCGGAGGGGAGGGGAGTGGAGGGGAGGGGAGGAGGGCGGAGGGGAGGGGAGGAGGGCGGAGGGCAGAGGACGGAAGCATTGGGTCATGATGGCGGACCTAAGAGTGCAGCGCGTGTGCGGCCTGACCATGTCCCCCTCCCCCGCCCCCTTGTTACTCCGAGTTGGTACACCGTGTCGAATTCAGTCGCATTCTGACGCCAAACCTCCATGTGTGCCTGTGTATGCCTGCCACCTGTGTGTGTGCTCTGACACGCCCCAGCGCGTGTACGTGACCATGTTCCCCTGCAACGAGTGCGCCAAGCTGCTCATCCAGGCCGGCATCACCGAGGTGGTGTACCACGAGGTGGGTGGGTGGACCTGGGTAGGGTGGAGGGGGTTGTGGTTACCAGCCCAAACTAAACCAAACCCAATGCATAAGAGCGAGGAGGTGAGCGTGGCCTAATACAGGGGGTAGGGTGCACGCCCAAGCACAGCCCAAGCTAAACCACACCCAGTGCACAAGAGTGAGGAGTGAGGAGGCGGGGGTGGCATTGGTAGGGGTGGAGGGGCGCATTCGGGGAGAAAGGCGGGAACATGAAGGGGAGCCAGTCAGGATGGCGAGGACGGCGAGGATGGAGGAAAGAAAGGACGTCGGCGGGCCGGTTGGGTAGGGCCGGTTGAGTTGGGCATGTCGCGCGCGGGAAGCCCGTTGCGTAGGGGGCCACCCGCCCGGGGGTGTGCTTGCCTCAACCGGGATGGTGTATGGTTTAGTATGCCCCCCCCCTTTTAAACACCATCCATGGATGGCTACCCCCCCCCCCCTGCAAGCTCGCACGCAACCAGGACATGCGCTTGCACCTCTGATCTCAATCTCTGATGATGGCTGGATGCAATCCTCACCCGCCCCCTGCTTCCCACCCCTGCCCCTCACACCCATCCCTCGCGCCACATGCTACCCCCCACTCCCCACACGTTCCCCCTCACACCTGTACGGCATCCACACCGCCGACCCGACCGACCCGCCCCGCCCCCATCCGCCGCCCCCACCCCTACCTGCTGTTCTACCACTTCGCCACATATCCTTGCGCGCACACACACACACACACACACACACACACACACACACACACACACACACACACACACACATACACTTTCATAGTTCTCTCCCTTGTGATCTCTAACACACACACACACAGTCCTCTCCCTTGTGATTTTCTAACACACACACAACACACACCCGCCTGCCGCTGGACAGGACAAGGTGCAGCACCTGGAGCACCTGGCCGCCGCCTGGCCCACCGCCGCCACCACCTCATCCACCTGCACAGCCACCACCTCCCGCCGGGGCCCCACGGAGAGCGGGCGGGCCCACCAGCAGCTCGCCCTCCGTGGCGGCGGCGGCGGCGCCGCTGTCACCGCCAGCTCCGGCTCCAGCGCCAGCGCCGGCCAGGCTCAGCGGGAGGCTCGGCTGCAGCAGGCGGCCGCCGCCGCCGCCACCGCCGCCACCACCAGCGCCGCAAACAACACCAGGGCAGGCAGCGGCGGCGCTTGTGAGGGCACCGGCAGCGGCGGCGGCATTGCGAGTGGCGCACCGTCGCCAGCGGCCGCCACCGCCGGCGGCTCGCCCTGCCCCCTGTCGCCGGGCGTGCCGCTGCTGACGCTGACGCCGGACTCGCCTCCCCGCTGCGGCGGCTCCGATGGCGCTGGTGGCGGCCTGGCCAGCGGCCGCAGGGGCGGGAGCAGCGGCGGTAAGCAGCGCGCGGGTGGCCACGTCAGCGGTGGCAGCGGCGGCGGCGCCTGGGATGGCGAGGGCGAGGGCAAGGGCAACGGAGTGGGCGAGGGGGAGTGGGTGGAGCAAGGGGAGGGAAGCATTGGCGGCGCCATAGACGCCAGCCCCACCTGCAGCACGGGCTGGCGCGCGCAGGCGGGCACGCCGCTGCAGCCGCCGCAGCTGCCGCAGCTGCCGTCGCCGTCGCCGTCGCGGCATGAGGGGCATGAGGGGCCGGGGGGGCTGTGGCGGCAGGCGGCCGCCGGGGACCCCGCGGGGCAGGTGGGAGAGGAGGAGCAAGAGGGGGAGGGCGCCGCGCTCTGGTCTGGATTCTGGCCGAAGCAGGGCCAGCAGCAGCAGCAGCAGCAGCAGCAGCAGGCGGCGACGCAAGAGGAGCAGGCGCGATCCAGTGGCGGCGGCGGCAGCGGCGGCCTGTTCAGCGCGGCCTGGGCCGCAGACACCGGCGCCACCGCCACCGCCGCCGCCTCCTCGGGTCAGATCCTGTCCTCCTGGGCGCGCGGCGGCGATGCCGGGTTCTCCGGATCCGAATCCGGATCCGGATCCATGACTACCATCACCGCTGGTGCGGAGACTGGATCCGGGATCCGGGTGGCGGCGCAGCCGTCTGACGCTGACGTGTGCTACCTGGCCAGCCTGCGGCTGCTGCGGCTGGCGGGCGTGGCGCTGCGGCAGCACCGCCTGGGCCGGCCCATCACCGTGCCCAGCGCGGCGGCGCTGGCCAGCTAGCCAGCTAGCCAGCTAGCCAGCTAGTGTGGGCGAGGGAGGGATGGGTGTGGTGGTGGGAGCGGTGGTGCATGCAACCGGGAGTAGGGAGTGGCGTGAGTGGGGTGAGCCGTAGTGATGATGAGCAATGGTGATGGCGGAGGGAAGCAATGGCGAGCGTGTGCGTGTGCGTGTGTGTGAGACGTGAGCACCTGGTGTCGCTTCGTGGTTGGTAGGTGGGTAGGTAGGTAGATGGGTGGGCGGCAGTGCGTGGCATTGCGCGACCGCTGCACCGGTGCATGGGCGGTGAGGGTACCATATGAACTACGGCAATGTGAAACACGGGTTGGGAACGCAGTCCCTGGCAGGGGGTGCCGCAGTCAAGTAGGCGCGGGTCAGGAGCCGAACGGGCGCAACCACGCGACGCCGTGTCACCGCGGTCACACAACAGCCCAGCAAACTGCTGGCTGGCATTTAGTGCGTGGACATTGGCGGTTGGTGAGCATTGAGCACATGAGCGCCGCCGTGGACGGAATAAAAGAGGGGCGGCCGCTCAGCCGCTTGCGTACCGTATGTGGCGAAGCACAATAAATTGATATCGTGCATACGGTACCTTACTCTTTTTCGCCGCGCCGGATGCCCGCCTTGTCTCGTATGGGAGGACCACCGTCATGCCTGTTCACCGCCCCGGATCAACTCAAGGATCAACTGACACGTTTTGGACCTGATTGGTCGCCCGCAGGCAGCCTGCGGATAATGGGCTGGCGGGATGCTTAGCTCATGGTGCGTTGGCAGGGGGGCAGCGGCTGCTGGGCGCCCTGTTGACAGTGTGGCCAGGTCCGCGGCGCGTCGCCAACGAAACTAGGCACTGACGTCGGTACAGTTGCAGCGCGTGTTCATGCCTATACGCCCCGAGAATTTGCTTGCTTGTATGGGTTACGGACATGCGGGTTCTGTGGGGGCGTGGGACACCCTCGGGGCGTCGCATTCTTGGGGTGGGCGGGCGGTTCATGAGGCGACCGAGCCATGGGATGAGCAGCCAATGAGCAGCGCAACGGGGCGGCCCGGCTGGGCTGAGACGGACGATAAGAGGCGGGCGGGCGGCCTTCCCAGCTAAGCGGACCTACACTCCGCTACAGCCGTAGCTTCCATCGGCCAGGTTTGAAGAGGCTGGCAGGCTGCAGCGGCCTCGTTTCGGGCCCGGGGCGGAAGTTTCCCCACAGCTGTAACACAGAAAACGTTCGGTAGCCGCGAGTACACCTCTGCCGCAGGCGGCACCCTACCCCTGCCACCTGTGCTAATGGGGCGGTGTAAATATGAAGGCCAGCCCGCACGATCTGCGACTGCTTTTGTCCTCGCATGCACTACAGTCTACACACGAAACCATACTGTTGCTGGCATAGGCTTATAGGGCCGCGGCGTACCTGTCTCGTCTCGCCTGTCTGTCGCAAGGCAACCCCACGCCCCCCTTCTCCCCGGTAGGCTGTGTAGGGCTGGCGCGGATGCTGAGTCATGGACATGCTTTAAATAGCATATGCGCAGTGCCCGGTAGTCAAGACGTCGAAGTCGCGGCTAGCAGGCAGTAGCGAAAGGGGGTGAGCTTGACATCTTGAGGTCATGCACGGTCATATCCTCCTACTCATCCAAGCAGTATGTGGCTGCTGTGATGAGTTTGGAGAGGAGACATGGCAATCGTGCGTAACTAGCATGGAAAGGCTTCCATGTGACTGCGGCTGTGGAGTGTGGCGCGTGTGGAGGGGTGGGCCGTTGGGGACGTGGGGTGGGGGCGGGGCGCACGGAGGAAGGGGACGCACGCGCGGGCAGGCAAGCTCCAGGGGCGTGGCCACGGGCGGACGGGCCCGCCGAGATAACTGCATGGTAGCGGGAGGTGCAGAGGTAGGACTACTTCATGTCATTCAACAGCAGGGGGGGTGCCAGATCGGCAGATCTCAACCCCGCGCTGCCAGGTTCGCCGGGCGGGCCGCGTGTCGTACCCGCATTGTCAACCGCGTCCAAAGCGAGCAAGCTGCAGCCGTTTAGGTGTTTGCAGGGTGACGTAGAGGCTGCATGAGGCTGCTGTTGAGGCTTGGCGGCTTAAGCAAACGGGGCGTATCGACGCATGGTCGTCGGGGCGCCGCTGCGGCGCCTAGAAACCACACATGGCCAAGCACACGGCGCCCGGCACCCGGGTGCCACTCCGGCACGTCCCTAGGGACTGGGTGAGTCCAAGCCCTACGACCACTGAAACGACATTATGTGATTGATGTAAAGGTCCCTGAGTGGTTTCTGGGCTCATATGCCAGCGAGGGCTGAAGTCGAAATACTAAATGCGGCGGTTTCCAGGACCCCATAGAATTCGGCCGAACCTATCTAAGTGTAATAGATAAGAGAATCCAAGTTGATGGCACTAGAGCCAGGACCCAAACAACGCCTATGTGAGATATTGGCTTTGGTCAACTTCGCGACTTGAGCCCCCTCCAGCGCGTTTTAGCCCTTGGGCGAACGTGAAGGGCCAGTAGTGATGTAAATAATGTACCTGCAAAAAGGCGGCGTCTAAATCATGCGGCAGGACATGCCCGTGGACAAACGAGCGTGTGGGTTTGGCTGGGAAAACGCTCCCCACACCTCGGACCTTCTCGGCCTAGATTGAAACTGGCCAGGCGTGTAGAGGGGTGGCAGGGACATGTCAAACGCCCTAGACCGAAGGGTCTAAGGCTGCAACCAGCGCCTCAAAGTTGCTGGACTCAGCCCCAAACGGGAGTGGCACCCGGGTGGCGGCCGTCCGGCACTCGGCCAGCCAAGATGAGACACAAGGATGGGGGGGCCAGATGTATTCCGCCGCAATAACGCCGCCGCTTCGAGCCATAATTCCTTGCAATATACATAACTTGTCACTGGAGGTTCCTGTTGATAGGATAGAGCGCATACACTTGTCGCCACTTTCTCAGTGGAAGCTGCTATCGACCAGGACGACCGCACCTGTATTTAAGGAGACTCATTGATGACGTAACTTGCACAGCAAGCGTACACAGGAAATATTACGACTTGTGCCTTGACTCGACCCCGAGACTTTCAGTCTCGTCGGGGCTTAAATACAAACTTGCCTACAAATATCTGGAAAGCCAACAGGGGCTGCGGACTTCTGCGCTAACACTTCGCCCACTCTCTGTTGACAGCAGAGACACAGCGAGCGCCGCTCGCGCTGTCCAGGATGTGGCAGTGGCTACACGAGCGTTGACACTTCGACCGCACTGCCACTTTCTGTAAGGGCACCAGGCTCGCAGCGCACGCGTGCGCTAGGTCGTCGTGAGAACTGTGCGCTACAAGGGCCCAGGGCTCTACCTGTCAGTTGTAGAGCCCTAGCAGCAGCATAACAACAGACTGCTTGCATGGAGGGAGAAATGCAGAAAGGTGAAGCGGAGCAGGGCCGTGACGATGAGGCAACAGCGCTGCGAGTCTCTGACCAAGGCGGAACAGCTAGCGCTGGGCCGGTCGATCTGCCTGCCGAATCGATCGAGGCTCAGCGGGCGCGTGAAGAAATTCTCAAGCATGGCACCAAGGCTGTGGCCGTGTCTTCCAACAAGCAGCTCACGTCCAAGTTCCGCGGCGTGTGCTGGAACAAGAAGAACAAGGTTGGTGGTGCAAAGATGGCGAGGATTACCAGCGGGGTTTCTTTAGGACCTTACGTACTGCGGCCGGCCGTGCTGGGGTTCGCATCTCTGAAGTCCACACTCGAACTTGTCGGGCTCTCGGCCCCCGGCTCCCGCCCATCTAAATCTGCATCGGCTAGAAGCTTACCCAGCATGCCTGCGTAACTGCTCTGCAGCGCTGGCAAGCCGCCATCAACAGCAGTGGCAAGTACCTGTACCTGGGTTCTTACGACACCGAGGCAGAGGCTGCTGCGGTGTTCGACCGGGCCGCAATCCGCATTCGCGGACCCAAGGTAGGCTGCTGAGACACATTCGGCAGGGCAGCATAGGGGTGGTGTCGAGAGGGCGGGGAGGGGCCATCGGCTCTGGTGCCATGCATGGGGTGGAACAGGGAGCTGTGGCGCAAGCTTCTGGCCAGTCGGACCGACTCTGTAGTTGTGCGTGGTGCGATCCGGGTGGTTCATTCCGGAAACCGGGCTGATGCGTGCCGGCGGGGGCGCTGCTACCGCTCCTGCGCGCACCAATCATCTCGTCCAGGTCGCATGCGCTGGTGGCCACAGCCTTCGACCTTTGCCGACCCGACCTCCTGCACTGCTTCATCTTGCTGACCGTAAACAACCCTTTACCACTCGCAGGCGCGCCTCAATTTCAACTACTCGGATTACGTGGACGCCTCCGGCAACCTAAAACCGGATCCAGCAATCGATGAGATGATCCAGGAGGCGGCGGCGCCCGCGAAACCACGGCGGCCGCGCGGTGGCGGCGCCGCCGGCGGGCGGGCAGCCGCGGCCGGCGCAGGCAGCGGCGCCTGCGACGACTCCACGCCGCGCCGTGGCGGCGGCGGGCGGCGGCGGCGCAGTGGCGGCTGCGGCGGCGCTGTCAGCGGGGGGGACGATGAGGACGAGGATTGGTCGGAGGGGCTCGACGATGCGCCGCCAGCGCGGCGGCAGCGCGGGCGCGCAGCAGGCGCCGCGGGCGGCGCCTTGGCTGCCGTCGGCGTGCTGGGTGGTGGTGGTGCCGGCGGGGATGGCGGGGCAGGGATGACAGCACTGGACCTGCAGGCCCTTATGCCGGATGACGGCCTCGGCGGCGGCGGCGGCGGTGGCCTGGGCGCTGCGCTAGGAGCGCTGGGCGGCGGCGGGCTGGGCGACGGGCTGGGCGGCGGCGGCGTCAAGCGGCGCAGCCTGATGGGGCGGGTGATGGGTGCTCGGGAGGAGGAGGCGCTCACAGCGCTGGCGGAGGTGGCGGAGGTGGCGGCAGCCGTCACCGGCGGCGGCGGCGCCGGCGGGCTGCGCGGCGCCAACGGCAACGGCGTCGCGGCGGCAGCCGCCGCCGCCAACCGGCTCGCGCAGCTGGGCGCGCTGGACCTGAGCGTGGGTGGCGGCGGCGGCAGCAGCGGCGGCGGCGGCGGTGGCCTGGCGGCGCGCGGAGCGCTGAGTGGCATCAGCGGCGGTGGCCTGGGCGGTGGCGCCGCCGCCGTCAGCAGCGGTATGATGGGTTCGCTGGAGGAGCTGCTGTCGTACGGCCGCGGCGACGGCGGCGGCGGCGGCCTGGGCGGGCTCGGCGGCGGCAACAGCGGGCTGCTGTCATCGAGCCTTGGGCTGGGCGGAAACAGCGGCAGCCTGCGAGGGCTCGTGGACGGCTTGGGGCTGGGCGGCGGCGGCGGCCTGGGCGGCGGCGGCGGCTTTGGCGGCGGCAACAGCGGGTTGCTGGGGGGCCGCGGCTCCGTCGGCCTGGGCGGGAAGGCCGGCGGCGGCGGTGGCGGCGGCTTCAGCGGCACCGGGCTCAGCGGCCTGATGGGCAGCCTCGGTGGCGGCGGCGGCCTTGGCGGCGGGGGCCTGAACGGGCACGGGCTGCTGGGGTCGCTGGAGGATCGGTCCCTGGCGGCGGCGCTGGCGGCGGCGGGCGGCGGCGGGGGCGACAGCGACCTTCGGGCGGCGCTGAGCCATGCAGACCAGGCATCCGCCGCCATTGCGCGGCTGCGTAACCGCGGCGGCGCAGTTGGTGGCGGCGGCGGAGGCGGCACCGACAGCTCGGCGGCGGCGCTGTTGCTGCAGCAGATCAACGGTGGCGGCGGCGGTGGCGGCGGCGGCATTGGCGCCTTTGGCGGCGGCGTCAGCGAGGATCTGGCGGAGCTCTTAGCCAGCGCCACGGGCGGCGGCGGCGGCCCGTTGGGGATGTTGCGAGCCGGCGGCGGCGGCGGCGGTGGCAACCGCCTGGGAGCACAGTTCGGGCGCGGCGGCCAGCAGTCGATGCTGAGCGGCGGCGGCGGCGGCGGCGGCGGCTTTGGGGGTGGTGGTGGCGGCGGCGGCGGCGGCTTTGGGGGTGGTGGCGGCGGCGGCGGCGGGGCCAGCGCCCTCCAGGCGGGGCTGATGGCGCAGCTGGGCAGCCTGGACGGCGGCGACGGCGGTGGTGGTGGGGTCAGGGGCGGCGGGCGGCTGAGCGGGCTGGGGATGGCGCTAGCAAGCAGCAACGGCGCCTTGGCCGGGCGGCAGCTTGCCATGCTGCTGCAGCCTGACCCGGACGCAGATACGGACGCCATGAATGACGTGGCCTCTGCCCTGGGGTTATCGCTTGGCGGCGGCGGCGGTGGCGGCGGCAACGGCGGCGGATTTAACTCGGCGCTCTTCGCCGACCTCAGCGGCAGTCTCGCCAGCCTGGCAAGCGGCATCCGGAAGGTGCCAGCGCTGCAGACCGGCCTGCCCTCTCTCATGGCGCCTGCAGCTGGCGGCGGCGGCGCCGGCGACAACGGCCTGGGCCTGGGCCTGGGTCTGGCGGCCACCGCCGCGGCCGCCCGGGGTGGCGCCGCCGTCAAGCCCGAGCTGGCCACAGAAGCGGCCGGCGCTGGTGGTGGCGGCGGCGCTGGTGGCGGCGGCGGCGGCGGCTACTCGCTGGCGGCGCTGGCGAAGGCGCTGCCGCCTGGGTGCCAGTTGGAGGCGGTGGTGCAGAGCGGCGGCCTGGTCCACGTGATGGGCGTGGTGTACACGCTGCCGCCTTCAGCCGGCGGCGGCGGCGGCAGCGGCGGCGGCGTGCGCGCCGCCGTGTGGAACGGCCGCGTGGGGCGCTTCACTGAGCTGGGCACCTTTCCCAGCCTGGACGCGGCGCGTGCGGCCTGCCAGGCGCCGCTGGCGGTGCTGCTGGACGCCGAGCTGGCGTACGGCCCGCCGCCGAGCGGCAGCGGTGGCGGTGGCGGCGGCGGCGGTGGCGCTGGTGGTGATGTGGGTTTCGGCGGCGGCAGTGGCAGCGGCGGCGGCGGCGGCAGCGGTTTTCGGTTGAAGATGGAGGGCGGCCGCAACGGCAACGGCCTGGCAGGTAGCAACGCCGTTCTGATGCTGGGCGCCAACGACCGGGACCGCGAGATCCAGGGCCGCAACGACCTGGATCTGGATCTGGCGGGTACGGCAACAGGGGGCGCGGCGGCATACGGCGGCATCCCTCGGTCTGGCGCAAGCCGGCTATCGGCGGGCGTGACCTTAGACCTGGCGGCGCCGCCGCATGACGAAGGCCTGGGCCTGGGCCTTGGCGGCGGTGGCGGCGGGCGCTGGGGCGGCGCAAGCGGGCGGCTGAGCGCGCTGAGCGGCTTCAGCAGCCTCAGCGGGTTGAGCGGCTACCTGGCGGGCGCAACGCAGCCCGACCCGCTGCCGTCGGGTCAGCAAGGTGGCGGCGGCGGCGGCGGCGGCAGGACTGCGTCGGCTCGGAGCGGCGACACCGGCAGTGCTGCTGGCGGCGGTGGCGGCGGCAGGGCTGGTGCGTCACGCAACAGTGGCTCCAGTGGAGCCGCCGCTGCTGCCGCGGCGGCAGCTGCGGCGGCCGCCGCGGCGCAGCGGGTCAGCGGCGGCGCCCGCGGTGGCGGCGGCGGTGGCGGCGGTGGCGGCGGGGGGCTGGACGACACGGTGGGCGAGAGCGGCGACAACGCGGGGCTGCTGGACCGCCGGGGACTGGTGAGTGCGGGCGGGGGTGCTGCATGCTCGCCGCTGTTGTTTGCCACCCCCTAGCTCCCAGCCAGCAGCACCGCCCCTCACACAACCTCTTTTTCTCTCATTCGCTGCGCCACCTGCACCATGTCCCCCAACCACAGGCCGGAGCCAACGCACCCACCAGCAGCGGCGGCGGCGGCGCCGCCGCTACCCAAAGCCGTGGCAGCGGCGGCGGCGCGGGTGGAGGCGGAGGCCGCCGCGAGCCGCCGGCCGTTCACGTGGAGGCAGACCCGCTGCCTGACGCCGACGGTGACGACGGCGACGGCGGCATCGGCAATGCCCGCCTGCTGGCGGCGGCGCTGCAAAGCAGCGGCGGCGGCGCCGGCGGCGGCATGTCGAGGCTGCTCGGAGGCAACGGCGGCGGCGGCGGAAGGGGCGGTGGCGGCGGCGGCTTCCTGGCGCTGACGGAGCTGTCCACGGTGGACGTGCAGGAGGCGTTGCAGCTCATCTTCAACCAGCAGGCGGCGCAGCTGTCGTCTGGTGGGCAGCAGCAGCAGCAGCAGCGGCAGCAGCACCAGCACCAGCAGTAGCAGCACCCGCAGTGCCGGTAGCTTGCTGGTTCCGCATCCTCTGCCGCCACGCGCGCTTTCGCTCAGTCTCCGGCTGCAACATGCCATCAAGTGGAAACGTGGACAGTTGCTTCCCGGCCCACCTAAATGCAATGAGTACTCGAAGTAGGGGGATGGGGCGCTTGCTTGGGGGCGGGTGCGGTTGTTGCGTGACGTGGGGGAAGCACGATACTGCGCACAAACACACATACACGTGCTGGGCAATGCAACAGGGGTGATTGCTTACGGCATTCTTTCAGGAGGCCGCAAGTGAGCGCGAGCTGCCTGCCCCATTCACACAGCTCAAGAACCTGATGTTGAGGGAATGCGCTTGCATCGGCATCGGGGGGTGTCATCTCTGGGGTTTGGGAGCTTGTCGGGTTGCGGCTCAAGCCGTGTCCAGGAAAGGTTCTGAGAGCTTTTGTGAGGCTCGCGTCAAAATGGCCGATGTACATATGATATGACTCCCAAGATGCAAACTCCAAGCGCAGTGTGCGGCTCTTAATGAAGTCGCACGGAGATGGGAGCCTTCTGTCCGCTAATTACGGACGGCGACACGCATGTGAGCCATGTGGCATACAAGCATTGCTCAGATGAAAAGGACGGGGGTGCATTGACAAGGATGCACGAGAGGAAACAACCTTGAACCATGCCCGGAGTCACGGAGCGCGCCGTGCGCGCCCCGGCTCGCGCCGTGCTGGTCAGGTGGTCTAACTTGCCGCTCCGGGTTCAAGGGGTCTTACTACTTACTACAAGTGGCAAGGTATGGTTGGATTGCCGTCTGTTGCCCAGCCAACGGACCCCCCGCACACACACACAGATGCAGAGCCATGCAAGGACGGGCACAATGGACAGGACGCAATAGCAGGACAGCGACGGGTGCGGACCGCATTGCGGTTCCCCACACCCGTCAGGAACCGGCGGCCGCACAGGGAGGCAGCGCCGGCCGGGTGGGGGTTACGTGCATGCAAGCAAGGTGAGGGAATGCAAACCCCAGGATCGGCCGGATACCGGTGTCATCATCTCCGGGGGGGGTGAGAGGGTTGGGGGGCTGGCCGGCGCACACGCTCGCAAGTACTCCCTTTGGTTGTTTGTGGGTGTGCGGCCGGCCAGGCGTGCCGCCGCGGGGGCGGCGGCGCGTAGACACAGCGTGCCGCCGCGGGGGCGACGGCGCGTAGACACAGTGTGCCGCCGCGGGGGCGACGGCGCGTAGACACAGCGTGCCGCCGCGGGGCGACGGCGCGTAGACACAGCGTGCCGCCGCGGGGGCGACGGCGCGCAGACACAGCGGGCCGCCGCGGGGGCGACGGCGCGTAGACACAGGGTGCCGCCGCGAGGGCGACGGCGCGTAGCCCAGCCTGCCGCCGCGGGGGCGGCAGCACCAACCGGTGAGCGCGTCCACGGTGGCGGCAGCACGCAGGCGTAGAGCACCGCCGCAGGGGGCGGCCGTGGGGCGGCAGCGCGGCGGCCAAGGAAGCGGCCGCAGGGGGGGGCCGCGGAAGCACTAAACACACAAGCTGCGGAAAGAAACATCTGACACGGCTGGACGCTGAATGCTGCATAAGCTGTCCCAGGCGCTGCATAAATAAAACACCAACAATTCACCAATAATGCGACTGCTGGAGTTCCATGGGCGGAGCCGTGCTGTCAAAAGCGCGGTGCCCAGCCAGGTATTGGCGGGTCAGGCCGACTAGGTCAGCGTAGTCGGGCTGCCGCCGCTGGATGTAATAGGCCTCCGGCGTACACTGGAGCATACGGGACAAGTCCCGCAGCAGGCGGGGCCGCCGGTAGCCCATGCGGCCGAGGGCGTTGATGAGGTTGGCGGTCTCATATACAAAGAGGTCCACCTCGGTGACGACGCGGCGCAGCCGATGGAACTGGCCCGTAAAAATGTTGCGTTTGCTGGCGTCGTTGACGTTGCTGTCCGTTCCAATAAACCGGGACAGCCGGACGCCATTGAAGACCGGCTGTACACGCTTGTCGTACAGGCGAGTCGTGATACGCGCGTGGCCGGTGGGGGTGGTGCGGAGGATGAGTAGGATGTCAAGGAAGGGCATGGCGTCCGCGTCGGCTGGCAGCTGTGCTTGCAGGTGCGGGTGGGCCTGCGCCTCCACCTGCAGGGAGGTGGGGTATAGGCCGTGGAGGCCATGGAGGCGCTGATCCACGCTAAGGAGCCGGGTGATGAAGGGGTTGTTGAGGGCGAGCAGGTCGTCCAGGTACCGCTTGGTAAGGCCGAAGGCACGGAGCACGCGTTTGCGCGGCGCGGTGTTGGCGGGCTGGGTCATGAAGCGGTACTCGTACCAAGCCAGGAAGAGGTTGGCAATGAAGGGGGCGGCCGAGATGCCCATGGGGATGCCGCACGTCTGTCGTACGAGCGCGAAGTCGCCAAAACGCACGAAGGTGCAGCTGACCAGACTGCGGAAGAGCGCCAGGAACTGTGCTGCAGTGAAAGT
The DNA here is from genome assembly GCA_016834595.1 of Chlamydomonas schloesseri. NCBI lineage: Eukaryota > Viridiplantae > Chlorophyta > Chlorophyceae > Chlamydomonadales > Chlamydomonadaceae > Chlamydomonas > Chlamydomonas schloesseri. The sequence continues at coordinate 290,418 of JAEHOD010000097.1, forward strand.
GTGGACGGCGACGTCACTGAGGGGGTCGCGCCGGTAGGGATGAGCGGTCTGGGCTTCCTCGGCGTCAAGCAGGGTGGCGTCGTACTTGTAGCGGCCGCCGGGCATCTTAGGGGGAGTCACGGTGACGGCGATGGCGGTGCGTTGTGCGTGCGCCAGAGTGGCGGTCACCAAGGATTCCATGGTGGCGGCCAGGTCGGCGTGGGGGATGTTGGTATAGAGGCGTGCGAAATCGAAGGCTTGGGGCGCGGATACCGCAGGCCTCTTTAGCTGCTGAGCATTGAAGGCGTAGACGGAGTCCATGACGGCGCCGGAGTGGAGGCAGAACCACGGATCGGTGTCCGTGTGCTCCCGCCACATGGCGCGAAAGGCGTCCGCAAGCGTGCGCAGGCTGGCCGTGACGACGTCGCTGACGGCGGTGACAGGGCACGCGTGGGAGCAGGCCAGGAAGCGCAGGCCAGGTGGGGTCTTGTGCATCTTCATGGTGATGGCGTAGTAGGCGGCGTCTTTGGTAACATCATATCGCAGCTGGGAGATGCCGGCGTGAGCCAGTGCGGCGTTCTGCTGGGCCAGGAATTGGTGCATATGCTCCGGGGTAGTAGCGGTGTAGTACTGGTGAGGGGCGGCGGGTGGAGGGGCCGGAGGAGCCGGTTGGACCGGGGGAGGCGGCGGGGGAGGCGGGGGGGAGGGGGCGGCGGAAGGGCCGGGTTGGCGGGGGCGGGGGCGAGGGATGCGAGGGGCGGCACCGGGAGCGGGGCCGGCGGCGGCGGAGTGGCCATGGCACCGGCGGCGGCGGGGGCGGGGGCGGCGGTGGTGGCAATGGCGGTGGCATGGGCGGAGCGGCGGGCCGCAAGTGGGCTGCGGCGGGCGAGGGTGGGGGGCGTCGGGAGAGGACTGGCCGGTGGCGGTGCGGTCGGTGCTGGCGACGTCGGGGGGCGCGCGGACCTGCTGGCGAGCTGTGGACGGAGCAAAGGCGGGGGTGGTGGTGGCTGCGGGGGCGGGGGCGTTGGCGGAGCCGCGGGCCGTGAGCATGCTGCGGCGTGCCATAAGGGTGGCATGACTGGCGAGGGCGGGGCCGCCGGATGAGGCCAGGCCGGTGGCGGTGCGGTCCGCGCGAGCAACGTCATGGCCGGTGGGAGTGCGGGAGGTGGCGCGGCCGGCAGCGGTGCGAGGTGGCGGGGGCGTGGCGCCGGCGGCTGGGGCGGCGTCGGGGCCCGGGCTGGCGAGCGCGGCGGAGGGGGGTCGCAGGGGCGGCGGGGATAAGCCGTGGAGTGACGCATCGACGGCGCCAGGGCGTGCAGCAGCGGCGGGCTCGTGCGCGGGCGCAGGCCGGCGGGGGTCACGTGGGGCGCGCGGGGCGGGCGGCGGCAGGGGCAGGGGGGGTGGGGGCGAAGGCGGCCAGAAGGGAGACGTCGGTGGGGCGGGCGGCAGCGTGGGGTGGCGGGGGCGGGGCGCTGCGGGCGACCGGAGGGGAGGCGGCGGCGGGGTGGGCGTCGGCGTCGGCGTGGGCGGGCGGGGGCAGGGGGAGGAGAGCGGCCGGAGGGGAGAAGGCGGCGGGGTGAATGGCGGCGGGTGGAGTGGCGGCGGGGGCTGGCGGGGGCTGGGCGCTGGGGGCGGCGGCGGCGTGAGGAGTTGGGGGCGGAGGGCGCAGGACGTCAGGAGGGACGAAGGCGGTGGGCAGGGCTGGGGCCGGGGGAGGCGGGCCGAGGGCGGTGGGAGGGGGCTGTACGGCGGGGCCGGCGGGGCGGGGTGGCACGGGCGCGGGCAGTGTGGTGGCGGAGGCAGCGGGCGCCAGGGAGCCGGCGGCTGGGGCGGCGCCGGGGGCCGGGCCGGCGAGCGCGGCGTAGGGGGGGCCGCAGGTGGGGCGGAAGGAGGACGTGGAGTGGCGCGTCGAGGGTGCCGGGGCGCGCAGCAGCGGCGGGCGCGTGCGCGGGCGCAGGCCGGCGGGGGTCACGTGGGGCGCGCGGGGCGGGCGGCGGCAGGGGCAGGGGGGTGGGGGCGAGGGCGGCCAGAAGGGAGACGTCGGTGGGGCGGGCGGCAGCGTGGGGTGGCGGGGGCGGGGCGCTGCGGGGGACTGGAAGGGAGAAGGCGGCGGGGTGGGCGGCGGCGTGGGCGGGCGGGGGTTGGGCGTGGAGGGCGGCTTGAGGGAAGGGGGCGGCGTGGTGGGCGGTGGCGGGGGCGGGCGGGGGCGGGCTGTGGCGGGCGGCGCGAGGGAAGGGGGCGGCGGCGGCATGGGCGGTGGCGTGGGTGGGTGGGGGCAGGGGAAGGGGAGCGGCTAGAAGGGGAGAGGCGGCGGAGGGGCCGGCGGCGTGGGGTGGCGGCGGCAGGGGGGCGCTGGCGACAGGAGGGGAGGCGGCGGCATTGGCGGCGGTGGTGGCGACGGCGGCGGCGGCACGGATGGCGGAGTGGCCAGGCGGCGCCAATGGCGGCTGAGGGGGTGGAGAGGCGGGAGGTGGGGGCGGGGGAGGGGGAGGGGGCGGCGGGGGGTGGGGCGGGCGGCGGTGGTGGAGGCGGCGGGATCCCCAGATCGTGCAGGCACGCGCGGATGTAGAACTGTTTGCACACGACTTGGAGGGTGGACGCGCTCTTGTCCGTGAGGGTGAAGACGAAGTGCTCGTGGTACTGGGCCAGGGCGCGACGGTCCGCGGAAGTGAAGATGGATTGGCTCCACGGAAACTCGTACTGGGGGTTGCGGGCGTCCATGCGCTTGCGAATCTGTATGGCAAATGTGTGGGCCCAGTCGTTCATGGCGCCATGTGCAAGGCCAGCGTGGCGTTCCTGGTGGCGCGCGTAGATGAGGGCGTGTGTGAGCACTGCGGCTTCCACCGCAGGTACCGGTGGCGCCGGCCGGTGCACCCGGTGGTGCCTGCCCTTGTAGAAGAAGCGGTCGAGCAGCGACTGCGAGACGAGGCCGACCGGGTTGGTGGTGGCGACGTGCCCGCCCAGGCCCGCGTGGCAGAGCTGTGGGTAGCGGGAGCACTGGCACGGCTCGGACAGGATGCGATGGCAGTCCGCGGCGGTGAGGGTGCGGGCCAGGGCTGGGTAGTTGCAGAACCGTTGCTGTACGGTGTGGCCCTTGGTGTAGCGGAGTGGCGGGCTGGGGAAATTGATGAAGGGGCGAGCAGCGACCATGGGGCCAGAGTCGAGCGTGGCATAGACGGCGCTGGTGGGGAGGTAGTGGCGGAGGGAGTCGGGCAGCCAAAGCTTGCGCGTGAAGTCGGGGATGGGCGTGTCGGCACGGCGGCGGTACAGCTCCTGTCCGATGGTTGCACACGCCCATGTGGTGAAGTCAGCACGGAGCTGCAGTGCGGCTGGCGTGAAGTACGTGAGGTAGGACTGGAGCTGCTGCAGCGTGGCGGGCCGGAAGTGGGTGAGATGGCCGGCGGGGAGCTGGCGGCCGGGCTGGTACGGGTCGTGGGGTGTCGGCCGCGCCCACAGGCGTTGCAGCGCTTGCAGGCGGCGGCGGGCGTCACGCGGGCAATGTCGCGCATGTCCGTAACAAGCCGTCTGCTTACGGCACAGCGTGTCCACCATCACCGCATCATCATTGTACCGCCGCCACAGTGCGACAGTGCGCCCAGTCTTAGCCGCATCAATACTATCTCATGCCGTTCGCTGTACCTGCGTGCGTAGAACCTGACTGGCTCGGCCACTTGCTTCTGGCCACCACACCCGGTAGTGCGGCTGTCGCTTTTGTTCGGCACACACCCAATGCGGACCCTGTCCAAAGCAGCCCGCCAAGCCTCAATTTTCGCGTGTGTTACCGAACACGCGGGTCGCAAATGACCGTTGATGAAGTCATGCGTTCGCCAATCGCCAGGGCGCTGCTCATGTCTTTAACGCACCATACATGCTCCGCTCCGGTGCCCCACATTCCTGCACAGTTTTGACGCCGGCGCTTGTGCAGCAAGGGCCAAAGGGACCGTGCCTATACTTTTGTCAAGTCGGGGGAGGCGGAGCATTTGGTTTGGGTCAGGAGCATGGCGGGAGCAGAACAGGCGGTTGGTTGGCGTGCCCCGGTCCCGGAGGGCCGGGCCACCCATACGTTTCAGTAGAGGGGGTCTTTGTTGAGTTAACGAATCTAGCATCTCAGCCTCCGCCGACGCCATTACAGCTTCACATATGCGTTCAGCTACCACAAACCATTGCTCGCCTGGGAAATAGGGCACCAGCGACTGAGAACGACTTGCGCGCGGAGTCTGAATGTATATGGAAAATTTCTTCAATACATTATTTGCAACACGCTTTATTATTGACACAATCGCGTAGGGTTAATAATGACTTTGCAACGGACCTGGCCAACACATGCAGCGCTGCAAAGTTTGCCTTATTTATATGATAGAATGATACTTTTGCATGCAGCAGAGATACAGAGATTCAGCTATGGTGCAGAGCAAAGGAAGAACGACCGACGGGCCGAGTCTGGGAACCTGCGCAGGGGTCCTGCCAAGCACGAATGCTTCACTTAAATGCAGTCATTAGCTGTATGCGACACATGGAAACCCGCCCGATAGACACCCCAGCGGCATACTCGGAATCCGGACCGCACTCTTGCGGCGTTGCCCTCAGCGCTGCTCGAGGCCGCCTCCCTCTGCTCCTCCCTCCCTCCGCGCCTCCCCCCCCCCTCGCCCTCCGTGCTAGTCCGTGCCCCGCGCCCCCGCCCCTGCCCATTTCCCCCCAGGTATGGCATCCCCCACAGCGTTACCTGGCGGCCGACAACAAAAGGCCGCGCCGTGTGCCTGGCAGGGGTGCCCCTAGCTGCCCCTAGTGCTTGCCACGGTGCCTCCCGCCCCCCCCGGCCTGCTTCCCATCCAGCCCGCTTCCAGCCCGCGCCTCCATGGGCTCCCTCTCATAATGGCTCTCAATAAAGGGGCACGCCCTATGACCGCCGGGGCGGCCGCTAGTGTTGGCGTGCCCCGGTCCCGCAGGGCCGGGCCACCCATACGTTTCAGTAGAGGGGGTCATCGTTGGCGTGACCAAACGCCCCTATTTTCCCCCGCCGACGCCCGTAGCCCGTTGCATAGCTGATTTGCTCTGCCGAACCAGTGTACACAAGAGGAGAAGAGCCCCAGCGACCGAGAACGACTTGCGCACGGAGTTTGTTTGTATCTGACATACTTATTATATGAATTGTTTTCGGCGTGATATTTTTATGATACAACCGCGCAGGCTGCAAAGTGACTTGGCCATGGATCTGGCGCAAACATGCAGCGCAGCAAAGTTTGCCCTTGTTATTGGATAGAAAGATACTGTAGTAAGCGATAGAGATACCATAATCGAGCTATGATGCCGAATAGACGAAAAACGACTGACGGGCCGAGTCTGGGAGCTCGGCCGCGGCATGTCCGGGCGAACTTGCTCGATGAAATCGCATTCATTTGCTACATGCAACACGTGGAAACCTTCCTGAGTTATCGGACCCCGGGCCGCAAAATGCGGCTGCCATGCGAGCAAGCACGTTGAGTTATTAAGTAGCGAGGACGCAACGTCGGCGTAAACCCTGAGCGCCGCTGCTATATAGCGCGGACACATTTTCTTGAAACGCTGCCGGGCTGCTCTTAATAGAGCTGTCCACGCGGCGTCGCAAATCAGAATTTGGTCCTGAGTCGCTCCAGTTCCTGTGTCCAAAGTCGCTCCGTTGTGTCTGATCCGTTATCGCCTGCAGTGTTACTCCCTGGTGCTCCAAAGCCCGGTCAGCGCCACAGGGTGTTGGTGTTGGGGTGTGTCCTGTCGTGCGGCACGTGGCTTGCGGCGCTAGGCTTGCTTGCGCTGCCTCTCCAAGCCGCTTCGTGTCAGTGTTGGGGGTGTGACAAGTCGTGCAGCGCTTTGCTATCGGGATGGAGCTGAGCTGTGCTTGTAGTTGTGGTGCCAGGCGGACGCTGGGTTCCTCGCTTGTGCTAGGATACCGGTGCCGTGTTTGGCCTGGCACCCTTGCCGCTTCTCTTGCTGTTGGGGCACCAGGTCAGAGCCATGCGGTGTCGGTGTTTGGGTTGTGTCCTTGCGTGCAGCGTCAGGCTGCCGTGTGCTGTGGCTCTGAGTCCTTCCTTTGGTGCGCTCTTGTGTTGTTGGCTCGCCCGGCGTGGCCTTGTGCCAGCTCAGAGTGTTGCTCCTCTGCAGTGTAATGTGTTACAGCCCGCGCTCACATCACGTCATCGGCTCCTCACAGTCCCTGTCCCCTGGTCAGCCGTACGCCTCTGTTTCAGTCTGCGACGTGCATCACGGACTGACTTCGTCAGCCTTAGCCACTAAAATTGGGGCACGCCCCATGACCGCCAGGGCGGCCGCTAGTCCTACAAGATGTACTGATGTGGACTGAGGCCTCCGGAGGGTGGGAAAGATGCGTGGGCGGCGCATCTTGGGGACCGGGTCTGGTCCGGCATCTAGTCCGCCGGCGCATCTTGTGCCCCACGCACACGCATCTTGACTGTCTGGGCCGACCCCACCGGCGTATCTGAGTTGCGCCGCCCACGCATCTTGAGTACGTGGGCCGACCCCGCCGCTGCATCTCGGGCCCCCTGCACACGCATCTTAGGTACGTGGGCCGACCCCGCCGCTGCATCTTGGGATCGCTTTGTGCCATCCCTGCTGTCCATCCCTGGCACCCTGCCGAGAGCCATACCCACCCGCCCGGTTGCGTCTCCAAGTGAAGCGTGATTACAGCGAAGCCGGTTGCTGGTGTCCACGATCGGTGCCGTGACCTGGGTTGGGTATGCAGGTACTAGGTGTGCCTGTGCCAGTCGCATGTGTGTGCAGCCAGTCCACCATAATATATTTCTATTGATGCCTGGCTATGTAACACGCCTACTCAAGCATAGCTCCTTTATGGCGGTCCCTCGGTTGCGTGTTTGTCTATTTTCGGGCAGCTATAGAGTAGCACGGTGGCGAATGAACATCTGCTTTCCCACCGGTATCTTTGGCTAACATTGCTTGGCCCTGAAGAGGGCAGAATAGCTAAGATGCTGAAGCAGCCCCAGCGAACCATTGGTTCGCAGGCAGCTTTTAGCTCCCCGCTCCCCAGGACTTTATTGTAAATCATCAACTTAACCAGATCCTGCCAACTAGACCCTTGGGGAGCGCAGCCCTGATGATTTCGCAATTGGTCAATGTTGTGTCTTGTGTGATAGCTGCAGGCTCCAGGCACTGATGCATGCAAAGCTACACATTTGCCCATATGGTATAGACATCGAGGTGCAGCGGAACAAGAGAAATCGGGTGCCTGGTACGGGCGTGTCGCACAAGCACGCGAATGACCTGTGGGGGCGGGGCGCCGGCTGATCTGGAGGGCTGTGCGCATGCATCGTAGGTGCTGGGGGCGGGTCTGCTGGCGCATCTGTGACCCTCGGCGCGCGCATCTTGACTAAAGGGGCGGGGCCGCCGGCGCATCTTCCAATCCCCGCCGGCGCATCTCAGGTGCGGGGGGCGACCCCGCGCGCGCATCTCAGGTGCGGGGGGCGACCCCGCGCGCGCATCTCAGGTGCGGGGGGCGACCCCGCCCATCCACCTAAGATACCCCGGCAGCCCCCGCGCGCGCATCTGTAGGACCAGAGGCCCGGCGCACTTTTTCGGATTTCCCACCCTCCTAGGCCTCACACGGACCGATTTCGTCATCCCCTTATTGAACATAGTCTTTTATTGGTATGCTCTAGATGTATACATAGTTTGGGGCATATCGGCACAGGGAGCATGAAGTTTGTGGTGACCAGCAACAATTCGGAGCATGCTCCCTGTGGAGCACCAGCAAACTTTCTAGCTCACGAGCGAGGGAGTCGATTTCGGCAAGCGAGCTGTCGTGCACCAGCTAAATGCTTAAAAAGGTATACAAGGCAAGAAAGTATACGCACTAATTAAATTGTGGCTGTTTGGTGCACGACTGGACGAAGTGCGAGTTGTCTGTCGCAAGGGACGTCGCGCCGAGTTGGATCGCGTATTGCCGCGCGAGCCCTATTGCTTCTAATATTTAGCTTGATATAGACGAGCACTTGCTCGGCACAACGGTCGGCTCTAGACGTTTTCTTGACCGCGTTTTCTCATAACTGCGGGGTCGCTCGGTGGGACCGTGCCAAAACGCGCCCTGAGATAAGTGTATTCTCTTGTAGGCTTTCTTACACTGCTTCTAAAAGTACAACCAGTTTTCTCTAAGTCACTCGCAAACAATTTTGCACCGCATTTAGGGTCGTCGGCCTACAATGACGGATGCATGCCACACAGTACTGTTTCCTTTTCGCGCGGAATCATATTTTTTATTTCTACAGTTCATTACCAACCCAAAAACTCGCGACGTGCGGCCATTCGGTGTGAGCTCACAGAGGATCAGGAGGTATTGCCCATTACTTCTGCTGCTGCTGTAAGGGCGTAATCGCGTAAGTGCGGTGGGTCAATGGTCAGCAATGCATTATTGCCGCCCTTACTTCTCTCGCCCTGGTCGGCCGCCCGCACTTACTTCAATTTCAGTTCGAACACGTGCACTACGTCTAAATTTGCGTTAGGGAACGCTACTGCGAATCTGCGTGCGGCTGCTGGTTCTGGACCACCCATCATGCCAGCCACTTGTATGGCTTGATTGAAAGCGCGCACATTGGTCTGATCATGGGCATCTTCGATGTGCTGTGGTATGTTAACCTCACAGGTTCGCTCTTTCTCGCGCGCCAGCAATCAAATCCTACCTACAACTCCTACAACTTTTGCTGGCCACGAAGCGTGCTGTTTTGCTGAACGTGCTGTTTTACTGAGATGAAGCGCCCGGCTCGGGCTCAAGCTGGGCGGCGACGAACCCTGGGATTCCTCATCCTCGCCTTTGTGCTACATTGTCAAGTCTTGGCAGGTATTCCTGCTGCTAGCTAACGGAGTATGCCATCAGCATTCGCCAATATATGTTGCGCGCAGACGCGGCCCCAGCGTCCCAGTCTGCGACACCAAAAGCCACACGAACACCAAAGCCAGCGAAGCCTGCCAAGCGCACTCACTCGCCCAAACCCAAGCCGACCATAGTTGCACAAATCACCCTCCAGGTGAGACAACTGACGCGGTATATCCATGATTTGTGTTTTGCATGATAGCAAATTGCCATTAACATGTGCTACTCATCACAGGGCACATTGTCATTTATCACGTTTGATGACTCCAGCAGGCTTTGGTTGTTAGACACTTCACCATTTGATCAAGGTCGCATTTACCAGTTGCCATCACAGCCACACGATGTGTCTGGCACACCAGTCAACGCTGGGAGCTTCTTGTCACTTGTGGGTCCATGGGTGTCTTGCTGTGTCCTGTGGTCAGTGTAACATGTATGTGCAAGCACAGGATTGCATTCCCTCTGCAAGCAATGTTGCCACATGCAGTGGTATATCAGCAGCCACTTTGAGGTTTGTTGTGTTTGTCTGTGTAAGCAATCAGGGGTTGGTTCTATTACAGTTGTTTTATGCTTGCAGAAAAACATCACCACTTTATTCTGACAGCAATAGAACACTCAGGGTAAGTTCTTCCAGTGAGCCAGGCACACACTGTGTCTGCTGAACTGTGTCTGCTGAACTCCTGCACTTTGCTTTGCAGATGCTTGTGATGGCCATAAGTATGTGTGGCAATCACACTGTTAACACCACTGACATATACAATGCCTGGTGGGAAGCTGGCGGCCATGCTGATCGGATGCGACAGTGCAGCTATGGCAAGGTCGTGTATGAGCAGAACAGCTTCCTGGTAAGATATGTACGCCAACGCGGCCGTGTGCGAAGTGCATGATGATCTGCTCTGTTGTAATTGTATCAGGTTCAGCAAATTGCTGCTGGTGCAGCTGGTGTGACCTGCGGTCAGTGCCGTGCACCATTTAATGTAATGGATAATGCACTACCTATTGCGCGGAATCTTCTTGGCGACAGCAGTAAGTACCCAGCCCTTCTTCCTCTTTTGAACTCATACATACTGTCTTAATTGCAGAGATGAGCATGTTTGACAGCTTTATGGTAATCTATCCGGAGGCAACTAATTGCCCATGGCATGGGTTAGCGACAACCCCTGGTAACCGCGTCTGGATTCTTGGAAAGGTATGGTGGTCTGGTGGCAGCAGGCTGTTAACAGCAGCAGTAACGAAATTGCTCTTGCAGGCATACCGGACAAATCCAGGTGTCGTCATGCAAGAAGTGTTACACAGTGAGCATGTTGTGCTATACCTCTTGTTAGCTCGTTAACATCAATGTTTATATGTGTGCTATGCGTTGAGTTGTAACGTTGTGATAATGTAAACATAATATATCACTGCTTCAACATAATACCACTGCCACTTGATCCATGACATGTACAGACTTTGGGCTGAATCATGGCTATGGCAATGCACCCGAAGCTAGGCTAAATGGAGAGGTGAGATTAGTGAGATGCATGGAAGCACTGAGATCACCCTAATCTTATTTGATATTTGCATGCATGCAGTATGGAGACTGCAGCACCTGCATGGGATGTGGTGGCAATGTATGCCCCTCAGCGCCAGAGTTGTACAAACTTGGCTGGGCGTCTCCTGTTGCCGAGCTCAGCGCCGAAAATTTAATGGAAGATGCAATATTCCGTACTTACATGCTCCCAGCCACTCACGCGTCTCCCAAAAACATGATACGGATCAAACCCGACTGGCTTGGTGCGTCTTACAAAAAGTAAGCAATCACTGCACTGTGCTATATTTGCTTGCGCAATGATCTGTCGCATTCCACTATCAGGAACCTGTACATTGCATTTCGCCAGAGGGGTGGTGGTGATTTGAATCTGAAAGCCGACTTGAACAACAAGGTTGGAAGCTTAGTGGCTCTTCCTGGTGGACGCTGTGCAAGCCGAAACATCTATCTTTCTTGCAGGTACATGTGCATTTGGTGAACGTTCCATCAGACAACAAGGATATGACAGAATCGCCATTCCACTATCATTCCATTTCACCATTAAGTCCATGGCTGTATGAGGTGGCGCGTCTCCGCATAGACATTGGCGGTGAGCTAGGCTTTTGCCTGGCTGGTGTCCTCTGTGTTTCACAGTTGTCATCAATACTCCAGGGATAAGCGGCACCAACATTGAAGTGCATATCTGCCGCTACCGTAATTTTATGAATGAATGCCGCATGGCACCCAGTCCTAGTGGTGTGTAACTGTGCACCTGCTGGTCTGAATCCCTTCTGAAACTTGCTATTCTCTGCAGGCTGTCAAAAGACGGTTACATACAGCTACCCAGAAGCTAGTAACCCCCGGGGCGCCTTCAAATGCGCCAGTGACTGTGAATGCACTGGCCTGCGCATTTGTACCTCTTACGGTTTTTGTGATGTTAATCCTTCCAGCCCCCCTCCTCCGCTGTCTCCTCCTCCTCCTCCTAGACCTCCTCCACCAAGTCCTCCTCCCCCGAGCCCTCCATCGCCGAGTCCACTATGGCCCCCCCCCTCCCAGCCCCCCTCCCCCCCCTCCCAGCCCCCCTCCCCCCCCTCCCAGCCCCCCTCCCCCCCCTCCCAGCCCCCCTCCCCCCCCTCCCCCCCCTCCCAGCCCCCCTTCCCCCCCTCCTAGCCCTCCTCCCTCCCCTCCTCCACGACCGCCACCACCAATTGGTTCGCCTCCCCCCCCATCGCCGCCGCCACCTGAAATGCCACAATCCGGTAAGCCGGGACATTTGGTTGGTGTGTGTGTGTGTGTGTGTGTGGGGGGGGGAGTTCACTCCAATCCCAAGCAAAAGACCAGAGACCCTGAACCCGAAACAAGCCAGAGCGTGGAGCGAGGAGGTGTGGGGGTGTCCAGTGTCTGTATCTTCTATCTTCCTACCGCGTAGAAATGTGCCCTTTTCGGCCGAAAACGTAGAAGCTTTCAGGGGTTGGTGGGGCGCACGTCTACGGCCGGTAGACGTTTTGGCGGGCAAATCTGGGAAAGTGTAGACGTTTTTGGGGGGCTTGGGGGGCTTGCGTTAAAATGTGGGGGTTTCACGTAAAAAAACATCCAGTTACAAGAAAACCCACATACTTGAGGAATGGGGTTCGCCCCTGTTTCCTGCTTGGACGCGGAGGCAATGGCGCCCAAAACCCTGAAGACCGAGTCTCTGCGAGGCCGATTCTGCTCCCAGTACTCCCACGGCTGCTGGCCAGCAGCCCACTTGACAATTGATTGCCGCAGAGTCGCGTGCGTATGCTTGCTTTCCACAAGTTGCTTGCTTGCCTCCCAGCTCCCATGGCTCCCCAAACCACCCGCACTGGCCCGTACCCGCGCGCTCCCTGCTGGGGCTCAAGCGTGTAGATAGCCCACTTCTCAGCAGTGTGCGGTTCAGGCCAAGCCAGTGCTGCGTGCGGGGTGTCTCCTGCTTGCTTTGTACTACATGGTGTCAGGTTGTACCCTCGATCGTTCCCGCGTGTGTCCACTCCCATCCATCCAATGGCTCCCCCCCCTCCACACACACCCCTTCCAGCAAAGTCCAGCCCCCATTCCGGACAAGGGGTGTCAGCTTTGTACGGCTGACAAATGGGCTGAGCCCCAATACAGTCACGAGTTGGGTGGCAGCTTCAAGGGAATGAGCGTTGGGCCCATGCCAATGATGATCCAGCTCAGGGCTTTAGTAGTACTCGGTCAGCACAAGGCACGCGTGTCTGAATCCCACACGCCCGCATCCACGCGAGTCAAGTAAGGGCCCCCTTGCCACCAAGTCCAAGCTATCCAAGCATTTTATAGCCCTCCACCACACTGCAGACGTCCCTGATACCCGACATTGATCGCTCTGCCCGAATTTTCCCTGCCGCCTATTCAAGTGCAATAGACAATAACAAATACTAATCCGTGGCAGTCGCGGTTTGTGCCAGTATGACTTTTTGCCGACGCAGCCAGCCAGCCAGCCACGGACACCTGTTAGCCCTCCCCCCCCCCCGCTCTGGAACGCTTCACTGGGGGGGAGGGGGGCTCAGCCCCAAAACACCTCAGGGTATAATCACTCATTCATTTGCTACCATGGCGCCACGAATTCGAAACTGCCGCAGCAGAAATGTTGGTGCGCCAGCAGCCCCATGCAATCAATGCTATCTAGAGCAAAGCAGTCCCTGGCCAATCAACTAACCTGACTAACTGGGTAGACAAACACGCCTGCACGCACTCAAGCAACCATGACTGACTCTTGAACTTATGGTAGCAAGGATGCCGTTCCGTTGCTAGGAGACTGCACTGGCTGGATGAAGAAGGTGTATGATGAAGGCACCAAATTCATTTCCGGCTTGTTACACCAGCTTGAACTTTGATGGCGACCCTGCGTTGCCAAGTGATGGGGTCGGTGCGAGTGCTGTCATCAATAGTTTCAGTGAGTGTCAGTGTGCAAGTGCCAGTCCTTGGCACAGTCCTTCACCGTACATACATAAGCATACACGAACCATATGTACGTGCGTGTGCTGTGCAGGCTGTTCTCCAACAAGCAAATGGTGCTGGCATCCTGGAGCGGCAGAAAGCATTATGGACTGCGACCAAGACGGCCTGCTGGATTCTGTGTGCACTGACACCACCGGCAGGCGTGGCGTCATCCTCTCAAGCCGCAGCTGTCGGTACGACAATGCAAGCACGGGTTGGCCCTACGCCCCCTCGGATATGTGCCCCTCAAAATTTGGTACGTTACGGTGGGATTGTTGGAAGGCTGGTGCTGATTGCGATCGGAGTAGCACGACCGGAGTAGGGGCGGCTAACAAGTTAGACTGCTTCACACATTACAGTATACCAACTACTAGAGATATGGGTTAAGCTCTGAGCTTATGTCTCTGCATGGTTAGCACTTCGTATTCGCATGGTGTATTGATTGACACGCACACGGTCACGCTAGGTTTCGCTAGTCTCCTAGCATTATCCCTCGAATTCTGACTGAAGTTCAACAATAAACATACACGAACCTTCTGTATGTGCGTGTGCTGTGCAGGCTGTTCTCCAACAAGCAAATGGTGCTGGCATTCTGGACAGGAAGCCAGCATTATGGACTGCGACCAAGACGGCTTGCTGGATGTTGTGTGCATTGACACCACCGGCAAGCGTGGCGTCATCCTCTCAAGCCGCAGCTGTCAGTACGACGATGCAAGCACGGGTTGGCCCAACGCCCCCTCGGATATGTGCCCCTCAAAATTTGGTACGTTACGGTGGGATTGTTGGAAGGCTGGTGCTGATTACGATCGGAGTAGCTCGACCGGAGTAGTGGCGGCTAACAAGTTAGACTGCTTTGCACATTACAGTATACCAACTACTAGAGATATGGGTTAACTACTGTGCACCTGATCTAAATCCCTTCTGAAACTTGCTGTTCTCTGCAGGCTGTCAAAAGACGGTTACATACAGCTACCCAGAAGCTAGTAACCCCCGGGGCGCCTTCAAATGCGCCAGTGACTGTGAATGCACCGGCCTTCGCATTTGTACCTCTGGTGTTTGTGACGTTAATCCTTCCAGCCCCCCTTCTCCTCCGCCTCCTCCTCCTCCTATACCTCCTCCGCCAAGTCCTCCTCCCCCGAGCCCTCCACCGCCGAGTCCACGATGGCCCCCCCCTCCCAGCCCCCCTCCCCCCCCTCCTAGCCCTCCTCCCTCCCCTCCTCCACGGCCGCCACCACCAATTGGTTCGCCTCCCCCCCCATCGCCGCCGCCACCCGAAATGCCACAATCCGGTAAGCCGGGACATTTGGTTGGTGTGTGTGTGTGTGTGGGGGGGGAGTTCACTCCAATCCCAAGCAAAAGACCAGAGACCCTGAACCCGAAACAAGCCAGAGCGTGGAGCGAGGAGGTGTGGGGGTGTCCAGTGCCTGTATCTTCCTTCTACCGCGTAGAAATGTGCCCTTTTCGGCCGAAAACGTAGAAGCTTTCAGGGGTTGGTGGGGCGCACGTCTACGGCCGGTAGACGTTTTGGCGGGCAAATCTGGGAAAGTGTAGACGTTTTTGGGGGGCTTGGGGGGCTTGCGTAAAAATGTGGGGGTGTCGCTTAAAAAAACATCCAGTTATAAGAAAACCCACATACTTAAGGAATGGGGTTTCCCCCTGTTTCCCGCTTGGACGCTGAGGCAATGGCGCCCAAAACCCTGAAGACCGAGTCTCTGCGAGGCCGATTCTGCTCCCAGTACTCCCAGAAGCCCGCTCGACAATTGATTGCCGCAGAGTCGCGTGCGTATGCTTGCTTTCCACAAGTTGCGTGCTTGCCTCCCAGCTCCCATGGCTCCCCAAACCGCCCGCACTGGCCCGTACCCGCGCGCTCCCTGGGGCTCAAGCGTGTAGATAGCCCACTTCTCAGCAGTGTGCGGTTCAGGCCAAGCCAGTGCTGCGTGCGGGGTGTCTCCTGCTTGCTTTGTACTACATGGTGTCAGGTTGTACCCTCGATCGTTCCCGCGTGTGTCCACTCCAAGGCCTACCTTGTTCGGGCTACCCCCCCCCCCCCAACACCAATCCATCCAATGGCTACCCCCCCACCCCACACACACACACCTAGTAGTACTCGGTCAGCACAAGGCACGCGTGTCTGAATCCCACACGCCCGCATCCACGCGAGTCAAGTAAGGGCCCCCTTGCCACCAAGTCCAAGCTATCCAAGCATTTTATAGCCCTCCACCACACTGCAGACGTCCCTGATACCCGACATTGATCGCTCTGCCCGAATTTTCCCTGCCGCCTATTCAAGTGCAATAGACAATAACAAATACTAATCCGTGGCAGTCGCGGTTTGTGCCAGTATGACTTTTGCCGACGCAGCCAGCCAGCCAGCCACGGACACCTGTTAGCCCTCCCCCCCCCGCTCTGGAACGCTTCACTGGGGGGGAGGGGGGCTCAGCCCCAAAACACCTCAGGGTATAATCACTCATTCATTTGCTACCATGGCGCCACGAATTCGAAACTGCCGCAGCAGAAATGTTGGTGCGCCAGCAGCCCCATGCAATCAATGCTATCTAGAGCAAAGCAGTCCCTGGCCAATCAACTAACCTGACTAACTGGGTAGACAAACACGCCTGCACGCACTCAAGCAACCATGACTGACTCTTGAACTTATGGTAGCAAGGATGCCGTTCCGTTGCTAGGAGACTGCACTGGCTGGATGAAGAAGGTGTATGATGAAGGCACCAAATTCATTTCCGGCTTGTTACACCAGCTTGAACTTTGATGGCGACCCTGCGTTGCCAAGTGATGGGGTCGGTGCGAGTGCTGTCATCAATAGTTTCAGTGAGTGTCAGTGTGCAAGTGCCAGTTCTTGGCACAGTCCTTCACCGTACATACATAAGCATACACGAACCATATGTACGTGCGTGTGCTGTGCAGGCTGTTCTCCAACAAGCAAATGGTGCTGGCATCCTGGAGCGGCAGAAAGCATTATGGACTGCGACCAAGACGGCCTGCTGGATTCTGTGTGCACTGACACCACCGGCAGGCGTGGCGTCATCCTCTCAAGCCGCAGCTGTCGGTACGACAATGCAAGCACGGGTTGGCCCTACGCCCCCTCGGATATGTGCCCCTCTAAATTTGGTACGTTACGGTGGGATTGTTGGAAGGCTGGTGCTGATTGCGATCGGAGTAGCACGACCGGAGTAGGGGCGGCTAACAAGTTAGACTGCTTCGCACATTACAGTATACCAACTACTAGAGATATAGGTTAAGCTCTGAGCTTATGTCTCTGCATGGTTAGCACTTCGTATTCGCATGGTGTATTGATTGACACGCACACGGTCACGCTAGGTTTCGCTAGTCTCCCAGCATTATCCCTCGAATTCTGACTGAAGTTCAACAATAAACATACACGAACCTTCTGTATGTGCGTGTGCTGTGCAGGCTGTTCTCCAACAAGCAAATGGTGCTGGCATTCTGGACAGGAAGCCAGCATTATGGACTGCGACCAAGACGGCTTGCTGGATGTTGTGTGCACTGACACCACCGGCAAGCGTGGCGTCATCCTCTCAAGCCGCAGCTGTCAGTACGACGATGCAAGCACGGGTTGGCCCGACGCCCCCTCGAATATGTGCCCCTCAAAATTTGGTACGTTACGGTGGGATTGTTGGAAGGCTGGTGCTGATTACGATCGGAGTAGCTCGACCGGATTAGGGGCGGCCAACAAGTTAGACTGCTTTGCACATTACAGTATAACAACTACTAGAGATATGGGTTAACTACTGTGCACCTGATCTGAATCCCTTCTGAAACTTGCTATTCTCTGCAGGCCCTCCTCCCTCCACTCCTCCACGGCCGCCACCATCATTTGGTTCGCCTCCCCTGAAATGCCACAATCTGGTAAGCCGGGACATTTGGTTGGGGGGGGGGGGTTCACTCCAAACCCAACAAAAGACCAGAGACCCCCCTATGGCAGCCTTTTGCCTCCTTAGCCCCCCCTAAGGGTAGGGGCCTCATTGCACCCTCCTCGGGGGTACCTGTCACTTGGAACCTCCTTTGCCTCATTGAGAAGGGTACGAAGGAGCCCTGCCCTCCTTCCCCTCCTCAGCCCAGGCAGCTGATGCATAGCTATACTAGTTACAGTACTCGCATTCACAGTTCGGTGCATGTCCGTCGCATTGCCATTCACATATTCTATATTTTCCTTAGTATTGCCAGGCGGCATGCAACCTGAGCACAGTTACTCTCGCCCACAGCCACACCATATCTGTTGCGAATGGATGGAGCATCCCATTGCTGGGCTTGCAAGCAGCATCACCGTCGAACTCCGACAGTAATCTTTAAGTACAGCCTTTAGTATAGCCAGGCGGCATACAACCTGAGCACAGCCACTATTGCTCACAGCCACAAGTACCCAGTCTGCTACGTGCACTACGTACAAGCCCCCAAGCCAGTTGATTGGGGGCAGATGTCCGTCCTTCGCGCACCAACGATAACTCATCAGTAGCTGTGCATCGGCTGACTGCGGCAGGGGAGGGGTGTGTGCAACTCGGGCGTCACGCCCCCACCGGCCAGCATGGGGACCGGCCAAAACGTCCTGCTGCGGGGTCCGAACACGTTTTGGCCGGCCCCCATGCAGGCCGGTGGGGGCGTGACGCCCGAGTTGCACACACCCCTCCCCTGGGCTGCGGACTAGTGCAGCACTGCAGCCGCCTCGCAGGATACCAAAGTAGCGCCAGGAACTTGTGCCACACACAAGCCCATGCTAGTCCTGCCAACCAAGCTCCATGCTTTCCAAGAACCTGCAAAGAATGAACACGCACAGAAGTCCATGACATATAAGGGGGGAAACTCGAGAACGCCGGGTACATAGGCAGGGGAAGACATGCACGGCACTCAGGGCGCACGGCGGGGACACCTCCAAGATCTGATGCTAAATGCTACTCATCTTATACCTGCCTTACCGGTATTGATGATGGCCGAAGTGGTCAAGTGCAGGGGATGCTCTGCCGGGAACCAGGCTCGGTAGGATTGTGCCTGCAACACAAGATATGTGGTACTTGACCGATTTGACTTTGACAGTGATTTGAGCGCGCGCAGCCAGTGGTGCTGCCTGTCGGTGGTCAACCCATTGTTGCTCCGTTCTGCAAACAGGTTGGCCGTGCACCCTCTCACCTTGCCACACAGATGCACCATCAGGCACCATCAGCGCTACAGCTTAGGCACCAGCGCCACATCCGCCTTGACCGAACGAAAAGAGTTAAGGCGCGAAGGCCCGCCTTAACATGTTGCATGCATATCTAGTTGTATATGAAGCATTATTATAGCCATTATGTTGGTCGCCTGGGCGGCTCAAACAAAGAGCGTCGACCGCTGCCATTGAGAACGCGCTCCTGGCGATTCCTGCTATAGTATAGCTAACAACCTATGCTACTGCTTGCATCAACGAGATGAACAGAAAGCAGTCCGTGCGCGAAACGGCCGAGCCCCTGTCGTGAAATCGCCACTGATTTCTGCAGCACAGGCGGTTTCAGCCGCGCTCCGGCTGGCAGTGCATTGTCGGTCAGGTCCATGGCCGAGCGGCCCGGGCCGCAACAGTTCTGAACCACGGCTCGCCGAGATGCCACCCAGGGGGCCGGACCCTGGCAACGCTTGGCCCGACCAATATTCAGGGATTTCTAGCCAGGTCACCATTTGCCAGATCTTTACAGTTCTACACACGCGCCAGACCGCGTTTGGGGCCGAGAATAACTAACGCTAGAATTCGTCCATAGGGATGGGGCGCTCTGTAGACGGCATTGCCGTGAAATTACTCTGTATAACAGTAAAGGATATATGTACAAAGCAATATATATATATATAGAAAGCCCCTTATGGTTGCGGAATTACGGAGAGGACAACCCCAACCCGGGCTCACCCGTGTCGTGCCCATACGAATATGTATGTAGCAGGAAGAGCATATTTAGCCAGCGCGCAGCATTGACACCTGCTTATTATGACTGTAGAATGACACGGCATCGGTCAGCGGCCCCTAACAAGCGCTTCCTGAGGGTCCGAGCACGCGAAATCACTGCTCGACAGAACCTCGCCAGGGAGCTCCGGACCATGCGCGACGTCATAAATGTATATATAGTATACTAAACTAATCCATGTGGGCAAATGTGCGATTTGGCTTGACCGTGCCGACACGTACCCTCCTGACCAGCTGGCTGGCACCACGAAAGCCACCCCTCCTGCACGCTAACGAGGTCGCGCCAAGCCCCAACTTGGTACTTATCATGATATAAGGTGTATGGGTGCAACTGCGTAGCGGGGGCAACATTCGGGGTGTGAGTCGGGGTGCTACCTAGGCACCATTTAGACCCCCGCACGGGAACGGCCGTACGACATAACTCAGTGAATTTGATAGGCCAGCCGCAGGGTTTTTCACATCTCACTTTCAGGATTACGCCCCTAGTACCCCTACGGGTACTCACCGCCGGAATATTTTAGCCCCCCAGTACCCGGGGCCGAAGGCCCCTGTCTGGGGGGGTCCGGGGGGGCCGCCCCCCCGGAAATTTTTTCAAATTACGCATTAAAAATAGCTTTTTCTATGTCCGCATCTGCATTGTCCGTACTAAGCGCGTTGCGAGAATATGCTGTCAACACGTTGCAAATAACAGCCGCTCACACAAATCAAAACACATCGGTGCTAACACAGCCTCTAGCGCAGCCGTCCACGCTACAGCCCTACAGTCCGAGCCCAGCCTTTGCTCCCAGCTTCTACTCCCAGCAGGAATGCAGCGTTGTCCCGCCAGGCCGCCAGCGCCTTGCTGTACGGGAAGTCCGCCACGGTCTAATTTTGCCCAAAGGCTTCGGTGGCTCCCGTGGCGGCATTTTGAGCGTGCATGCGTCGTATGCGTATCTCTTATTGCGCAAAAAATTGCAGCGAGCACGGGTACTTGTAGGGGGGCCGAGAATTAAAATTTAGGTACCCGTGTGGGTACTCGGGCGTGTGATAATTATTTTCTAATACCCGTGCTTTGTAGGGGTTAATTATTTTTATAGTACCCGGGTGGGTACTAGTACCCGATGTGAAAAACACTGGCCAGCCGCATACACATTGTGGGGGGTAGGTAAAGTTAGATTCACTGTTCGAGATGTCTACCATTGTAAACTTTGCCTCTAAAGATGCCGCATTTTTGGGCTGAGCCCCCCCAGCGAAGCGTTCCAGGGGGGGGGGGGGCGAAGCCCCCCCAAAACACCCCTGTCCGTGCGTGCGTGCGTGCGTGGCTGCGTCGGCAAAAAGTATCATACTGGCACAAACCGCGACTGCCACGTATTAGTATTTGCTATTTTCTATTTCATGAAAATAGGCGGCAGGGAAATTTCGGGTGGAGCAAGAAGTGCCTTTGCGCGTCCATGGACCATTGACTTTCGCGAGGTCGCGAGGATAGTCACCTACGCCCGCGCTTATAGGGTCTATAAATCAATTTATGTTGGCGGCAAGCAACGCGGGGAGCTAACGCGCCAGTTTGTGGCAACTTGCGGAGCCATTGCTTGCCGAGGAGCCCCGAGGTCGCTCCCACCCCGCGCCTAGCCCCAGGAATGTCGGGCATCGGGGACGTCTGCAGTGCAGTAGAGGGCTACAAAATGCTTGGACTTGGTGGCAAGGGGCCCCTTGACTCGCGTGGGTGTGGGCGTGTGGGATTCAGGCACGCGTGCCTTGCTGACCGAGTCCTAAGCCCCGAGCTCGCGCATCGTCAGCATGGGCCCAACGCTCATTTCCTTGAAGCAGCCACCCACCCCGTGACTGTATTGGGGCTCAGCCCATTTTCCAGCTGTACAAAGCTGACACCCCTTGTTGGACACCGCCCTGGCCACGGGTGAGCCCGGGTTGCCGCCGATCGTTCTTCGTAATGATCTCGGTCGGTCGTGTGCTGATTCTAGGCTTGGCCAGGCCCATGAATGGGATGACGGCTGGCGAGGGCGCGAGAGGATGCCGGGGCAAGGGCTCGCGAGCGTGGCGAGCCGAGCATGCATGTGCACGTGCAGGGTGTACGCCCACATTGCTGGCAAAGGAGTTGCCATGCCGCACTGTAACTAAATTAGACTATCGGGCAGTCATGTGAACTGCGGAAAAAAGCAGAAGCGATGACGCGATCAAAAACGACTCCGCAGAGCACGCAATACAAGCAACGTGGTATAATTTCTTAAGCATATTTCATGTCGGCCGATCTTTTATTGCTTCACCACTTTTTAGGGAAATTGACTTGCAGGATTTCGCAGGTCTAGTGTCGCCCTCTCGAAAAATTCTACCATACAGAATATGCACTAATTTTGTTTGGCAGCAGATTTTGAGACGATAAGGCTTTCAGGAACCGCTGTGTCGCTCTGCCTTCTTCACGAACGGGGTATCAATCCGCGCAATGGTCGGCATAGGGGTCCTCGCTTCCTCATTTCTGCACCGCTTGTCATGCTATTAAATTTATGTTTGTAAACTATAATTACTAGTCACAATAAATCTGTGCTTGCCATGCCCGCCGAGATAACCAGAGTCACGACCGCGTGCGGCCGGCCTCTGTCCACGGGCTTTGCCGATTTAAGTACTATAAGTGTACACAAATGCATGTCAAAAGGTCGCCTTTGCGTGGTTGGGGCGTGGTGGGGCGGGTTAGCCTAGAAGGTTCGTGGGTCTAGGCGTGCAAGGGCCGGCCTGGCACGCGAGCGAGCACGCCGGGCAAGGGCCCAAACGCACGAGTCCAGAACGCGGTTCACCAAAGCCCATGAACGCAAAGGCGACCTTTTGACATGCATTTGTGTACACTTATAGTACTTAAATCGGCAAAGCCCGTGGACAGAGGCCGGCCGCACGCGGTCGTGACTCTGGTTATCTCGGCGGGCATGGCAAGCACCGATTTATTGTGACTAGTAATTATAGTTTACAAAGACAAAGTTAATGCATTTTATAGCATGACAAGCGGTGCAGAAATGATGAAGCGAGGACCCCTATGCCGACCATTGCGCGGATTGATTAGATTGATACCCTCATGAACGTGCCGCCGTGCCATTTGCGCCGCTCTACAGATTAGTACCTATTCCGACCCGGGGTCGGTTTCTACAACGAGATCATCCATAAACCTTGGTCAGCATAAATAGCGCGGCACAGGCACCATGATGTAACATGCTCAGCAAAGCCCTACCACTGCCCCTATAAGATTGCATTGGTTACAGGAGGGACCTGCTGACGCAGTTCGCGAGCCAGCGAAAGCGTACTGGAACTAGTACGAACACCCTGCTCTAGACCTCAGGGGCGTGCCACCTGCAACGCCGACAGCCTACTCTGGGCCTTGCTAGTAGGCCTTGCTCCCATGGGAGCTCCACCACTTCACTCATCCAAATCCTCCTCAAATACGGACATGCTCTAAATCGCGAAACGAAAAAACGTAAGCACGCCACCAAATGTAGTATACGCTGGTTTGTTCCTTCTTTCAATCCAAGGGTGACCTGGTTGGATTTTATCCCACCCCCTTGGCTTGATGCCCAGGCTCACGTACGACTGCAATCTTGCCCAAAAATCTACTATCACTTGTGTTTTAACTCTAGCCAGTGTCGCCCCGTTTCCTACGTGTCCTTGCTCATTCCTGGACGCAAAAAGCAGTCTCCTTCCGTAGTCCATGGCCGAAATCGCCGCCAAGCATACGACATCCCAAATTGCCTGTATTCAATTGTATGGTGAGGCGGTGCCAGTGAGTAGAGTCCCTCGGCGTCGAGGGGGGGCATACTTCATAGGTGCAAGAAGGAAAGGGGTAGGTAAGGTTAGATTTACTGTCCGAGCTGTGCGCCGGCATTTCCCGGGGCTTTGAATTTTCCCGGGGCCCCCATTTTTGGACACCGCCCCGGACATGGGTGAGCCCGGGTTGGACAACCCGAGTGTGCAAGCACACAAGGGCCCCTTATGGCCCGCTGTTATGCCTAAGGAGGCCCTGTTCTCTAGTACGTGCGACCACATTGTCATGTGGGCACTTTCTTAAGCGTGCTGGGAATACCAAATGTTAACATACTATATTTATAGCATATACGAACTCATGAAAGCGCTGAAAAGGCCCGCCCCGCGAAGTGTGTTTGGGGCTGGGGAGGGGGTAAGGAGGGGTAAGGCGGCTCCTCAGCAGCCAAGGAGGCAAAAGGCTGCTATAGGGCCCTGAACCCGAAACAAGCCAGAGCGTGGAGCGAGGAGGTGTGGGGGTGTCCAGTGCCTGTATCTTCCTTCTACCGCGTAGAAATGTGCCCTTTTCGGCCGAAAACGTAGAAGCTTTCAGGGGTTGGTGGGGCGCACATCTACGGCCGGTAGACGTTTTGGCGGGCAAATCAGGGGAAGTGTAGACGTTTTTGGGGGGCTTGGGGGGCTTGCGTAAGAATGTGGCTTGCAGGGCACTTTCTTAAGCGTGCTGGGAATACCAAATGTTAACATACTATATTTATAGCATATACGAACTCATGAAAGCGCTGAAAAGGCCCGCCCCGCGAAGTGTGTTTGGGGCTGGGGAGGGGGTAAGGAGGGGTAAGGCGGCTCCTCAGCAGCCAAGGAGGCAAAAGGCTGCTATAGGGCCCTGAACCCGAAACAAGCCAGAGCGTGGAGCGAGGAGGTGTGGGGGTGTCCAGTGCCTGTATCTTCCTTCTACCGCGTAGAAATGTGCCCTTTTCGGCCGAAAACGTAGAAGCTTTCAGGGGTTGGTGGGGCGCACATCTACGGCCGGTAGACGTTTTGGAGGGCAAATCAGGGGAAGTGTAGACGTTTTTGGGGGGCTTGGGGGGCTTGCGTAAGAATGTGGGGGTGTCACGTAAAAAAAACATCCAGTTACAAGAAAACCCACATACTTAAGGAATGGGGTTTCCCCCTGTTTCCCGCTTGGACGCTGAGGCAATGGCGCCCAAAACCCTGAAGACCGAGTCTCTGCGAGGCCGGTTCTGCTCCCAGTACTCTCAGCAGCCCGCTTGACAATTGATTGCCACAGAGTCGCGTGCATATGCTTGCTTTCCACAAGTTGCTTGCTTGCCTCCCAGCTCCCATGGCTCCCCAAACCACCCGCACTGGCCCGTACCCGCGCGCTCCCTGGGGCTCAAGCGTGTAGATAGCTCACTTCTCAGCAGTGTGCGGTTCAGGCCAAGCCAGTGCTGCGTGCGGGGTGTCTCCTGCTTGCTTTGTATTACATTGTGTCAGGTTGTACCCTCGATCGTTCCCGCGTGTGTCCACTCCCAGGCCTACCTTGTTCGGGCTACCCCCCCCCCCCCCCACACACACACACACACCCTTCCAGCCGCGTCCAGCCCCCATTCCGGACAAGGGGTTTCAGCTTTGTACAGCTGGAAAATAGGCTGAGCCCCAATAGAGTCACGGGGTGGGTGGCAGCTTCAAGGGAATGAGCGTTGGGCCCATGCCAATGATGCATATGATCCAGCTCAGGGCTGTAGATAGTAATACTCGGTCAGCACAAGGCACGCGTGTCAGAATCCCACACGCCCACATCCACGCGAGTCAAGGGCCCCCTTGCCACCAAGTCCAAGCATTTTGTAGCCCTCCACCGCACTGCAGACGTCCCTGATGCCCGACATTGATCGCTCTGCCCGAATT
The DNA here is from genome assembly GCA_016834595.1 of Chlamydomonas schloesseri. Taxonomy (NCBI): domain Eukaryota; kingdom Viridiplantae; phylum Chlorophyta; class Chlorophyceae; order Chlamydomonadales; family Chlamydomonadaceae; genus Chlamydomonas; species Chlamydomonas schloesseri. Next base: position 315,345 of record JAEHOD010000097.1, read on the forward strand.
TTCCCTGCCGCCTATTTACGTGCAATAGACAATAACAAATACTAATCCGTGGCAGTCGCGGTTTGCGCCAGTAGGACGTTTTGCCGACGCAGCCAGCCAGCCAGCCACGGACACCTGTTAGCCCTCCCCCCCCCCTCTGGAACGCTTCACTGGGGGGCTCAGCCCAAAAACACTTCAGGGCATAATCACTCATTCATTTGCTACCATAGCGCCACGAGTTCGAAACTGCCGCAGCAAAAATGTTGGTGCGCCAGCAGCCCCATGCAATCAATGCTATCTAGAGCAAAGCAGTCCCTGGCCAATCAACTGACCTGACTAACTAGGTAGACAAACACGCCTGCACGCACTCAAGCAACCATGACTGACTCTTGAACTAATGGTAGCAAGGATGCCGTTCCATTGCTAGGCCACTGCACTGGCTGGATGAAGTAGATGAAGGCACCAAATACATTTCCGGCTTATTACACCAGCTTGAACTTTGATGGCGACCCTGCATTGCCAAGTGGTGGGGTCGGTGTGAGTGCTGTCATCAATAGTTCAGTGAGTGTCAGTGTGCAAGTGCCAGTCCTTGGCACAGTCCTTCACCGTACATACATAAACATACACGAACCATATGTACGTGCGTGTGCTGTGCAGGCTGTTCTCCAACAAGCAAATGGTGCTGGCATTCTGGACAGACAGCAAGCATTATGGACTGCGACCAAGACGGCTTGCTGGATGTTGTGTGCACTGACACCACCGGCAAGCGTGGCGTCATCCTCTCAAGCCGCAGCTGTCAGTACGACGATGCAAGCACGGGTTGGCCCGACGCCCCCTCAAATATGTGCCCCTCAAAATTTGGTACGTTACGGTGGGATTTTTGGAAGGCTGGTGCTGATTATGACCGGAGTAGCACGACCGGAGTAGGGGCGGCCAACAAGTTAGACTGCTTCGCACATTACAGTATAACAACTACTAGCGATATGGGTTAAGCTCTGAGCTTATTATATATGTCTCTGCATGGTTAGCACTTCGTATTCGCATGGTGTATTGATTTACACGCACACGGTCACGCTAGGGTATGGCACGATGACCTCTATAACAACTACTAGAGATATGGGTTAACTACTGTGCACCTGATCTGAATTCTTTCTGATATTGCTATCCTCTGCAGGCCCTCCTCCCTCCCCTCCTCCACGGCCGCCACCACCAATTGGTTCGCCTCCCCCCCCATCGCCACCGCCACCTGAAATGCCACAATCCGGTAAGCCGAGACATTTGGTTGGTGGGGGGGGGGGGGGGTCACATGGGGGGAGCGCCATGCATGGCCATGGGGGTGTCAATCCTGGAAACCGTATAACTTTTGCCAGAACGCTGGCCCAGTCACCAAACCTTGAATACAGCTTCTTTACATGTAATCCACCATGTTCGGACTGCTAAGCCAGGGTTCCCTTGTCGTACTTTTGTTGTACGGCAGGGGTTCAAACCCCCCAAACATGGACCCAGCATCCGTGAAACACGCGCCCAACCCGCCTCTGACAGCTTAAATGTATCATACCTTGATGCTAGCACGCGTGCCGTGCAAAACACGTCTGTCAATACCCCCCATGCAGCCTGACACGCCCCACGGCTTCCCGGCTGTCAAATACACCTCCCACAGCTTCGAAGGCTTGTTATACACGTATATAAAGCATGTGGTATACTTTCCCCAACAATTATCGCTGTATGGGGATGGTCCTGATGCCGGACGGCGCCGAGCTGCTGGTGAGGCATAGGATGGGGGAAGGCACTGGCAAGCAAGGGGGAAGTAAGGCACCGGCGCAAACCCAATACTCGCTCTACGACTGCCTGATTGAGTGTACATATACTTGTATACCATTATATTGCTAATACCATACCCAAACATGTCAGAGAAGCAAAAAATCGCGTCGACATTGCTCCCGCTCCGACCCTCGTAAAATGACTTGCTATTAGCTCCTATGGCTTCATTTGTGTCTAATGTACTTGGTAGTGCTAGCATCGGGCTTGGAAGGGCGTATCCCGGCCTAAATTGCGAATGCCGATGAGTTGGATTGAGCTCAGGGCGCCGTTTTGGAGCTCCCGGACACGCTCTATCGCTACAAAGTTTTTGAAGGGCCCCACGGCACTCCAAAACGCGACCGCACTGAACTTGTTGAGGGCTCGCATGCTCAATGCATCTCGCGACCTCGCGCCCAGCCGTTGCGGTGGCACATCTGTGGGTCTGTATCCATAAAAACACATTTAAAGTTAATTGACAGCGCTGATGTGGGTGAACTACTGTGCGCATGGTCTGAATCCCTTCTGAAACTTGCTATCCTCTGCAGGCCCTCCTCCCTCCCCTCCTCCACGGCCGCCACCACCAATTAGTTCGCCTCCCCCCCCATCGCCACCGCCACCTGAAATGCCACAATCCGGTAAGCCGGGACATTTGGTTGGTGTGTGTGTGTGGGGGGGGGGGGAGTTCACTCCAAACCCAAGCAAAAGACCAGAGACCCTGAACCCGAAACAAGCCAGAGCGTGGAGTGAGGAGGTGTGGGGGTGTGTCAGTGCCTGTATCTTCCTTCTACCGCGTAAACATTTCGGCCGAAAACGTAGAAGCCTTCAGGGGTTGGTGGGGCGCACGTCTACGGCCGGTAGACATTTTGGAGGGCAAATCAGGGGAAGTGTAGACGTTTTTGGGGGGCTTGGGGGGCTTGCGTAAAAATGCGGGGGTGTCGCGTAAAAAACATCCAGTTACAAGAAAACCCACAAACTTAGGAATGGGGTTTGCCCCTGTTTCCCGCTTGGACGCTGAGGCAATGGCGCCCAAAACCCTGAAGACCGAGTCTCTGCGAGGCCGATTCTGCTCCCAGTACTCCCAGCAGCCCGCTTGACAATTGATTGCCGCAGAGTCGCGCGCGTATGCTTGCTTTCCACAAGTTGCTTGCTTGCCTCCCAGCTCCCATGGCTCCCCAAACCACCCGCACTGGCCCGTACCCGCGCGCTCCCTGGGGCTCAAGCATGTAGATAGCCCACTTCTCAACAGTGTGCGGTTCAGGCCAAGTAAGCCAGTGCTGTGTGCGGGGTGTCTCCTGCTTGCTTTGTATTACATTGTGTCAGGTTGTACCCTCGATCGTTCCCGCGTGTGTCCACTCCCAGGCCTACCTTGTTCGGGCTACCCCCCCCCCCCCCACACACACACACACACCCTTCCAGCCGCGTCCAGCCCCCATTCCGGACAAGGGGTTTCAGCTTTGTACAGCTGGAAAATGGGCTGAGCCCCAATAGAGTCACGGGGTGGGTGGCAGCTTCAAGGGAATGAGCGTTGGGCGCATGCCGAGGATGATCCAGCTCAGGGCTTTAGATAGTAGTACTCGGTCAGCACAAGGCACGCATGTCTGAATCCCACACGCCCACATCCACGCGAGTCAAGGGCCCCCTTGCCACCAAGTCCAAGCATTTTGTAGCCCTCCACCGCACTGCAGACGTCCCTGATGCCCGACATTGCTCGCTCTGCCCGAATTTTCCCTGCCGCCTATTTACGTGCAATAGACAATAACAAATACTAATCCGTGGCAGTCGCGGTTTGCGCCAGTAGGACGTTTTGCCAACGCAGCCAGCCAGCCAGCCACGGACACCTGTTAGCCCTCCCCCCCCCTGGAACGCTTCACTGGGGGGGCTCAGCCCAAAAACACTTCAGGGCAGAGTCACTCATTCATTTGCTACCATGGCGCCACGAGTTCGAAACTGCCGCAGCAGAAATGTTGGTGTGCCAGCAGCCCCATGCAATCAATGCTATCTAGAGCAAAGCAGTCCCTGGCCAATCAACTGACCTGACTAACTAGGTAGACAAACACTGTGTGTGTGTGTGTGTGTGTGTGTGTGTGTGTGTGTGTGTGTGTGGTTACAAGGTGGTGCGCACTTCTCGTGCCCTCCTGCCTCGTGAACACCGAAGTCCCGGGCCGGGGTGATCCTTATAACGCCGAATTAACTTGGTTGTTTATCTCTCTTGGCCAGCCCTCGCAAGGGGCACATTCCTGCTCCTAAGTTCCCATATGGTGTCGAGCAGCACAGCAAGCTTAGCCGGGTCCGCATTCCGCATCAATTCCTGCATACCCTTGCTAAAGTCGAGGCCACTGTCTGTCCTCAGCTGGTCGTAAGCCGTACATGCCAGCAGAACGTGATACTCGTCCTCCACTTCGTTGGTTGTCCACAGCGGGCAGGTCCTCTCCTCCCTAGGCCTATTCCATGCGCGATTAGCAGTATTGGCCAACAACATAGTCGGAATCACATCAGAAGCTTATGGGTGTATGGGATGTAAGCCCGACAGTGGTCATGTAAAACCAGCGGCGCGGCGCCCGTCGCACTTAGCCCCATCCAATGCTTATACTTGCACATATGGATGCCTGGTTGCTTGCCGTCTGAGGGGAAGGCTTGCGGGCCTTCCTGCAGCCGCTCATGACTCCACGCCCGCATCAGGTGCTCCCTGAAGGTGGAGAGGACAGGCCCGTCGGGTAGGGGTGTACTAGCCCTCCACTCTTCCCTCGTCTCATGTGTCCCTGGCCAATTCCAGACATCAATGCCTTGTGCTGCTACGAATCGGAACAGACGTGCACACCACCCATCTCCTGCAGGGTTCCCCCTTGCGTCGCGGGTTTCGTCCACCAGCGTGTCATCAGCCAGACTCCTGATTTGTGCGCAAATCCTATTGAAGAAGCCCATACATTGCTTCACTATAAAAAGTGAAGCGGCAATTGGGCTAGCTCAGCAAACAAAAGCCGGTGTGATAATTTGGCGGCGCCCACAGTCTGGCGCATGTACTGAACTTGTAATTTCACTGCTTCGTCTCTCAAGCATGCCTCAAACGGCCCGTGTGCCAGGTTATTGCTATCATTGCGCCATGGCGGCGGCCCTCCGTCTAGCAACAAACACGCCTGCACGCACTCAAGCAACCATGACTGACTCTTGAACTAATGGTAGCAAGGATGCCGTTCCGTTGCTAGGAGACTGCACTGGCTTAATGAAGTAGATGAAGGCACCAAATTCATTTCCAGCTTCTTACACCAGCTTGAACTTTGATGGCGACCCTGCATTGCCAAGTGGTGGGGTCGGTGTGAGTGCTGTCATCAATAGTTCAGTGAGTGTCAGTGTGCAAGTGCCAGTCCTTGGCACAGTCCTTCACCGTACATACATAAACATACACGAACCATATGTACGTGCGTGTGCTGTGCAGGCTGTTCTCGTCCAAGCAAGTGGTGCTGGTATTCTGGACAGACAGCAAGCATTATGGACTGCGACCAAGACGGCTTGCTGGATGTTGTGTGCACTGACACCACCGGCAAGCGTGGCGTCATCCTCTCAAGCCGCAGCTGTCAGTACGACGATGCAAGCACGGGTTGGCCCGACGCCCCCTCAAATATGTGCCCCTCAAAATTTGGTGCGTTACGGTGGGATTGTTGGAAGGCTGGTGCTGATTATGACCGGAGTAGCACGACCGGAGTAGGGGCGGCCAACAAGTTAGACTGCTTCGCACATTACAGTATAACAACTACTAGAGATATGGGTTAAGCTCTGGGCAAAATAACACACCGAGAGCGCGGGTTGTGGTCGTTCGGGTGGGCCCTTGTGACCATCGGTGCTCCGATTTGGGGGGGCACGCCCCTAGGACCGAGCGCAAACTGCATTTAGCTTCACCCCATACCATTTGCAGGCGCTGTTGTTGCGGGGTGCAACTTTGCGCCGGTCTCATGCGTGCACACACACGCGTCCGGGGGGGTGTCCGCTCCAGTCCTAGGAGACCGGGGAGCCGTACGGCAGCCCGGTCCGCCCCCGCCGGGGTTAAGCTCTGAGCTTATTATGTCTCTGCATGGTTAGCACTTCGTATTCGCATGGTGGATTGATTGACACGCACACGGTCACGCTAGGTTTCGCTAGTCCCCTAGCATTATCCCTAAAGTTCTGACTGAACTTCCACAATAAACATACACGAACCTTCTGTATGTGTGTGTGCTGTGCAGGCTGTTCTCCAACAAGCAAATGGTGCTGGTATTCTGGACAGACAGCAAGCATTATGGACTGCGACCAAGACGGCTTGCTGGATGTTGTGTGCATTGACACCACCGGCAAGCGTGGCGTCATCCTCTCAAGCCGCAGCTGTCAGTACGACGATGCAAGCACGGGTTGGCCCGACGCCCCCTCGAATATGTGCCCCTCAATTTTTGTGTAAGCTATTGCTAGCTAACCAGCAGGATCATACTAGGTGCTTACCAGGAGAGAACTAGAGCAATGGTACTCGGATGCTAGCGTAACTAGGTTGGAAACAAGGAAACTATGATAAAACCAATTGATAGGTCGGTGGTGTAAGTATACACAGTGTAAGTAGACCTGTGAGGCTCTGAAGGTGTCGCGTTGATAAATGCTGTGCGGCTCGTGCATGGGAACACTTTGCCGTGTGAAACACCTACCGCTACGCAGTACCACGACTTGCCCCTTTTGGGACTATGGGATGAGGGGGCGAGGGGGGTGGGTCGCTTTTTACCCATGAGGGACTTTTTGGGACCCTCAGGTCTCCTGCATCACTGCAAGCGTGGGGTTCGGCGGTCGGCACATCCTCGTTCTGTTACGTGCAGCTCACATCTACGTCACCTTCTTGCATGGGGTTTGTCTTCTGTCGATTCCAACCCCCCTGTCTTATCGCGGAGCCAATGAAAGAGCAATGGGACCCATGCAGCGCGCATTGCACTTAAAATTTGCAGCACAGGAGCCCACGAACGGCTGCCCGCCTATGAAATTTTCGCAAGCAGCGTCCTACCAGCCGTGCAAGTTTATCGTCCGCGCCTGTCGCTAGGTCCTGCCGCACCCGCGTCGTCATCGTCGTAAACAAACACATTATCAATGTCGTCCATGGTTGTGTCTTCGGGACGAATGAGCATGCGCCACATGCTTGCCATCTTTTCGCGGCGCATTCCCAAGCCCGGGCCCGGAATGACCCATGCAGAACTAGGGTAAAAGAAGCCGGTTTTCATCATGTCCAGGAGCACCTCCTCCACACGGTTATCGTAACGCTGTCTCAGGACCGCGTCGAACTGTCGCTGCGAGTAGAAAACGCTGGCGAGGCGGAACAGGTTGTTCTTGTTGATAGCCGTCTTGTTGCGCACAAAGTCTGGGGCGTGCTCCGAATATACTTCGCGGCCTTCAGCGAGCTCCGCGTCGGAGACGTTGTGGGCGAAAGATTGGTAGTGCCTGCAAAATGCAAGAGTCGTCAGTGGTGGAATGAGGGGCGAGGCTTGCATCAGCACTTACGGCTTATCCACGTCCTTCTGACAGTAGCCGCAGAGTCCCAAAAAGGTGTGCATGCCGTGGCCGGTGGCCTCCTTGCAAAGGACCGTGGCTCCCTCCACAGCAGTGCCGGTTTCCCAGCCCATGGCGCGGCGAATAGCTCGTGACAGGGTGTTAGTAGTGGTTGTGCGCACACGGAGCGCGCCCTGGATGTGCAAGTGGTTCTCGCGGCCACCACGTTCAATAGCGATGAAAGCCTTGATGCACGTGTCGCGAACCCAGGACTTCAAGCTGTTGAACATGGCTGCCGTGACGTGGCCACGTCTAATGGAAATAGTAAGGCTGACGTCCATCTCGCGCATAGCTGCTTCAGTCTGATCTGTTCGGCGCAGTGGGTACACACCTGTGGGTTCGGGGCGGTTGTCGTCGTCGCCGTCGTCCACACCGTAAGCCCCTAAGCCAGCTGCAGCGGCTGCTGTTGTACCACCTGCTGCGGCTGCGGGTGTACCAGCTGCAGTTGCGGCACCTGTGGCTGCTGCGTCTGCGTTGTTGGGGCGACGGCGGCGTGGGGGGCGTGGGGAGGGAGTGGCGATGTTGGGCTGCTGTGGGGGGCGTGCGTTCTGCAGCAGGGCAGGTGCTGGCGCTGCAGCAGGTGCAGCGGCCGCCAGGGGTCCTTCCTGTGTACCCTGCTCTCCGACGGGCTGTTCCATGAATCTGCGCATGTCACTGCTGGTGGTGTCGTCGGCGAGCGCGTCGGTGAAGGTGACGTGTCGGCGAGGGGTCAGAAGAGGTTGCGCCAAGTCGCGGACCGTGTTCACTGCTGCAACGAATGTGGGCTGTTGCTGTAACTGCTGCACATATCTAGCAGCACGATTCCAGGACGACAGGAGCCACGGCTGTGGCTGGGCATCGGGACCGCGACCAGGCAATCTAGTGAAGATTGATAAGTTCGGCACGATGATGGCCGTGTTCGTGTGATCGTTCCAAAGCGGGCCGCTATAAGGGATGTTGTTATCATGCGCGTATCGGTACCAAGACGCGACAAGCAACACCGTGACTGTTGCAAGCGCGGCTGTTCCAGTTGTGTACGCCGCCCAGGGCGGCGTTAGCCGAATATTGTTTTGGACATTCATTGAACCTAATACGCGCGCAGGCTGCGAGCGAGAGCATATACGTAAGTCGCGCTTCGCGCGACCCCGCGCGGGATAGTGGTTTTGCTCGGGGAGGGCCGTTTCGCCTCGCGGAAAATTCCTACTAACTCGTACTGACGCGCTCTACTTGCATGGGGCAAAAGCCTACGGGAAAGACAACTTTGCGCTCCGGTTCGCTCGCATTGGGCCGCTGCGCGGCCCCATTCCGTGCGAACCTGCGCGCAAAGTTGTCTTCTACCCATGAGGGGCTACTTGCATGCATTTTGAGCTGATGGCTGTTAATCACTGTCCAGGGAGTAGCAGGCTACGTGGCCCGGCCTTGTCGGTTAGGGCTCTCGCCCTCTTCCCGAGGCCTGACCTGGCGGGAATCACTCATCCTCCGCCAACGAACTCTAGGGCTCCCCCGCCGCGCCTATCATGCGCCGGGCAGCACTACCCCACACACCGTTCCATTGCCCTCCCACTTCTGCCGCCAAATCACATGCGTTAAAGACATGCGCTAAATTGCGAAATGAAAGCGAAAGCATTGAATGCGTTGTCCCAGCTTCAGCCGATCCTCCTCCGACTTCCAAATGTACACGTGTACGGCGTCTGAGCGCCACCTGCCATGCAAATTAATATCTTCTATGGAAGCCCCGGCCAGCACGGCAGCCATTGCGCCTCCCCGCCGCAGGCAGTGCGCCAAGAAGCTGGCCGCGTTCGGCGTGCCTGCCTTCCCCTCCCACATTGCCTGGAGCTGGAGCTGGAGGAAACAGGCATCAGTATCACCTCCTCCCTCGCATCACCCGACCAGAAAATCCGCATGCTCCAGCACACCGTCCACCCAGCTGTGGCCCCACAGTGTAGCCTCCACACCTGCCCTGCGCCTCTGCCCACCCTCTCAGCCCTCTATGCCGCGCGCGCCAACTACCCCGTCACCTCCCCATACCTGCACAACTCAGACTACATCATATGGACGGATGGCTCGTGCATCAAAGCGGCTGCGGGCGAAGATGGCCACGAAATGAACCAACTGGGGGCATGCGCCTGGTCCCCACCCACAGGACACATTTACATCGAACCGGGCGGCCTCAACAGCACTAACACCATCCAGAGGGCCGAACTCTCCGCTATACTAGTAGCCCTCGAGCATTTTACATCCCGCCTACAACTCTTCGGGTACACCAAATTGACGATAGCCAGTGACTCCATTGTCTCCCTCTATCTCAGAAAGAAAGAAAGAAAAGAAAAGAAAGGTTACACTGGACCGTAGGTCCTAGCGTGGATTAACGGAGAATTGTCTGCGAGCGCAACCCTAGCACTGTCAGACTAACTCTACGATTCTTCACCACCGTATCCTAGCCACCATCATATACTAGCACATCCGAGCCACCCTATCCTAGCCATCACCCTATGCCGCTAGGGAAACGCCGCATTAAAGCTGCGGAGCACTGCCAGTTAGCGCAACTTGCCAGAGCCTGGCGCTCCTGTTTTACGACCACCAACTTCGGACTCTGCCTGCACCACGACCTATTTCATTCGTAACGGGAAACTGGTATCACTCCTAATGTATGCGGACGACGTGTCCTTGCTAGCCACTACTCCAGAGCGGATGCGGCATCTGCTGTCGCTAGTTGATACTTTTTGCCTAGCTTTTGGAACGTTGCCAAATGTGAGAGGCTGGTGTTTGCAGCCAGTGAGGAGGTAGCTAGCACGGTAAGCACAGAATGCCAGGGGCTGAGGTTAGCAGGGCAGCCGATCCCCGCGGTGGACAAAGCACGATACTTGGGCCTGGTGTACGGGCCCGGTAGGGCATTTGTCAGCTGCAGGGAGACGCTGTGCGAGTCCGCGCGCAGGGGTATGTGTGCACTAAACACTAGACTAAACCGTCTGCGCATTTTCGCGCCAGACATCCGCATGCGCTGTTTTGAAGTGCAGATCCGCTCCATCCTTTCGTATGGCTGCGAGGTGTGGGGGCCAGACGTACTAGTGGAAATGCTAGACGGAGGGCCGCCGCCACGGCGCAATGATAGCAATAACCTGGCACAGGGGCCGTTTGAGGCATGCTTGAGAGACGAAGCAGTGAAGCTACAAATTCAGTACATGCGCCAGACTGTGGGTGCCGCTAAACCGTCACACCGGCTTTTGTTTGCCGAGCTAGCCCAACTACCGCTACACTTTTTCATAGCGAAGCAATGTATGGGCTTCTACAATAGGATCTGCGCACAAACCAGGAGTCTGGCTTTCGACACGCTGGTAGATGAAATTCGTGACGCATGGAGGAACCGGGCGAGTGATGGATGGTGTGCACGTTTGTTTCGTTTCATAGCAGCACAAGGCATTGACGTCTGGAATTGGCCAGGGACACATGAGACGAGGGAAGAATGGAGGGCCAGTACACCCCTACCCGACGGGCCTGCCCTCTCCACCTTCAAGGTCCCTGATGCGGGCGTGGAGCCATGAGCGGCTGCAAGCAGACCCACACGCCTTCCCCTCAGACGGCAAGCAACCAGGCATTCATATGTGCAAATATAAGCATTGGATGGGGCTAAGTGCGACGGGCGCCGCGCCGCTGGTGTTACATGACCACTGCCGGGCTTACATCACTGTTGCGCGACACAAACTCCTGATGCGATTTCGTCTATGCTGTTGGCCAATTACTGCTAATCGCGCATGGGATAGGCCTAGGGAGGAGAGGACGTGCCCGCTGTGCACAGCGAACGAAGTGGAGGACGAACACCACGTCCTGATGACATGTACGGCTTACGACCAACTGAGGACGGACAGAGGCGTCGATTTTAGCAAGGGCATGCAGGAAGTGATGCGGAATGCGGACCCGGCTAGGCTTGCTGCGCTGCTCGACTCCATATGGGAATTTAGGAGCAGGAATGTGCCCCTTGCGAGGGCCGGTCAAGAGAGTTGGACAGTCATAGTTTACTAGGCGTTATAAGGGTCACCCCGGCCCGGGCCTTCGGTTTTCAAGATGTTGGAAGACACGAGAAGTGTCTTCCACCTTGTAACCACACACACACACATTCGTGGGATCACCGATCGGTCTCTCACCAATCTTACGCCCGTGCATAATTGGGCTTCATCCGGATTCGAACCCGAGTCCCTTCAGCCATTAGGACGTATCAAATCGCTAATCGAATAAACGAATTAACAACTCGTGATTCTCCCTCTATCTCATCCGCCGGGCCCTGCATGCACCGGAATGACTCCTGCTCTCCAAACACAAAGGCACCCCCCCCTGCCTCCCCTCCACAGCCAGGCTCACTCCAGCCACAAACTGACCCACTCCCAGCTGCCCCCCGAGGCCCCCGACCTCCAGCTCGCGCCTGTGCGTGCCCCAGGACGTATACAAGCATGGCCCAGGCGGGGGAGAGGGTTGGCCGACCTTTGCATGCAGGGGATGGGCTGGGGCAGGGTTTGGGCCTCCCCCCTGCCTCCCCTCCACAGCCCCTATGGCAGGCGGGATTCAGTTACGGATCTGTTACGGTCCCAACTCAGTTGCCCCTCAGTCACGACTCAGTCACATAAGAGTCAGTTGTGGGTCAGTTGCTAACTCAGTTGCAACTCGGTTGGGGTTCTGTCATCTCGCTCTCTGTTACAGGTCTGCTATGATCTGACCGAGCCATAACTGACCCGTCGTAACATAGCCGCGCACGCAACACAAGTCCCCCAACAAACCCACACAGACCTTGCACTTTACCCTAATGCAAATAATAACACAAAGCGCCCACAAAGCATAATGTCGTTGTGAGAATGCGAAAGCATTATACGCACACGCTCCAAAGTAACCTCGTGTGCACCTGCATCTCGTACGTCTCAGTGGTACTCCACACGCTTTGTTCTGCAGCCGCATGCAGCAACCCTAGCTAGCTCTAGGGCCAGCCACAGGAAGCTCGCGGGCTCCGCCTTGCGCGCGCTATCCACACTCCGGCAAAGGCGGAGGGCAAACCCCCGAAGCAACTTCACGTAAAAGGTGGGTTGGTGGGGGAAAAGCCATTAGGACGGGCTGCGCAAGCGACAGCACCTCATGACTTGTCAGGCAGGCCACTGCTCACAAAGCGGTCGCGTAAGGTGAAGCAGGAAGGCAATCCGCAAAACGTGACCAGCCGGCATACGTCACCACAACGTCGCAAACAGCAATGAACGTAAGTTAGCTCGTGAACGACTTCTGTCAGTGGGAGGACCCGCCACGCGGAAACATAGCAAACGCGACTTCACCCGGGAGGCAAACCACTACCGGTGTGCCAAACACTGTGCCAAACCCCATGTCAAAGCCCGACCCTCAACGGCGAGGGTCCCATACCCGGCCAGGGTTGTTCAATGTTGTCGTCAATGTCATCGTTAAAGGGGCCAAAGAGGCGTACAAACGCATGAAATACACAGGTGAGGCAACCCCGCACCATGGCTACGGCACAGCCTGCAGCCGGTACTTCACACGCATGAAATGGGCCCACACTAATGAACCCATCGACAAATGCCCGACTATAGAAGGCTGGGACCGGGCCGTCGCCGCCCACCTACAGAAACTCTCCAAACCTCAAACACCGAAACCCCTTCCCCTTGCCCGGGACAACCGCCTAACCCCAGCCCAACAGCAAGGACGCTGGACGGAACCCGACCTGACCGCAGCGCACACCCGACGCACGGTCCGCCAGAACACGCGCATTGACACTAACCTGTGCAACCCATACCTTGACATCCGCCCCACCGGCCAATACCATATTCAGGTCCCCGACACCTACACAGACACTAACACCCTCGCGCACGTTTACGGCCCAACCGGGCGACACATTGCTTCCATCACCCTAGGCACCCTCCTGACCCTTAAAGCCCGATACGACCACGCCCTCGCCACCTACCCCGAAGCCACCCAACCCCACAGGGCCAAGGGTGGCTTCCCAGAAGACCTGGCTAAACTCCTCATCCGCACCAGAATAGACAACAACGGCAAAAGCTGTAAGGAGGCACCCCCTCGGGAACGCTCACTCCCAGAACCTTTGGTAAGAGCGCTGTATAACTGCCTCACCTCCACGCACCCCGACAACGGCCAGCCACCCCAAATCACTGAGCGCTTTGCTTCCCCACTTAACTGCACTGGGAAAGCCACGAGCTACTACAGCCTCCACGCCGCCGACATCCTCTTCGGGGCTTCACACGACGCTTATACAGCCCCCTTTGACGGTCTCTCCCTCGGCCACCCAGACCCTGAACCCGCCTCCTGCACCAAAGCTCTCGCTTGGGCCACCGCGTCTATCGCACACCTGGAAAACCAAGCCACACCCGCAATTACGCTCATGATAATCCCGCAACACAATGGGCCCGCTATGCGAGGCCTTGTCAGTGCCCACGTCACCCCCCTGGCGCACATCCCCGCCGGGACACCCGCTGCGGCCCTGCTTGAAGGGCTCGGGACCACGGCCACCACGGACAGCGGCAAACGGGGCCTGCTACTTCTCCTCATCGCTAACACCACCGGAGTACAGGCGTTAAACTCTAACAGCAACCTTGCGCGGCTTCAGAACGCCCTGACCGACCTTGGGGCCACACCCCCGACACCCCTCACAACACCGACACAGCGCACACCCGCCGCCTGGCCGGCCTGGGTCACTCTCCCCCGCGACCGAACCCCCAACGTAACCAGACCATACTCTCACCGCGCCAAAACCCGCGCTCAACATCTAACCAGCTGCAACGCGCCCCCACGGCGTAGCCTCCGCACCTGCCCTGCGCCTCCGCCCACCCTCTCAGCCCTTTACGCCGCGCGCGCCGACTACCCCGTCACCTCCCCATACCTGCATAACTCAAATCATGTTTGATGCGGTCTGGACAGGCGTGCTCAGCTCGGCGACAGGTGTGCGACAGTGTGCGTAGCTCAAATCACGTTTCCAGCACCCCCAGCCCGAACCCGCCTCCCACCCCACCCAAATGCCCTGCCCAGGCCGCATGCTGAAACTGGTTCGGTCCATAGCTTTCTACTGGCTACGAACTTGGACATGCGGTCTGGACAGGCGTGCTCAGCTCGGCGACAGGTGTGCGACAGTGTGCGTAGCTCAAAACATGTTTCCGGCACCCCCAGCCCGAACCCGCCTCCCACCCCATCCAAATGCCCTGCCCGGGCCGCATGCTGAAACTGGTTCGGTCCATAGCTTTCTACTGGCTACGAACTTGGACATGCGGTCTGGACAGGCGTGCTCAGCTCGGCGACAGGTGTGCGACAGTGTGCGTAGCTCAAATCATGGTTCCGGCACCCCCAGCCCGAACCCGCCTCCCACCCCACCCAAATGCCCTGCCCGGGCCGCATGCTGAAACTGGTTCGGTCCATAGCTTTCTACTGGCTACGAACTTGGACATGCGGTCTGGACAGGCGTGCTCAGCTCGGCGACAGGTGTGCGACAGGTGTGCGTAGCTCAAATCACCTTTCCGGCACCCCCAGCCCGAACCCGCCTCCCACCCCACCCAAATGCCCTGCCCGGGCCGCATGTTGAAACTGGTTCGGTCCATAGCTTTCTACTGGCTATGAACTTGGACATGCGGTCTGGACAGGCGTGCTCAGCTCGGCGACAGGTGTGCGACAGTGTGCGTAGCTCAAATCACGTTTCCAGCACCCCCAGCCCGAACCCGCCTCCCACCCCACCCAAATGCCCTGCCCGGGCCGCATGCTGAAACTGGTTCGGTCCATAGCTTTCTACTGGCTACAAACTTGGACATGCGGTCTGGACAGGCGTGCTCAGCTCGCCGAGAGGTGTGCGACAGTGTGCGTAACTCAAATCACGTTTCCGGCACCCCCAGCCCGAACCCGCCTCCCACCCCATCCAAATGCCCTGCCCAGGCCGCATGCTGAAACTGGTTCGGTCCATAGCTTTCTACTGGCTACGAACTTGGACATGCGGTCTGGACAGGCGTGCTCAGCTCGGCGACAGGTGTGCGACAGTGTGCGTAGCTCAAAACATGTTTCCGGCACCCCCAGCCCGAACCCGCCTCCCACCCCACCCAAATGCCCTGCCCGGGCCGCATGCTGAAACTGGTTCGGACCATAGCTTCCTACTGGCTACGAACTTGGACATGCGGTCTGGACAGGCGTGCTCAGCTCGGCGAGAGGTGTGCGACAGTGTGCGTAACTTAAAGCACGTTTCTGGCACCCCCAGCTCGAACCCGCCTCCCACCCCATCCAAATGCCCTGCCCAGGCCGCATGCTGAAACTGGTTCGGTCCATAGCTTTCTACTGGCTACGAACTTGGACATGCGGTCTGGACAGGCGTGCTCAGCTCGGCGACAGGTGTGCGACAGTGTGCGTAACTCAAATCACGCTTCTGGCACCCCCAGCCCGAACCCACCTCCCACCCCACCCAAATGCCCTGCCCGGGCCGCATGCTGAAACTGGTTCGGTCCATAGCTTTCTACTGGCTACGAACTTGGACATGCGGTCTGGACAGGCGTGCTCAGCTCGGCGACAGGTGTGCGACAGGTGTGCGTAGCTCAAATCATGTTTCCGGCACCCCCAGCCCGAACCCGCCTCCCACCCCATCCAAATGCCCTGCCCAGGCCGCATGCTGAAACTGGTTCGGTCCATAGCTTTCTACTGGCTACGAACTTGGACATGCGGTCTGGACAGGCGTGCTCAGCTCGGCGACAGGTGTGCGACAGTGTGCGTAGCTCAAATCATGTTTCCGGCACCCCCAGCCCGAACCCGCCTCCCACCCCACCCAAATGCCCTGCCCGGGCCGCATGCTGAAACTGGTTCGGTCCATAGCTTTCTACTGGCTACGAACTTGGACATGCGGTCTGGACAGGCGTGCTCAGCTCGGCGACAGGTGTGCGACAGTGTGCGTAACTCAAATCACGCTTCTGGCACCCCCAGCCCGAACCCACCTCCCACCCCACCCAAATGCCCTGCCCGGGCCGCATGCTGAAACTGGTTCGGTCCATAGCTTTCTACTGGCTACGAACTTGGACATGCGGTCTGGACAGGCGTGCTCAGCTCGGCGACAGGTGTGCGACAGGTGTGCGTAGCTCAAATCACGCTTCTGGCACCCCCAGCCCGAACCCGCCTCCCACCCCATCCAAATGCCCTGCCCAGGCCGCATGCTGAAACTGGTTCGGTCCATAGCTTTCTACTGGCTACGAACTTGGACATGCGGTCTGGACAGGCGTGCTCAGCTCGGCGACAGGTGTGCGACAGTGTGCGTAGCTCAAATCATGTTTCCGGCACCCCCAGCCCGAACCCGCCTCCCACCCCACCCAAATGCCCTGCCCGGGCCGCATGCTGAAACTGGTTCGGTCCATAGCTTTCTACTGGCTACGAACTTGGACATGCGGTCTGGACAGGCGTGCTCAGCTCGGCGACAGGTGTGCGACAGTGTGCGTAGCTCAAATCACGTTTCCAGCACCCCCAGCCCGAACCCGCCTCCCACCCCACCCAAATGCCCTGCCCAGGCCGCATGCTGAAACTGGTTCGGTCCATAGCTTTCTACTGGCTACGAACTTGGACATGCGGTCTGGACAGGCGTGCTCAGCTCGGCGACAGGTGTGCGACAGTGTGCGTAGCTCAAATCACGCTTCTGGCACCCCCAGCCCGAACCCACCTCCCACCCCATCCAAATGCCCTGCCCGGGCCGCATGCTGAAACTGGTTCGGTCCATAGCTTTCTATTGGCTACGAGCTTGGACATGCGGTCTGGACAGGCGTGCTCAGCTCGGCGACAGGTGTGCGACAGTGTGCGTAGCTCAAATCACCTTTCCGGCACCCCCAGCCCGAACCCGCCTCCCACCCCATCCAAATGCCCTGCCCGGGCCGCATGCTGAAACTGGTTCGGTCCATAGCTTTCTACTGGCTACGAACTTGGACATGCGGTCTGGACAGGCATGCTCAGCTCGGCGACAGGTGTGCGACAGTGTGCGTAACTTAAAGCACGTTTCCGGCACCCCCAGCTCGAACCCGCCTCCCACCCCATCCAAATGCCCTGCGCGGGCCGCATGCTGAAAGTGGTTCGGTCCATAGCTTTCTATTGGCTACGAACTTGGACATGCGGTCTGGACAGGCGTGCTCAGCTCGGCGACAGGTGTGCGACAGTGTGCGTAGCTCAAATCACCTTTCTGGCACCCCCAGCCCGAACCCGCCTCCCACCCCATCCAAATGCCCTGCCCGGGCCGCATGCTGAAACTGGTTCGGTCCATAGCTTTCTACTGGCTACGAACTTGGACATGCGGTCTGGACAGGCGTGCTCAGCTCGGCGACAGGTGTGCGACAGGTGTGCGTAGCTCAAATCATGTTTCCGGCACCCCCAGCCCGAACCCGCCTCCCACCCCATCCAAATGCCCTGCCCAGGCCGCATGCTGAAACTGGTTCGGTCCATAGCTTTCTACTGGCTACGAACTTGGACATGCGGTCTGGACAGGCGTGCTCAGCTCGGCGACAGGTGTGCGACAGTGTGCGTAACTCAAATCACGTTTCCGGCACCCCCAGCCCGAACCCGCCTCCCACCCCACCCAAATGCCCTGCCCGGGCCGCATGCTGAAACTGGTTCGGTCCATAGCTTTCTACTGGCTACGAACTTGGACATGCGGTCTGGACAGGCGTGCTCAGCTCGGCGACAGGTGTGCGACAGGTGTGCGTAGCTCAAATCATGTTTCCGGCACCCCCAGCCCGAACCCGCCTCCCACCCCACCCAAATGCCCTGCCCGGGCCGCATGCTGAAACTGGTTCGGTCCATAGCTTTCTACTGGCTACGAACTTGGACATGCGGTCTGGACAGGCGTGCTCAGCTCGGCGACAGGTGTGCGACAGTGTGCGTAGCTCAAATCACGTTTCCAGCACCCCCAGCCCGAACCCGCCTCCCACCCCACCCAAATGCCCTGCCCAGGCCGCATGCTGAAACTGGTTCGGTCCAAAGCTTTCTACTGGCTACGAGCTTGGACATGCGGTCTGGACAGGCGTGCTCAGCTCGGCGACAGGTGTGCGACAGTGTGCGTAGCTCAAATCACGCTTCTGGCACCCCCAGCCCGAACCCGCCTCCCACCCCACCCAAATGCCCTGCCCGGGCCGCATGCTGAAACTGGTTCGGTCCATAGCTTTCTACTGGCTACGAACTTGGACATGCGGTCTGGACAGGCGTGCTCAGCTCGGCGACAGGTGTGCGACAGTGTGCGTAGCTCAAATCACCTTTCCGGCACCCCCAGCCCGAACCCGCCTCCCACCCCATCCAAATGCCCTGCCCGGGCCGCATGCTGAAACTGGTTCGGTCCATAGCTTTCTACTGGCTACGAACTTGGACATGCGGTCTGGACAGGCGTGCTCAGCTCGGCGACAGGTGTGCGACAGTGTGCGTAACTCAAATCACGTTTCCGGCACCCCCAGCTGGAACCCGCCTCCCACCCCATCCAAATGCCCTGCCCGGGCCGCATGCTGAAACTGGTTCGGTCCATAGCTTTCTACTGGCTACGAACTTGGACATGCGGTCTGGACAGGCGTGCTCAGCTCGGCGACAGGTGTGCGACAGGTGTGCGTAGCTCAAATCACGTTTCCGGCACCCCCAGCTGGAACCCGCCTCCCACCCCACCCAAATGCCCTGCCCAGGCCGCATGCTGAAACTGGTTCGGTCCATAGCTTTCTACTGGCTACGAACTTGGACATGCGGTCTGGACAGGCGTGCTCAGCTCGCCGAGAGGTGTGCGACAGTGTGCGTAACTCAAATCACGTTTCCGGCACCCCCAGCCCGAACCCACCTCCCACCCCACCCAAATGCCCTGCCCGGGCCGCATGCTGAAACTGGTTCGGTCCATAGCTTTCTACTGGCTACGAACTTGGACATGCGGTCTGGACAGGCGTGCTCAGCTCGGCGACAGGTGTGCGACAGTGTGCGTAACTTAAAGCACGTTTCCGGCACCCCCAGCCCGAACCCGCCTCCCACCCCATCCAAATGCCCTGCCCGGGCCGCATGCTGAAACTGGTTCGGTCCATAGCTTTCTACTGGCTACGAACTTGGACATGCGGTCTGGACAGGCGTGCTCAGCTCGGCGACAGGTGTGCGACAGTGTGCGTAACTTAAAGCACGTTTCCGGCACCCCCAGCCCGAACCCGCCTCCCACCCCACCCAAATGCCCTGCCCAGGCCGCATGCTGAAACTGGTTCGGTCCATAGCTTTCTACTGGCTACGAACTTGGACATGCGGTCTGGACAGGCGTGCTCAGCTCGGCGACAGGTGTGCGACAGTGTGCGTAACTCAAATCACGTTTCCGGCACCCCCAGCCCGAACCCGCCTCCCACCCCACCCAAATGCCCTGCCCGGGCCGCATGCTGAAACTGGTTCGGTCCATAGCTTTCTACTGGCTACGAACTTGGACATGCGGTCTGGACAGGCGTGCTCAGCTCGGCGACAGGTGTGCGACAGTGTGCGTAACTCAAATCACGTTTCCGGCACCCCCAGCCCGAACCCGCCTCCCACCCCACCCAAATGCCCTGCCCGGGCCGCATGCTGAAACTGGTTCGGTCCATAGCTTTCTACTGGCTACGAACTTGGACATGCGGTCTGGACAGGCGTGCTCAGCTCGGCGACAGGTGTGCGACAGTGTGCGTAACTCAAATCACGCTTCTGGCACCCCCAGCCCGAACCCGCCTCCCACCCCACCCAAATGCCCTGCCCAGGCCGCATGCTGAAACTGGTTCGGTCCATAGCTTTCTACTGGCTACGAACTTGGACATGCGGTCTGGACAGGCGTGCTCAGCTCGGCGACAGGTGTGCGACAGTGTGCGTAGCTCAAATCACGTTTCCGGCACCCCCAGCCCGAACCCGCCTCCCACCCCACCCAAATGCCCTGCCCGGGCCGCATGCTGAAACTGGTTCGGTCCATAGCTTTCTACTGGCTACGAACTTGGACATGCGGTCTGGACAGGCGTGCTCAGCTCGGCGACAGGTGTGCGACAGTGTGCGTAGCTCAAATCACGTTTCCGGCACCCCCAGCCCGAACCCGCCTCCCACCCCACCCAAACTGCCCTGCCCAGGCCGCATGCTGAAACTGGTTCGGTCCATAGCTTTCTACTGGCTACGAACTTGGACATGCGGTCTGGACAGGCGTGCTCAGCTCGGCGACAGGTGTGCGACAGTGTGCGTAACTCAAATCACGTTTCCGGCACCCCCAGCCCGAACCCGCCTCCCACCCCACCCAAATGCCCTGCCCGGGCCGCATGCTGAAACTGGTTCGGTCCATAGCTTTCTACTGGCTACGAACTTGGACATGCGGTCTGGACAGGCGTGCTCAGCTCGGCGACAGGTGTGCGACAGTGTGCGTAACTCAAATCACGTTTCCGGCACCCCCAGCCCGAACCCGCCTCCCACCCCACCCAAATGCCCTGCCCAGGCCGCATGCTGAAACTGGTTCGGTCCATAGCTTTCTACTGGCTACGAACTTGGACATGCGGTCTGGACAGGCGTGCTCAGCTCGGCGACAGGTGTGCGACAGTGTGCGTAACTCAAATCACGTTTCCGGCACCCCCAGCCCGAACCCGCCTCCCACCCCACCAAATGCCCTGCCCGGGCCGCATGCTGAAACTGGTTCGGTCCATAGCTTTCTACTGGCTACGAACTTGGACATGCGGTCTGGACAGGCGTGCTCAGCTCGGCGACAGGTGTGCGACAGTGTGCGTAACTTAAAGCACGTTTCCGGCACCCCCAGCCCGAACCCGCCTCCCACCCCACCCAAATGCCCTGCCCAGGCCGCATGCTGAAACTGGTTCGGTCCATAGCTTTCTACTGGCTACGAACTTGGACATGCGGTCTGGACAGGCGTGCTCAGCTCGCCGAGAGGTGTGCGACAGTGTGCGTAACTCAAATCACGCTTCTGGCACCCCCAGCCCGAACCCACCTCCCACCCCACCCAAATGCCCTGCCCAGGCCGCATGCTGAAACTGGTTCGGTCCATAGCTTTCTACTGGCTACGAACTTGGACATGCGGTCTGGACAGGCGTGCTCAGCTCGGCGACAGGTGTGCGACAGTGTGCGTAACTCAAATCACGTTTCCGGCACCCCCAGCCCGAACCCGCCTCCCACCCCACCCAAATGCCCTGCCCAGGGCCGCATGCTGAAACTGGTTCGGTCCATAGCTTTCTACTGGCTACGAACTTGGACATGCGGTCTGGACAGGCGTGCTCAGCTCGGCGACAGGTGTGCGACAGTGTGCGTAACTCAAAGCACGTTTCCGGCACCCCCAGCCCGAACCCGCCTCCCACCCCACCCAAATGCCCTGCCCGGGCCGCATGCTGAAACTGGTTCGGTCCATAGCTTTCTACTGGCTACGAACTTGGACATGCGGTCTGGACAGGCGTGCTCAGCTCGGCGACAGGTGTGCGACAGTGTGCGTAGCTCAAATCACCGTTTCCGGCACCCCCAGCCCGAACCCGCCTCCCACCCCACCCAAATGCCCTGCCCGGGCCGCATTGCTGAAACTGGTTCGGTCCATAGCTTTCTACTGGCTACGAACTTGGACATGCGGTCTGGACAGGCGTGCTCAGCTCGGCGACAGGTGTGCGACAGTGTGCGTAACTCAAATCACGTTTCCGGCACCCCCAGCCCGAACCCGCCTCCCACCCCACCCAAATGCCCTGCCCAGGCCGCATGCTGAAACTGGTTCGGTCCATAGCTTTCTACTGGATACGAACTTGGACATGCGGTCTGGACAGGCGTGCTCAGCTCGGCGACAGGTGTGCGACAGTGTGCGTAAGCTCAAATCACTGTTTCCGGCACCCCAGCCTGGAACCCGCCTCCCACCCCACTCCAAATGCCCTGCCCGGGCCGCATGCTGAAACTGGTTCGGTCCATAGCTTTCTACTGGCTACGAACTTGGACAATGCGGTCTGGACAGGCGTGCTCAGCTCGGCGGACAGGTGTTCGACAGGTGTGCGTAGCTCAAATCACGTTTCCGGCACCCCCAGCCCGAACCCGCCTCCCACCCCACCAAATGCCCTGCCCAGGCCGCATGCTGAAACTGTTCGGTCCATCGCTTTCTACTGGCTAAGAACTTGGACATGCGGTCTGGACAGGCGTGCTCAGCTCGGCGACAGGTGTGCGACAGTGTGCGTAGCTCAAATCACGTTTCCGGCACCCCCAGCCCGAACCCGCCTCCCACCCCACCCCAAATGCCCCTGCCCATGGCCGCATGCTGAAAATGGTTCGGTTCCATAGCTTTCTACTGGCTCTACGAAGCTTGGACATGCGGTCTGGACAGGCGTGCTCAGCTCGGCGACAGGTGTGCGACAGTGTGCGTAGCTCAAATCACGTTTCCGGCACCCCAGCCCGAACCCGCCTCCCACCCCACCCAAATGCCCTGCCCGGGCCGCATGTGATGCTGAAACTGGTTCGGTCCATAGCTTTCTACTGGCTACGAACTTGGACATGCGGTCTGGACAGGCGTGCTCAGCTCGGCGACAGGTGTGCGACAGTGTGCGTAGCTCAAATCACGTTTCCGGCACCCCCAGCCCGAACCCGCCTCCCACCCCACCCAAATGCCCTGCCCGGGCCGCATGCTGAAAATGGTTCGGTCCATAGCTTTCTACTGGCTACGAACTTGGACATGCGGTCTGGACAGGCGTGCTCAGCTCGGCGACAGGTGTGCGACAGTGTGCGTAGCTCAAATCACG